>CM054166.1:5004568-5139568 GCA_028751875.1 Rapana venosa
ACAGTGTGATGTGGTGGTGATTATTGTTGTTACAGTGTGATGTGGTGGTGATTATTTTTTTAAATTATTATTGTTGTTGTTACAGTGTGATGTGGTGGTGATTATTGTTATCATTGTTGTTGTTACAGTGTGATGTGGTGATTATTGTTGTTATTGTGTGATGTAGTGGTGATTATTGCTATTATTGTTGTTGTTACAGTGTGATGTGGTGATTATTGTTGTTATTGTTGTTGTTACAGTGTGATGTGGTGGTGATTATTGTTGTTATTGTTGTTGTTACAGTGTGATGTGGTGATTATTGTTGTTATTGTTGTTGTTACAGTGTGATGTGCTGGTGATTGATGTTGTTATTGTTGTTGTTACAGTGTGATGTGGTGATCATTGTTGTTGTTACAGTGTGATGTGGTGGTGATTATTGTTGTTATTATTGTTGTTGTTACAGTATGATGTGGTGATCATTGTTGTTATTGTTGTTGTTACAGTGTGATGTGGTGGTGATTATTGTTGTTATTATTGTTGTTGTTACAGTGTGATGTGGTGATTATTATTGTTATTGTTGTTGTTACAGTGTGATGTGGTGGTGATTGTTGTTATTATTGTTGTTGTTACAGTGTGATGTGCTGGTGATTATTATTGTTGTTACAGTGTGATGTGGTGATGATGATTATTATTGTTGTTACAGTGTGATGTGGTGATGATGATTATTATTGTTGTTACAGTGTGATGTGGTGATGATGATTATTATTGTTGTTACAGTGTGATGTGGTGATGATGATTATTATTGTTGTTACAGTGTGATGTGGTGGTGATTGGTACAGGGGCAGCGGTTATTAGTTGCTGACAGGCGTTATGACGATTTGTCTGAAGGTTGATGCATGTGTTGTAATGTGAGTGTGTTGTGTGTGTGTTGTGTGATGTGTGTGTGTGTGTGGATCTGTGGTGTATGTGTGTGTGTGTGTGTGTGATCTCTGTGTGTGAGTGTGAGTGTGTGACGTGTGTGTGTGTGATGCTGTGTGTATTGTGTGTGTTGTGATCTTGTGTGTGTGTGTGTGTTTGTGTGTGTGTGGTGTGATCTGTGTGTATGTGTGTGAGTGTGTGTGTGATCTGTGTGTGTGTTGTGTGTGTGTGTGTGTGTGATTGTGTGTGTGTGTGTGATCTGTGATCTTTTTGTTGTCTGTGTGTGTGTGTGTGTGTTGTGTGTTGTGTGTGTGTGTGGTGATCTGTGTGTATGTGTGTGTGTGTTGTGTGTGGTGTGTGTGTGTGTGTGAATGTTCATGTTTGGGGCCCTTCTTGTTGAGTCAGGTTCTTTTCATATTTATCCCCTATCTTTTCCCTGGTGGGGATGCCGGGGGCTCTTTCAGTGCAAGTAGCATCCCCACCTTCTGGAAATTGTGTGCTAGACGTTTCCACTTTTCTATCTTTCTCCTTACCTTTCTATCATCTCTCTTGCTTGTTTTCTGCCTTCCCGGTCCATTCTCCTGCCTTTTTTTCTTCAAGCAAATCTTTCAAAAAATATTGTGTTTTCATTATAGGACATTTTTCCTGTGTTCGTTTGTTCTGGCAGCCAGGTAGTGATGTTTAAACACTGGGATGGGCACAGGATGTCCATTCTGCAGTGTTGTTTGTTCATGTGGCTTTTTTTATGTATATTTTTTGTACTTTTACATGTATGTCATAATTTTTTTACGCTTTTTTGTAATCTTTGGATGATAAATTAAGTGGAATGACTGGTGTCCTCAGTACAGCCTGGTTTATCATTTTTGTGGAATGAAATGATTTAGGTATTGTGTCATTTAATGTTGTTGTTTTCCAGATGGACAGTGTTAGATATTTGAAGGTTTTAAGAGGTGTTGGTTTTGAATGTGAAGTTAAAGTTACTGGAGCGACTGAAACTGACTGAGGTGACAGACAGCCCTGATATCATGGCTTTTGTGGTCAGTAGCACTGTAAACAATATGGAGTGGAATGAATCCCCTATGTTTGAGCAGGACTTTTCAGGCTTGGTTTGGCTTATAGTTTGCACAGATGGTGACCTACATTGCAGGTGTGTGTCAGGTGTGAGGGCAGGTGTGGGGGCAGGCTGTGTCAGGTTGGGTGGGCAGGTGTGTCAGGTGTGGGGGCAGGTGTGGGGCAGGTTGTCAGGTGGGTGTGGGGGGTTGCAGGTGTGGGTCAGGTGTGGGGGCAGGTGTGGGGGTCAGGTGTGGTGTGGGGCAGGTATGTCAGGTGTGGGGGTCAGTGGGCAGTGTGGGGACAGGTGTGTCAGGTGTGGGGACAGGTGTGGGCAGGGTTAGTGTGGGGACAGGTGTGGGGGCAGGTGTGGGGCAGGTGTGTCAGGTGTGGGCAGGTGGGGACAGGTTGTGGTGTGGGCAGGTGTGGGGTTGCAGGTTGGGGTGTGGGACGAGGTGTGGTGGCAGGTGTGGGGTCAAGTAGGTGGGGCAGGTGTGGGGGCAGGTATGTCAGGTGGGGGCAGGTGTCAGTGTGGGCGTGGGAGGTGTTGTGGGGGCAGGTGTGGGGGCAGGTATGTCAGGTGTGGGGGCAGGTGTGGCAGTATGTCAGGTGTGGGGCAGGTTGGGGGCAGTTGTCAGTGTGCAGTGTGGGAGGTATGTCAGGTGTGGGGCAGGTATGTCAGGTGGGGGCAGGTGTGGGGGCAGGTATGTCAGTGTGGGGCAGGTATGTCGTGTGGGGGCAGGTGTGGGGTCAGGTATGTCAGGTGTGGGGCAGGTGTGGGGCAGTATGTCAGGTGTGGGGGCAGTATGTCAGGTGTGGGGCAGGTGTGGGGCAGGTATGTCAGGTGTGGCAGTGGGGGCAGAGTGTGGGGGCAGGTATGTCAGGTGTGGGGGCAGGTATGTCAGTGTGGGGCAGTGTGTGTGGGGACAGGTTGTCAGGTGTGGGGCAGGTGTGGGGGCAGGTGTGTCAGTGGTGTGGGGGCAGGTATGTCAGGTGTGGGAGGGCAGGTGTGGGGGCAGGTGGCAGGTGTCAGGTGTGGGGCAGGTTGTGGTGGGGGCAGGTGTGGGCAGGTATGTCAGTGTGGGCAGTGTGTGGGGGCAGGTATGTCAGTGTGGGGCAGGTGGCAGTATGTCAGGTGTCGGGGGCAGGTATGTCAGGTGGGGCGGTGCAGGTGTGGGGGTCAGGTTGTCAGGTGTGGGGGTGGCAGTGTGTGTGGGGGCAGGTATGTCAGGTGTGGGCAGTGTGGGGCAGGTATGTCAGGTGTGGCAGGTTGCAGGTGTGGGAGTGGGCAGTAGGTGGCAGGTGTGGGCAGGTTGTAGGTGGGGCAGGTGTGGGGCAGGTATGTCAGTGTGGGGGCAGGTGTGGGGCAGGTTGTAGGTGTGGGCAGGTGTGGGGCAGGTATGTCAGGTGTGGGGGCAGGTAGTGGGGCAGGTATGTCAGTGTGGGGCAGTGTCAGGTGTGGGCAGGTGTGGGCAGGTATGTCAGGTGTGGGGCAGGTGTGGGGGCAGGTATGTCAGTGTGGGGGCAGGTATGTCAGTGTGGGGGCAGGTGTGGGGACAGTATGTCAGGTGTGGGGGCAGGTTGGGTAGTGGGGGCAGGTATGTCAGGTGTGGGGGCAGGTGATATGTCAGGTGTGGGGGCAGGTGTGGGGCAGGTATGGTCAGGTGTGGGGGCAGGTTCAGGTGGGGAGTGGGGACAGTGTATGTCAGGTGGTGGGTTGGCAGGATGTAGTGGGGGCAGGTTTGTCAGGTGTGGGGGCAGGTGTAGGGGTGAGGTGGCAGGTGTGGGGCAAGGTATGTCAGGTGTGGAAGGAGTCATGTGGAGTGTGGGCAGGTATGTCAGGTGTGGGGCAGGTGTGGGGTCAGGTTGTGGATGTCAGGTGTGGGGTCAGGTATGTCAGGTGTGGGCAGGACAAGGTTGACAGGTGTGGGGCAGGTATTCAGTGTGGGATTGGCAGGTATGTCAGGTGTGGGGGCAGGTGTTGGGGACAGGTATGTCAGGTGTGGGGCAGGTTGTCATGTACGGTTGTGGCAGTTGCAGGTGTGGAGGGCAGGTGTGGGGACAGGTATGTCAGTGTGGGGGTCAGTGTGCTTGCGGTGACAGGTATGTCAGGTGTGGGGCAGGTGTGGACAGGTAGTGTCAGGTGTCTGTGGGGCAGGTATGTCAGGTGTGGGCGGCAGGTTGGGCTAGGAGTCAGGTGTGGGGCAGTTGGGGACAGAAGATGTGCTGTGGGCAGGCTATGTAGTGACAGAGTTTGTGCAGTATGTATGTGTGTGTTGGCAGTATGATCAGGTCTGGAGAGTCAGTGTGGGGACAGTTGTCAGATGTCGGGGCAGTGGCTGGCTAAGGCCCACTTCAGGGAGTCAGTGTTAGGTTGAACAGGTTTGTCAGGTGCTGGTGTTCAGTGTGGCGACAGATATGTCAAGGTTGGGAAACAGGTATGTCAGGTGTGGAAGTAGCAATTGAAGGACAGGTATGTCAGGTGTTGTGGCTATGGATGTACAGTATGTCAGGTGGGCGCCAGGTGTTGGGGTTCAGGTATGTCAGGTGTGCAGGTGTGGGATCTTGACAGGTGTGCGGGAAGTTGCCATGTGCGAGTGACAGAGTTGATGCCACAGTTAAATCCTTGTTTGAGGTAAGGTTTGGAAAGCAAGGTATGTATTGGAGCAGGATCTGTGGACATGTTCAAGATGGCGTTGGCTTTGCTAATAGGCCGAAGCTCATGTCAGTGTGCAGTGAACAAATCCCAGGCTGTGGCACAGGTATGTTCATTTGTGGTTGTGTACAGCTGTATGTAGTGTCGAAAATGAGAATAAGTGGGACAGGTAGCTGTAAAAAGGAAACAAACAGTGGGACAACTATGAGAATCCTTAGCCATGATATATTGGTATGTTGGTATGTATATATATCTGTTGTCATTTGCCTAAGGCTGTGTCCAGAATCTGTGGTGTGAAACAGAACTGTAAACAGGGGTCCCATAGGTAAGCATGCATAAATTCTTATGACATGAAACAAGTCACCTGGTCAAGGGGATTTTTCCTGTGGATTTAACGTCAGTGCCCACGCCACTTTCCTGAAAGTCCTTCTGATAGGTGAGACTTTAAACCGAGGTCCTGTGTGCAAATGAATGCAGAACTCCTTACACACATGTTAAAACTCATTCCGCCTTTTGGAAGAGTAGGCCATTGCCTGCTGGTAGAAACAGATTGCAAAACTGAAAAAAAAACACCCAACATATACACACTGTTGTTGTATGTTGACCTCATTGTCACAATGCAGCTATCGTGACGGTGGGTAAAATCAGCCGCATGAAACATGAAATCTCCTCAGTGGGGAACCTTGGAGCAATCCCCCCCCCCCCCCCCCCAATATATATGTGTGCATAACTGGCTGTGTGTCTTTCCACATAGTGAAATCTTGCCTTTGGTGAACCTTACAGCTCCAGCCGAGGAACAAATGCTCCCCCATTGCCACCCCATATAAATATATATATATATGTATATATATATATATATATATATATATATATATATATATATATATATATATATAGATAGATATATATATATATATACACATGACTCCCTGTCTTTGCTTTCCATATGATGTGAACCGTAACCCTCTTAGTCCCGACCTGGGATTAGCTGGGATTTACACACAGTAGTTTTCCGTCCCCTCCCTGACACAAAAATATATAGTACAAGTTATAGTACGTTGTCTTATAAAATGCAGTACAAGTTACAGTACGTTGTCTTATAAAGCCACCTGCCAAGTTTCCTTCTTGTAAACATTCAAACACTGTCGAAATGAATTACGGTTTACACCTACCCAATTTTGGGTCCAAAGTAATGAAAGAATGTGAAATCTAGCCCTGGGCAATTTGTGTTCAGAGAATCCGAATGCAAGAGGGTTAAGGACTAGCTAAGGACACCAATCCCCTCCCCTATATATATGTATGTGTATACTATATATGAATAACACAAGTGGCTGTGTGTGTGTATGTATGTGTGTGTGTGTATGTGGGTGTGTGTGTGTGTATGTGTGTATGTATGGGTGTGTGTGCGCGCGCGTGTGTGTGTGTGTGGTGGCTGTGTGTGTGTGTGGCTGTATGTGTGTGTGTGTGTGAGTGGCTGTATGTGTGTGTATGGCTGTATGTGTGTGTATGGCTGTATATGTGTGTGTGTATGTGTGTGTGTGTATGTGTATGTGTGTGTGTGTGTATGGCTGTGTGTGTGTGTGTGTGTATGTGTGTGTGTATGTGTGTCTGGCTGTATGTGTGTGTATGGCTGTATGTGTGTGTATGGCTGTGTATGTGTGTATGGCTGTATGTGTGTGTGTATGGCTGTATGTATATGTGTGTATGTGTGTGTGGCTGTATGTGGGTGTGTGTATATGTGTGTGTGTATGGCTGTATGTGTGTGTATGGCTGTATGTGTGTGTATGTGTGTGCGTGTATATGTGTGCGTGTGTGTGCGCGGTGTCCCCACAGAGCGACACGGCTGTGCACAAGGTGAGGGAGAGGTGTCAGCTGCTGCTGCAGCAGGGGGGTGGGGTGGTGGACTCGGCCACGGACCGACGGCTGGATTTCCACTTCAACGCTCTGCTGGACGCCCTCTGCCAGTGGAGGAAGACGTCTTCCCGCGACGTGGGCTTGTTGGGTGAGTAGCCTGCGCCGGCCTGTGTGTGTTGGTGTGTGTGTGTGTGTGTGTGTTGGTGTGTGATATCTTCAGTTTAACGTCTATTCAGGCTTGTTGGGTGAGTAGCCTGCACTGGCCTGTGTGTGTTGGTGTGTTGGTGTGTGTGTGTGTGTGTGGGTGTGTGTGTGTGTGTTGGGGTGTGATATCTTCAGTTTAACGTCTATTCAGGCTTGTTGGGTGAGTAGCCTGCACTGGCTGTGTGAGTGTGTGTTGGGTGTGTGTGTGTGTGGTGTGTGGTGTGTGTGTTGGTGTGTGTGTGTGTTGGTGTGTGTGTGTGTGTGTTGTGTGTGTGGGTGTGTTGTGTGTTGGTGGGTGTGTGTGTGTGTGTGTGTTGGGTGTGTTTGTGTTGTTGTTGTTGGTGTTGTTGGTGTGTGTGTGTGTGTTGGTGTGGTGTGTGTGTTGGTGGTTGTGTGTGTTGGTGGTGTGGTGGTGTGTTGGTGTGGTGTGTGTGTGTGTGGTGTGTGTGTGTTGTTGTGTGTGTTTGGTGTGTGTGTTGTGTTGTGGTGGTGTGTGTGTGTGTGTGTGTGGTGTGTGTGTGTTGTGGGTGTGTGTGTTGGTGTGTGTGTGTGTGTGTGTTTGGTGTGGTGTGTGTTGTTGTGTGTGGTGTGTGGTTGTTGGTGTGGTGTTGTGTGTGTGTGTGGTGGTTGTGTGTGTGTGGTGTGGTGTGTGTGTGTGTGTGGTGTGGTGTGTGTGTTGGTGTGTGTTGTGGTGTGTTGGTGTGTGTGTGTGTGTGTGGTGGTGTGTTGTGTTGTGGTGTGTGTGTGATGGTGTTGTTGTGTGTGGTTGTGTGTTGGTTGTGGTGTGTGTGGTGTTGGTGTGTGTTGTGTGTGGTGTGTGTGTGTGGTTGGTGTGTGTGTGTGGTTGGTGTGTTGTGTAGAAGAGTGTTGCGTGGTGTGCTGTAGTGTGTGTGTGTGTGTTGGTGTTGGTGTGTGTGGTGTGTGTTGGTTGGTGTTGGTGTGGGTGTGTGTTGGTGTGTGTGTGTGTTGTGTGTCTGTGATGAGAATGTGTGCTTGGGGTCAGTGGGTAGGTGTGTGTGTGTGGTGTGTGGTTGGTGTGGGGTGTGTTGGTGTTGGTTGGTGTGTGGTGTGTTTGGTTGTGTTGTGTGTGTGGGGTGTTGTTTGTCATGATAGAGAATGTGTGGTGGCAGTGCGTAGACATGTGTGCTGTGTGTGTGTTGGTGTGTGTGTGTTGGTATGTGTGTGTGTTGGTGTGTGTGTGTGTTGTTGTCATGATAGAGAGAATGTGTGCTGGGCAGGCGTAGACATGTGTGCTGTGTGTGTGTGTGTGTGTGTGTTGGTGTGTGTGTGTGTTGTTGTCATGATAGCGAGAATGTGTGGTGGGCAGGCGTAGACATGTGTGCTGTGTGTGTGTCTGCAGACAAGTACAAGGAGCTTCACCAGCAGTTTGAAGAGGAAACTTGCCTCAGCTTCAGAGAGGTCAGTCACCACCCCACCCCCTCCTGTCTGTCTGTCTAGATGGCTGTTTCTGTCTGCAGATGTCTGTGTGTCTGATTCTGTGGTTTAGTGTCCAGGAGCTCAACAACATGGTTATATTTCACTGCTTGCTTTCTGTATTCATTTCCTTTTTTGTGTGTGTGGTGACCCTCCTCCATGAAATGAATCACACAGCACCTGACCCACTTTTCCACTAGGAGCCATTTTAGGCAGGTGGGGGTCAAGTTGTGGATTTTGAGATTTTGATTGTGTATAAAAGTACACTCTTTCTTCTTCCTTGTCCTGAAGTATCAAGACATTTTTCCCTCTTGCTTTAAAAACGTATTTAAAATCGCCCAACTCCTCATCCTGATCGTCTTTTACAATGCAAAATTTGCCAGTTTCTCATTTTGCTACTTCCTGGAGTCTAGCATTTCTGTTTGTAATAACGTTTCCAAAATTTGTCCAATTTAAAATTTGGGTTTTTTTTGTTTGTTTGGTTTCTTTTTTTGGTATTAAATAGCTGTTTAAAATTTTTATAACTTCAAATTGGTAGCTTGTGAACAACAAAGAATGAACCTCTGGTGCAATGTGACTGTTCATGTGGTGGAGCATCACATTCATGCCTGAACCTCTTTTTCTGTGGACTTTTCTTTAAGCGTTCAGGAACTCAGCAGCAGCAGCAGCAAGAAGAAGAAGATCAACACCATCATACGTTATTCTGTATTGGACTGCTCTCTTACGTGTTCACTGTGTTCACCCTTTACTTTGTTGGGTTGAAGGAAGAAGAAGAGGTGATCCTGCTGTTCTATTTATCGTTTGTGGAGTTCTCAGTGACGACAGCAACAACAACAACAGCAACAGCAACAGCAACATCATAGCTGTATTGGACTGCTTTCTTTGTTTCTGTATGTGTTCACTGTGTTCACCCTTTGATTGTTTTCAAGCATTCACAGTTCCATTCATGGTCAGTGGAATACTCAGTGACAACAACAACAATAATGAGAACACACGCAGAACATTTTGCACACATTACAACCTGTTCCGCTTTTCAAAAGAGTAAGCCATTGTGTGCTGGTAGGAAGGGATGACATTTACAAAACTGCACACACACAGGGACTGGATGTAAAAAAAAAAGCACACGAGTGCTTATTCCATTACCCTCGAAATAAAAGAATAAAGTAAATAAATAAGTAAAAGAGCTAAACCGTAGTTAACCGGTTTCTTTCAGTCTACATGTATGGAGGGGACGGGATAGCTCAGCGGTCAGAGCACTCGCTTTCCCCCAGCTAAGGTTAAACAGCGTCGAGCGTGGTTACCATTTGGATGGGTGACTGTTTGCGCGCTTCGGCTTCAGTACAGTCCCCTAGTTCACCCAGCTGTAAATGGGTACCTGCCTCTTTAGGAAGGTAAAGCAACGAGGGAGAGGAGATGGGCGCCGCCTTCACTATGCTGACCCTAGAGAAGTGAGGTTTCTGACGCCTCGCTCCCTGACGACCACATAGGATATGGATATGGGACAGCTTGACCTTGTTGGCATGCATGTTTTCCTTGTGGTTGACTTGTGGTTGACTGTCTTTCAGGAAGAGGAGCGCATCCTGCAGTTCCATCTGTCGTCGGTGGAATACGTGGGCGGCTGTTCGCTGCAGGACTTGTCGGCCATGCACTGGGACCAGAACGAGGCTCTGCCCCAGTTTGGGGATCGCCACCTGCTCCTGCCCTCAGGCTACGGGCCGATCCTGCAGCGTATGGCCGAGGGTCTGGATATCGCTGTGGGCAGGAAGGTCGGTGTGGACTCTGTGTGTGTGTGCGTGTGTGTGTGTGTCTGTATTTATTGTGGTATGTGTGATGTGTGTGTGTTTTGTGATGTGTTGTGTGTGTGTGTCTTTATTTTTTTATTTTGATAATGAATAGCACTTGTGTGTGTGTGTGTGTGTGTGTGTGTGTTATTTATTTTTGTGTGTGTGTTTTTTTTTATATTTCGGGGATAATGAAATAAGCACTTGTGTGTTGTGTGTGTGTGTCGTGTGTTTATTATTTTTGTGTGTGTTTTTATTTTCTTTTATTTCGGGGATAATGAAATAAGCACTTGTGTGTGTGTGTGTGTGTGTTTATTTTTGTTGTGTGTTTTTATTTTCTTTTATTTCGGGGATAATGAAATATACACTGTGTGTGTGTGTGTATATGTGTGTGTTTGTGTGTGTGTCTGTATGTGTGTAGTACTTGTATTTGTGTACTGTGTGTGTGTGTGAGTAAGTAGTAACTACATGAGCAATAGTGAAAGCGTGTCAGGACATCATAATAATCTATTATTTATTTTGTGTGTGTTTTATTTTCTTTCATTTCAGGGATGATGGAATAAGCACTTTTGTGTTGTGTGTGTGCTGTGTGTGTTGTGTTGTGCTGTGTTACGAGAGAGGTGAACTACAGTGGGGCCCAGATAACTGTCACAACGGCTTCAGGGGAAACCTTCACTGCTGACAGGGTAGGTCACCGTGACACGCTGTGCCATGCCATGTCTTGCCGTACTGGTGGGCACAGCCTGGCTGGGAGGGGGAGGGAGGGAGGGGAGGGAATCTTTTTCTTTTTCTTGTGCTGTCTTGTCTTCTGTGACATTCCTGTCCTGCTGTTTCCACGCCGCTCATGTCAATCTCTCCGCCCCAGCCATACCCAGATTCCTCATGCTGCATCTTCAGAGTCTGATATCCACAGGGAGCCCGTCAATGTTAGGCCTCCGTGGGGCCACCAGCCAGAGGGGCCCTGCACTGCTGCTGGGTCACTTTGGTGGTGTCCGGTGGTGCCTGTTCTGAGCTAACATAGATATGCAGGACATCACCTACTAAGTCCCCTACTGAGGACAGTGTTAGCTCAGGTGCAGAGCCAGACTGAGTGAGATGCCTGCCTGGGGTGGTGATGACCACAACGTCCCGCCAGTAACTTTCTCCTGTGAACCTTGAGGGGGAATCTAGCTGGACTGCTCTGAACTGAACTGTAAAGTTCTGTTCTCTTTGTTATGGTTTTTTACATGGAACAGTGAATAAGTTTTTTCTCTCTTTTTTGTCATTGTGGTGGTTATAGCGAGATCTGAGGTGTTATCATTATTGTGATTATGTTTAATGGCTGTTTTTAGTGTGTACCATTTTTTCTTTCTCTCTCTCTCTCTCTCCATGCCTGCCACTGGATGTCTCTGTCTTTATTTCATTTTATTTTATTTTATTTATTTTGTATTTATTTTGTATTTATTTTTATATCGAGGATTATGGATAATATATGTATCATATATATATATATAATATATATAATGTCTCAGTGTCTGTGTGAGTCTCTCTCTGTATTTGTCTGTGTCTCTGTCTCCACTGGTCTGCTTCTGTGTGTGAGTCTGTCTCTCTTTGTTTCTGTCACTAGCTCTCTATTTGTGTGTGTGTCTGTTGTGTGTGTGTGTCTTTTGTGTGTGTGTGTGTCTGTTGTGTGTGTTTGTGTGTTTCAGTAAGGTGATAAAGACAGAAATGTATATATTGTGGTCACTCTGCCACTGGCCATTTTGCAGTCGGAATCTGTGTGTGTGTGTGTGTGTGTCTGTCTCTGTATCTGTGTCTATGTGTGTGTTGTGTGTGTGGTCTGCCTGTCTGTGTGTGTGTGTCTCTGTCTGTGTGTGTGTCCATATCTGTGTGTGTGTGTGTCTGCCTGTCTGTGTGTGTGTGTGTCTGTATCTGTCTGTGTGTGTGTGTGTCTGCCTGTGTGTGTGTGTGTATGTCTGCCTGTCTGTCTGTGTGTGTGTGTGTGTGTGTCTCTGTCTGTGTGTGTTGTGTGTGTGTGTCTGCCTGTTGTGTGTGTGTGTCTGCTGTCTCTGTATCTGTGTGTGTCTGTCTGTCTCTGTATCTGTGTGTGTGTTGTGTCTGTCTGTATGTGTCTGGCTGTCTCTGTATCTGTATGTCTGTCTCTGTATCTGTGTGTGTGTGTCTGTGTGTGTGTCAGCAAGGTGACACAGACAGGGGGGATGACTCGTGTGCAGGTGGTGGTCACTCTGCCTCTGGCGGTTCTGCAGTCAGGGTCTCTGCACTTCAACCCCCCTCTCCCCCAGCACAAGGTCAAGGCCATGGCAGCACTGGGCGTCGGCAAGGTGGAGAAGGTAAGGGGAGAGAAGGGGGGGGGTGAGAAATGAGAGGGTTGGAGGGTGGGGGTGGAGGATGAGTTCATTGTGTGTATAGTGGGGAAAAGAGCGTTTGTGATTGTGACCTGTGATTTGTAGTCTTGAGGACAGGCAGGTGTGTGGAAAAAGGTGGTGGTGGGGGTGGAGGTCAGTGGCTGAAGGTGAGCCACACCCTGTGACATATCCAAGCATACACACACAAACACACACAGACACACACACACACACACACACACACACACAGACACACACACACACACACACACACACAGACACACACACACACACACACACGCACACATACACACACACACATACACACACACACACACACACACACACACACACACGCTGAGGCTGAAGTGTCAGAGAGACTGGAGGAAATGTCATTTATGATTAGTTCGTCAATGCTTATGTTTCCTTTTGTCAAAGTCGTTTATGCTTAGTTCCTTTCGTTTAAGGGGATTTTCCTCTGGAGTTAACACTACAAACCAAGGCCACCACATAAGTGAATGCACACAGAGCATCGTGCACACACCAACGACAGTTAGGGAAAGAAGCGAGCACACAGGCGCCGTGGTGTCTCTGTCTCTGTCTCTGCTGGTCTGCTTCTGTGTCACAGTGGGAATGGGGCGACCTTCATTCTGGGGAAAAATGACTGCATACACAGAGTCTTGCTGTTGAGGACCTTCAGAGCTTTAGCTCAGGACTAAAACCAAACTGTCAGTGGTTTTTAAAAACTGTCAGTGTTTTTAAACTGTCAGTGTTTTTTAAAAACTGTGAGTGGTTTTTTTAACTGTCAGTGGTTTTTAAAACTGTCAGTGGTTTTTTAAAACTGTCAGTGGTTTTTTAAAACTGTCAGTGGTTTTTAAAACTGTCAGTGGTTTTTTTAACTGTCAGTGGTTTTTAAAACTGTCAGTGTTGTTTTTTAAAACTGTCAGTGGTTTTTTAAAACTGTCAGTGGTTTTTAAAAACTGTCAGTGGTTTTTTAAAACTGTCAGTGGTTTTTAAACTGTCAGTGTTTTTTAAAACTGTCAGTGGTTTTTTAAAACTGTCAGTGGTTTTTAAAACTGTCTGTGTTTTTAAAAACTGTCAGTGGTTTTTAAAAAAACTGTCAGTGGTTTTTAAACTGTCAGTGGTTTTTTAACTGTCAGTGGTTTTTAAAACTGTCAGTGGTTTTTTAACTGTCAGTGGTTTTTAAAACTGTCAGTGGTTTTAAAAACTGTCAGTCTTGTTTTTTAAAACTGTCAGTGGTTTTTAAAAACTGTCAGTGTTTTTAAAAAAACTGTCAGTGGTTTTTAAACTGTCAGTGTTTTTTTAAAACTGTCAGTGTTGGTTTTTAAAACTGTCAGTGGTTTTAAAACTGTCAGTGTTTTTTAAAATGTCAGTGTTTTTTTTAACTGTCAGTGTATTTTAAACTGTCAGTGTATTTTTTTAAAAAGCTGTCGGTGCATCATGTAGGGGGGCAGAGCGGTGTGTGTGGCTGCAGTGTGTGTGTGCCTGACGTGTGTTGGGTGGGCAGGTGATCCTGCAGTTCCAGGACAGCTTCTGGAGGCACAAGACCAAGAGAGACGACTTCTTCGGCATCGTCCCCGCCAGCGAAGCCAGCAGAGGCCTCTTCAACCTCTTCTACTGCCTCACCGTCAGAACGCCACAGGTGGGGGCAGGGCAGGGCAGGGCAGGGGGGAGGGTAGGGGAGGGTAGGGGGGAGGGCAGGGGGGAGGGTAGGGCAGGGCAGGGGGTACAGGGCAGGGGGGAGGGTAGGGCAGGGCAGGGGGGAGGGTAGGGCAGGGCAGGGGGGAGGGTAGGGCAGGGCAGGGGGGAGGGCAGGGGGGAGGGTAGGGCAGGGCAGGGGGTACAGGGCAGGGGGGAGGGTAGGGCAGGGCAGGGGGGAGGGTAGGGGTACAGGGCAGGATGGGGCAAGGGGGTGGTGGGGGGGGGGGAGGACTGCAGAGGACTTTTGTGTGGTGTGGAGAGATCACTGCTTCAGCAGGTATTCTGAAAACTTGTCTTCAGTGCAAAGCTGTGTAGGGTGGCAGTGGTGTGTGTGTTGTGTGTGTGTGTGAGTGTTGTGTGTGTGTTGTATGTGTGTGTGTGTGTGTTCAGGAAAAAGAAAAAGATGACAGTGATGTAAAGATGGCTGTGAAACACATTGCACTGAACATAGAGCTAGGAGACTGCAGGGCTGGAAACAGCAGACAGCAATAGACAACCACTGGTGTACACCCAGACAGCAATACTGCCGATAGACAACCGCTGGTGTTGTGCTGTCTTTGGTCACTGACATTGGAGGTGACCGTCACCAGTGAAGGCACACACACACACACACACACACACACACACACACACACACACACACACACACACACCACTCACACACACACACACACTCACACACACACACACACACATACATTCACACACACACACGCACACACACACACTTACATCACAATCTGCATTGTATAGTGAATAGCAGATGACTGTTCTTTTCAGGAGAGTGGAGGTCTGTTTGCCGTTTGGTTTTGTTTTTGTTTTTTTTCCAGAAGAGTGGAGGTCTTTGTGCTGAGTCTGCTGATGATGTGTGTTATCCCTGAGGCAGGCAGAGGAGAGAGAGAGGGAGAGAGAGAGAGAGAGAGGGAGAGAGAGAGAAAGAGAGAGAAAGAGGGAGAGAGAGAAAGAAAGAGACACAATTGACACAATTTTATTGCTATTTAGCGATCAAGCCATATAGCGCTGCGGCGCGGTAACGACGATATTGAACGCGACGCGATTACAATGACATGGAAACCATGGCAGTAGTGGTATGTACATCAAGATTCGATACATTATTGTCTGTGTCTCAAGTGTCCCAATTTTCAAACCAGCCTTTCCTTTTCCAGTCTACAGCCAGCGAAGTCAGCCCATGTAAGACCGGATCAGGTCCCGAAGATGATGTAACTCCTGCTCAGCACTCGCCACCACTGTCGCTGTGTGTTGTGTGTTAGTACACTGTTTCCCTTTACGAAGTCTGGCAAGCCTGACACGTTCTTCTGGCAACATGTTTTCCTCTTCTTGCTTGATGTACCAGAACACACACTTAGATTCCTCGCCAGGATCTCCATTCCAAGAGTATTCCAGGGTGATGTCATCTGATTCACACATCACAATGTTTTGATCATCCGAACTATGTACCACCACCTTTCGAAACCGTGTGTTTCTCTTGCTGTCCCTTAATCTACGCTGCACACGTTTGTCAGTTAGAGTAGACACATACTGTTTCACAATACCAGTATGAGAGTCATCCACTGTGCAGTCAACTGTTTGTTCTTCGTCCACATCAGACAACTCAGGATACACACCGATCTTGCTGTCTGTTGCTGGTTCACACGGCAAATCAAGAGAATCTAGTGTGGCTGGGACATTCACTGCACTGTCAACACACAGCTCTGTGTACACGCTGGCTTGTTTTGATTCGGCATCCACTCTCTCACGATGCAGGGAGTCACTGTCAGACAACACCGGCTCTTCCAAAACACTGTCCTTGTCACACTGACGACTTGCCTGTCTTTCTTGATGTTGTTTACTTCTTTGGACGTCACGACGGATTTGGGAAGGGCACTTCCTGCGAAAATACTGAACTCGAGAATTACGATTCAGCACTGGGTCCGCCATTTCTGTTGATACTGACTTGTCAACTGGCTTCAGTCGCAAGACGAAGACAACGCTGCCGCTCTCCCCCGCGACTTTCCAGCTCGATAGGACGTTGTCGATCAGCAGGGCATTTAAAGTTGTTACTACAGTTGCTGGAAGGCCAGTAACTGACATTTTGAAGCTTAAATGCAAAAATTTGCAGCAGCTTACTAACAGCACGCCCTTTTAGTTCTCGTCCCGTCACGCCGTCCCCGAGAAAGAAAGAGAGAGAGAGAGAGAGAGGGACAAGAAGAGAGCAAAGACAACTAGGGGCGTCTTTCTGGCAGCCTGTGCTGATCTTTCTTTTCCTGTTGTCTGTGCTGTGGCTGGGGTTGCAAGGCTCCTCAGTGGTGAGGTTTTGCTTGACCTGCCACTGCAGACTGACCGACCCAGGAGGCAGGATGTAGCCTCTGTGCAGCTTTGGGGAGGGTGTCCAGACGTGATACCCAGCATGCAGGCATCTTGAGAATTTTGTCAATCTACGCCTGTGAGCTCGCCGTGGCCTACTCTTCTGAAAGGCAGAACAGGTTTTGACATGTGTGCGATATGGGGATGTTGGTTTATAGTCTCACCCAAAAGACTTTAGGGGGAATGGAGTTGGTGCTGATGTGAACTCCAGGGGAACAAAATCTTTGAATGGGGGTCATGGTGGTGGTTGGAACACAGGGTGTCCTGTTGCGAGCTCAACGCTCTAACCGCTAGGCTATAGAGGGATCCCACCCCTCTCACGTTGAGGACAAGGTTTTTTTCCCAGGACTGGGAGAGGAAAATTAAGGGAAGAAGGGAGAAGAAGAAGAAAGGAAGGAAAAGAAGGAAGGAAGGAAAAGAAGGAAGGAAGGAAAAGAAGGAAGGAAGGATGTCTTTGTTTCGGCCAGTAGTGCTGGCACGATTCTGGCTAGGCTTGGGTAGGGAGAGAACAGAAGTGGGGGGTGGGGGTGTTGTCACTTTTTTGACAGTGTTTGTCGATGCTGTGTTTCAGCCGCGCAGCAAAGAGAGGCACGTTCTGGTCAGCCACATCGTGGGACCAGCCTTGACCTTGGTGGAGAAGCTGAGTGACGTGGAGGTCAAGGACATGTGTCTGCAGACTCTGCGCTCCGTCTTTCCTGGCAAGGTCAGGGTCAGGTCACTTCTTGGGTCACTCGAAGACCACAGATTGGTGTGGATTTTTTTGGGTGTAGACGGCAAGAAAGCATTTTCTGCCGAGTGTAAAGTTGTGAGGGCTACGACTGGAAGAAGCGTGGGAGAGTGACTGGCATCTTCTGTCCGTGTTTCTGTCTGTGGTTTGAATGAATGGAAACATGCACTCTGTGTTTGTGTGTGTGTGTGTGTGTGTGTGTGTGTGTGTGTGTGTGTGTGTAAATTCAAAATCTGTTAATCTCACTTGTGAACGGTTGCATGCATGTGAATGATTTGAATGCAAGTGCTTTGATTTGTTTGCTTTTCAAGATTCAGTGCTATATAAATTCTGTATATTACTATTATTAGTATTAGTATTTTGCTGATAGCATGACCTTGATCTAGGATATAGGATATGACCTTGGGCCTGTGATGTGGGATGTGACCTTGGGCCTGTGATGTGGGGCATGACCTTGACCTGTGATGTGGGGCATGACCTTGACCTGTGATGTGGGGCATGACCTTGACCTGCGATGTGGGGCATGACCTTGACCTGTGATGTGGGGCATGGCCTTGACCTGTGATGTGGGGCATGGCCTTGACCTGTGGTGTGGGGTGCGTTGATGGCAGGTGCCTGACCCGGTGCGGTGGGCAGTGACGGCGTGGAACAAGGACCCGGACATCGGCATGACGCACACCTACCTGCCGGTCTCTGTCTCGGGCGACAGCATGGACGTGCTGGCCCAGACCGTGCACGACAAGATCTTCTTCGCCGGAGAGGTGAGGCGTGGGCTTGGCTGCGGCATCTTAGATTTCAGTCAGCTTCTTTATCGGGATGACGGTGTCTACACTGCAGAGGACACCAGCAGAAGATGGGGATTTTATCACCTTTCATCGCCAGAGATAACGGTCATTTTCAGGATTGTGCTGGGCTGGTGGGGACGGGGTAGCTCAGTGGTCAGAGCGCTCGCTTTCCCCAAGCCAAGGTTAAGCAGTGTTGTGCGAGGTTACCACTTGGATGGGTGACTGTTTACGTGCTGTGGCTTCAGTACAGTCCCCCAGTTCACCCAGCTGTAAATAGGTACCTGCCCTCTTTAGGGTCGGGGAAGGTAAAGCAGCGAGGGAGAGGAGATGGGCGCCGCCCTCAATATGCTGGCCCCTAGAGAAATTGAGGTCTCTGATGCCTCGCTCCCCTATGACCACATAGGTTATGGGACACCTTTCCCTTTTTTACTTGGCTGGTGATTTTGTTGTTTGCTGAAATCTCCAGATGTGAACCTGACATGCATCCACCACTGCCGTGTAACAACTGTCAGATGAAAGTCCAGTCTTGCAGTTGTGTAACTCTGTTTCCATCTTTCTTGTTATGTCTATTCATAAGGAACACAATAAAGAAACTGTGGTGGTAAGATCATGTGAGAAATTGTTTGAGCATTTGCTCTCTTTTCAGCTTGTTTGGCATGCAACATAGTTCAACTGTTTTAGCAAAGAACATACATGTTGAAGTAAACTAAAACTACTGATCAGGTTTTTTTAATGTGCAAATGACAAGCTGAGTTTATATTCTAACCTTAAGAACACATTACTGCTCATTGATATCAGTAAATATCCAGTACTTTATATATCCAGCACAACAAGTGTCAGACACTGGAGAACATCGATTATCAGTCTGATATCTCCAGACTGAAAGCCTCTAGTTATCTTCTCACACAAGAATTACTGAAGAACAATTATTTCTCTTTCATCTTGCAAAACTTGTTTCTGTCAACAAAGCCTCTAGTTATCTTCTCACACAAGAAGGTGGATCGGTGGTCTAGAGGTAACGCGCCTGTCTAGAAAGCGAAAAGTCCGGGTCTGAAGTGTGCGGCGGTTCGTACCCCGTTTGGACCGGAAATTTTTCCCCCATCCATTAGACCATGAGTGGTGGTCTGGGCGCTAGTCTTTCGGATGAGACGATAAACCGAGGTCCCGTGTGTTACACGTAATTATTTAGCGCACGTAAAAAAACCCACGGCAACAAGAGAGTTGTCCCTGGCAAAATTCTTAGAAAAAAGCCACTCTGATAGGGAAACAAATACAGCTGCAGAAAAAAAAAAAAAAAAGGGTGAAAGGGTGGCGCAGCGCTAAGTGGCGACGCGTTCTCCCGCTCTCCCCGGGGAGAGCAGCCCGAATTTCACGGAGAGAAATCTGCCATGACTTAAAGTGGTATGAAATAAAATCTGAGCGCTTTGATTTGTTGCTTTACAAGATTCAGCGCTATATAAATTCCATACATTATTATTATTATAATTACTGAAGAACAGTTATTTCTCTTTCATCTTGCAAAACTTGTTTCTGTCAACAAAGCCTCTAGTTATCTTCTCACACAAGAATTACTGAAGAACTATTATTTCTCTTTCATCTTGCAAAACTTGTTTCTGTCAAAAATATTTTCAAAATTGAGTGCCATTGTGGCTATTTCTGGATCTACCTTTTATCACAGACTTGTATGCTCGGGGGGTGGTGGATTCTAAATTTACACACATGCACGCACGCACATACATGCACACACACAACACACACGCACACACTCAGACATCCACACACTCGTACGCAGGCACACACATGCACACACAGAGTAACACACTAAGGCAAGGAGATGGAGATGGAGGAGGCTGATTGAAAGTAGGGACAGCTGATGTGAGGTGTGATGAGATACAGGCCACCTGTCTGTTGTCAACCCTGTACACCATGACATTAATTACGTGGTGTTGTTATCACAGAACCGTGTACACTATGACGATGATGACATGTTGTTGTTATCACAGAACCCTGCACACTATGACATTAATTACGTGGTGTTGTTAGAACAGAACCCTGTACACTGTGACATTGATGACGTGGTGTTATCACAGAACCCTGCACACTATGACATTGATGACGTGGTGTTATCACAGAACCCTGCACACTATGACATTGATGACGTGGTGTTATCACAGAACCCTGCACACTATGACATTGATGACGTGGTGTTATCACAGAACCCTGCACACTATGACATTGATGACGTGGTGTTATCACAGAACCCTGTACACTATGACATTGTTGACATGTTGTTGTTATCACAGAACCGTGTACACTATGACATTGTTGACATGTTGTTGTTATCACAGAACCCTGTACACTATGACATTGATGACGTGGTGTTGTTATCACAGAACCCTGTACACTATGACATTGATGACGTGGTGTTGTTATCACAGAACCCTGTACACTATGACATTGATGACGTGGTGTTGTTATCACAGAACCCTGCACACTATGACATTGATGATGTGGTGGTGTTATAACAGAACCCTGTACACCATGACATTAATTACATGGTGTTGTTATCACAGAACCCTGCACACTATCACATTGATGACATGTTGTTGTTATCACAGAACCCTGTACACTGTGACATTGATGACATGTTGTTATCACAGAACCCTGTACACTGTGACATTGATGACATGATGTTGTTATCACAGAACCTTGCACACTATGACATTGATGACGTGGTGTTGTTATCACAGGCGACATGTCGGCAGTTCCCGCAGTCGGTGGCGGGAGCCTACATCAGCGGGGTGCGGGAAGCCCACAGAGTCATGGAGGACGTCAGCGCCCTCTTGTGCAGCGAAGGTGCAGAGCAGGAGGAGGAGAAGGTAACTCCGCCACAGATGTGACACTGCGGGGTAGAGGAGTTGTCTCCTCGTTGCAGACGGAAGCAGAAACGAAGGCTGCGCTGGGTCAGGACGTGAAAAGCCACATGGCCGATGGTATGGCACCAGCAGAGTGCGGCGTGAAGCAAGAAGCTGACGCAGGGAGTGGCGGGAAAGAAAGGCGGGCAGGGGGCAGACCCAGAGAAGAGAGAGACGGCGTTCGTCCTGTCACACAGGAACGCTGCACGCTCGGTGGTGAGGAGGAAAACGGGAGAGTGTGCGGTGTCAAAGTGCAGACTGCTGTGTGTGGTGTCAAAGTGCAGACTGCTGTGTGCGGTGTCAAAGTGCAGACTGCTGTGCGCGGCGTGAAGCAAGAGGAGGAGGAGAAGTGTGAGGGGGGCGGGGGGTGTGGAAACGGTGCGGTCAACGGTGTGGACACCTGTGTGTCTGATGGAACAGCAGCGGAGGAGGAGGACGCGGTGACACAGACGTCTGCTGTCAGCAGTTGACACGACGCCATGGCCTGCCGCGGAGTCGTGGCACTGACGAACGCGACGACACTGCTGCTGACACGACTGCGAAGAAGGGAGCGACGGCACAGCCCACCACCACCACCACCCCCCCCTTCCCTGCCTAAAGGCTTCAGCCCTGTCCTGTCCTGACCTGACAAGGTGCAGTGTGAAAATGCTGTCCACTGCAGCCAGGGAAGGAAGGGGTGTGGGGGAGTGGACAGCGAGGTCATGGTGGTCCACAGTGCAGGAATTACAGCAGACCTCCTTCCCACAGCAACTGACCGACAGTGGTCACTGGCTGTGTGTGTTTGTGTGTGAGAGTGTGCGTGTGAGAGAGAGAGAGAGCGAGTGTGTGTGTGCGCTAACATTTGTCAGAGAGGAGGGCAGCAGCAGGAGGAGGAGGAGGAGGGCAGCAGGAGGAGGAGGAGGAGGGCAGCAGGAGGAGGAGGAGGGCAGGAGACATGACAGAAGGGCAGAGCTGCTCATCTCCCTGACTCACTGTTCTCCCCCTGACCCTCTGTCAGAAGCCATTCCTTCCTTCCTTCCTTCAGGGCCCAGCTAGGCTGGTGCACAGCCAGCAGTTGGCTTGCACACACACACACACGCAATGCATGCACGCACGTACCATGCACACACACACACACACACACACATTCACACAGATCCTGTGACCCCTGTCGGTCAGTCAACAGAGCCAAGAAACAAACCACAAGAAACAACAACAAAAACTTGAAAGACCGAAAGGTCAGGTCAGTCCTGACTTTTGAACACTCATTTCTCAGGGACTTTGTCAAGCTATCCTCCATGTGTATGGGGATGTGGGGGGGTTGCGGTGCATGTGTGCACATGCATACAAATTATACATTCATCAGTTGGTTCTCCAGTCTGGTCCAAATGCTGGCAGGTGTGATATGATGATATACAATCAGGATAACTTTGATATAATCATACATGTCTGTGTGTGTGTGTGTGGTCCTGAAGTGGGGTGTGTGGGTTGCAGTGTGTGTGCATACTGATACTATGTGTGATGTATAAAATTGTCAGCATTCTCTCTGTTTGGGGGCAGGTGTGGAACTAGGCTGATATGACCAATGTCAAGTATTTTCCATCATTCATGATTTCTCTGATTGTGACTCTCCACCACACAATAACTCACATTGCGCCTGAGGTCAGCCTTTAGTTGTTAAAAAGGTTTTACTCTGCAGTAAACACTTTGAAAAGCTACTCAATACCAAAAAACAACAACACTCCAGATTAAAAATTGCTCAGTTCTATGAAAAGTTGTTGCAAATCAAAGTGCTAGACTGCAGGGTGACGAAATGAGAAACTGACCAGATTTGCATTGCATTTGGGGGGCAGGATGAGGGGCGGGTGTTTTAAAATGAGTTGTTGAAGCAAAATGAAACACAATCACGCCTCCATACTTCAGTGCAGGGTAGAAGAATGCTTACAGTTTCGTGATCCATCCAACTCCACAACCTCGCCCCTCACCTGCCTAAAATAGCTCCTAGCAGAAAAGTGGGTCAGGTGCAGTGCGACTCATTTCGTGGAGGAGGGTCACCTTTGAGATGATGAACTATTCATATATATATGTACTGTTTTTGATGGCATTATAGGGAATGATTTGCAAAGAGCTTCCAGCAGTATGGACGAAATGTCAATGATGAATTTAAGTCGTTTTACTGGAATAACATTGCATGGAATGAAATCAAAGTATACGATGGACTAGCATCACTTGAAGTGCACTGTGCGTGTGTTTGTTTTCTGGTCATTGTAGGCTGTGCGTGTAGAGCTTTATTTTCCTAAGTCATTCAGATGGAATAGTGTTGGGTGGGATTTATTATCCAGTGTGTACATGCTGTCTTCATAAATCCTGGCCATGAAATATACGTGTATCAAGGTGTTTGTTACGCGATGTGTGTATGTTTTGTTACGCGATGTGTGTATGTTTTGATTAATCCCGACATTAGAATGGTATGTGTTGGAGTTTGTTACGCGATGTGTGTATGTTTTGATTAATCCCGACATTAGAATGATATGTGTGTGTGTTTTGTTACGCGATGTGTGTGTGTTTTGATTAATCCCGACATTAGAATGGTATGTGTTGGTGTTTGTTACGCGATGTGTGTATGTTTTGATTAATCCCGACATTAGAATGATATGTGTTGGTGTTTGTTACGCGATGTGTGTATGTTTTGATTAATCCCGACATTAGAATGATATGTGTTGGTGTTTGTTACGCGATGTGTGTATGTTTTGATTAATCCCGACATTAGAATGGTATGTGTTGGTGTTTGTTACGCGATGTGTGTATGTTTTGATTAATCCCGACATTAGAATGGTATGTGTTGGTGTTTGTTACGCGATGTGTGTATGTTTTGATTAATCCCGACATTAGAATGGTATGTGTTGGTGTTTGTTACGCGATGTGTGTATGTTTTGATTAATCCCGACATTAGAATGGTATGTGTTGGTGTTTGTTACGCGATGTGTGTATGTTTTGATTAATCCCGACATTAGAATGGTATGTGTTGGTGTTTGTTACGCGATGTGTGTATGTTTTGATTAATCCCGACATTAGAATGGTATGTGTTGGTGTTTGTTACGCGATGTGTGTATGTTTTGATTAATCCCGACATTAGAATGGTATGTGTTGGTGTTTGTTACGCGATGTGTGTATGTTTTGATTAATCCCGACATTAGAATGGTATGTGTTGGTGTTTGTTACGCGATGTGTGTATGTTTTGATTAATCCCGACATTAGAATGGTATGTGTTGGTGTTTGTTATGTGATGTGTGTATCCCGACATTAGAATGGTATGTGTTGGTGTTTGTTACGCGATGTGTGTATGTTTTGATTAATCCCGACATTAGAATGGTATGTGTTGGTGTTTGTTACGCGATGTGTGTATGTTTTGATTAATCCCGACATTAGAATGGTATGTGTTGGTGTTTGTTACGCGATGTGTGTATGTTTTGATTAATCCCGACATTAGAATGGTATGTGTTGGTGTTTGTTACGCGATGTGTGTATGTTTTGATTAATCCCGACATTAGAATGGTATGTGTTGGTGTTTGTTACGCGATGTGTGTATGTTTTGATTAATCCCGACATTAGAATGGTATGTGTTGGTGTTTGTTACGCGATGTGTGTATGTTTTGATTAATCCCGACATTAGAATGGTATGTGTTGGTGTTTGTTACGCGATGTGTGTATGTTTTGATTAATCCCGACATTAGAATGGTATGTGTTGGTGTTTGTTACGCGATGTGTGTATGTTTTGATTAATCCCGACATTAGAATGGTATGTGTTGGTGTTTGTTACGCGATGTGTGTATGTTTTGATTAATCCCGACATTAGAATGGTATGTGTTGGTGTTTGTTACGCGATGTGTGTATGTTTTGATTAATCCCGACATTAGAATGGTATGTGTTGGTGTTTGTTACGCGATGTGTGTATGTTTTGATTAATCCCGACATTAGAATGGTATGTGTTGGAGTTTGTTACGCGATGTGTGTATGTTTTGATTAATCCCGACATTAGAATGGTATGTGTTGGAGTTTGTTACGCGATGTGTGTATGTTTTGATTAATCCCGACATTAGAATGGTATGTGTTGGTGTTTGTTACGCGATGTGTGTATGTTTTGATTAATCCCGACATTAGAATGGTATGTGTTGGTGTTTGTTACGCGATGTGTGTATGTTTTGATTAATCCCGACATTAGAATGGTATGTGTTGGTGTTTGTTACGCGATGTGTGTATGTTTTGATTAATCCCGACATTAGAATGGTATGTGTTGGTGTTTGTTACGCGATGTGTGTATGTTTTGATTAATCCCGACATTAGAATGGTATGTGTTGGTGTTTGTTACGCGATGTGTGTATGTTTTGATTAATCCCGACATTAGAATGGTATGTGTTGGTGTTTGTTACGCGATGTGTGTATGTTTTGATTAATCCCGACATTAGAATGGTATGTGTTGGTGTTTGTTACGCGATGTGTGTATGTTTTGATTAATCCCGACATTAGAATGGTATGTGTTGGTGTTTGTTATGTGATGTGTGTATGTTTTGATTAATCCCGACATTAGAATGATATGTATTGGAGTTTGTTATGTGATGTGTGTGTGATTTTCATGTCGGTAGATGGAAAGGAAGGGAAATAATCGGCCCAAACCAGTGTTGCCCGTATCGGGGAATCAAGGATGGGTTTTTCCGTTCAGTGAAACTGCCGTACTAGGGACCAGAAATGAAAGAGTTAATGAAAATAGGAAATTTTGCAATCCCCACCCTCCCCCCCCCCTCCACCCAAAGTTGGGGACATTTTGTGTCTTATAAATGAGCGTCTTTGTGGACAAATTCACAGAAATGAGAAAACTGAATTGTAACTGTAATTTATTTATTTATTATTTATTCTTTTATTTATGAGGATAATGGAATAAGTACACATGTGCTTTTTTTTAATTTTTTACATCCAATCCCTGTGTATATGCTGTGTGTATGCAGTTGTGTAAATATGGTCATCTATTTGTAGTGTATATATGTGTGTGTGGGGGGGTGGGAGGTTCCTCAGTGTTTTTGGATCCTATCACTGATTGTTTTTGTACAAACCATCTGGCCATATGTTATTTATTATCAGAGGTTTTACCACACACACACACACACACACATACATACACACACACACACCACACTCACTCACACTCACTCACACACTCACTCACTCACTCACTCACTCACTCACCACCACACACACACACACACACACACACACCTCACACACACACACACACACACACACACACACACACACACACACACACACACAATGTCCACTGGGGTTTAATTTTGTCTGTAGATCCAGACTTTGAAATCCAAATATGGTTAGCCTGAAGTAAGACCGTAGCTCAGGAGCGTATGTTATACTCTGTGTGTGTGCATGTGTGTGTTGTACAGAAAGCGTGTATTAATTTATTGTCATCATCTTCATTGATAGCAGACTCTGCCATCACTTGATTTCATGTCAGGGAAAGGCCCAGCTTTTTGTGGCCTTGGGACCATTTATGACCCACAGTTGATGCAGGGTTGACGAGATCTGAAGGAAGGATGCAGACACAGGCAGTGTCGTCAGCGTTTAACTCAGAAAACCTTCCCGCTGACCTCTCTGACCTTGTGCACGGCCTTGACCTTGTGCACTGGCCTTGAACTTGTGCACTTGCCTTGACCTTGTGCACTGGCATCGCCCTTCTTATGCTTTCTGGTTGTTTGCTGTTCCTGGGCCATTAGACGTCAAAACAAAATTCTACGGCTAGCATGTGTGCTGTTACACTGCCACCACCATGTGGAGTGCTTTACCCAGGGATGTCAGGACAATTACTGATTGCACACACACACACACACACATTTTGTACATTGTTGAAAACCTCATTTCTGACCAAGAACTAGGACTCGATGAAAGCTGTGCTGGGTTGTGTAGCTGCACTGATGCAGGCGTGCCCGAAGTCAGAATGTGGCTACCTTAACACAGTCCCTACTTTAGGGGAGAGAACCCCTCTTTCGTGGTACATGTACATGCTCTGTGTGTATTTGCACAAACGTTGCCTACATTATAGCAGTTTCTGCACTTTTCTAACGTTTTGTTTGGTGTGTCAGAATTCTATTGTTGTTTGTCAGAACTCTCTGGTTGTTTGTCAGAACTCTCTTGTTGTTTGGGGACGGGATAGCTCAGTGGTCAGAGCACTCGCTTTCCCCCAGCCAAGTTACACAGCGTTGAGCGTGGTTACCAGTTGGATGGGTGACCGTTTGCGCGCCTTGGCTTCAGTACAGTTCACCCAGCTGTAAATGGGTACCTGCCCACTTTAGGGTCAGGGAAGGTAAAGCAGCGAGGGAGAGGAGATGGGCGCCGCCCTCAATATGCTGGCCCTAGAGAAGTGAGGTCTCTGACGCCTCGCTCCCCTACGACCTTATAGGTTATGGGACTCCTTTACCTTGTTGTTTGGAAACTGGCAGTTTTGGGGAGATACATTCAATGTCTTGTACCAAAAATACTTTGGGGTCACATATTTTTTTTTTTGCATGAGTTATGATGAGAGTGAACGTGACCTCACCAAACACGCTGATAATGACCACTGATGTATCTGAAACAAGCAGTGTATTGACCAAGCAGATCACTTCTTTGACACTTCTAGTGTGCCATTTTTGCAAAGTAAGAAGTGCAATTTGCTCAAAGGTAAAACCACTTGCCTATTCAGGAACTCTCTCCGCCTGCCCACACACACACACCAAGAATCCTGAAGCTCCTCAAAGTCTTTGTTTCCACTGGGTTCTGTCTGTGGAAGCTGGTGAAATACAATCTGCTCACTGCCAGGTCTTGATGGAAACAGCCCCTGTGTGTGTGTGTGTGTTCTGTCTGGCTAGGAGGTGACGGGAAAGTTGGATTTTCTTAGGAAGGAGAAGCTGGAATTTAAAAAAACCAACAAACCAGTATGTGGTGCTGCATGCTGTGTTGCGGGCACAAACAGCGTTGCATGTGTGTGTTGGGTGTACGGTAAGGTTGTCAGTTCTAGATGGCTGTTACTCTGTAACGGGTTCATTGTTAGGAAAAGGTTAGTTGGCAGAATGTGGGTGCATGTGCAACATCACGCAGTGGTGAAGCTCGGCACTCTGGCCAAGAACCAAAAACAGTTGATGGCATGCATGTGTGTGTGTGTGCACATAAACATGCGTTTGTGTATGTGTGTACCTTGTATCATTTTCCCCTGCCCCCTCCCCACCCCTTTTCTAGTTTGTTTTGCCTGTGTGCTGCGGTCATGCCTTTGGGGGTGTCAGTTTTTCGATGTGCTTTAATCTGTCAATCCTGGATTAGTCTTCAAATCGTGCGTGTTATTGGAACATCACATCGTGGTGCACAGGACAGAATAGTTTGTGCGATACATATAACAGAATGATGTGTGCGATACATATAACAGAATGATGTGTGTGATATGTATGACAGAATGATTTGTGCGATACATATAACAGAATGACGTGTGTGATATATATGACAGAATGATTTGTGCGATACATATAACAGAATGACGTGTGTGATATATATGACAGAATGATTTGTGTGATACTTATGATTTGTGCGATACATATAACAGAATGATTTGTGCGATACAAGTAACTGAATGATTTGTGTGATATATATGATAGAATGATTTGTGCGATACATGATTTGTACGATACAGATAACTAATTGATTTGTGCGATATATATGACAGAATGATTTGTGTGATACATGATTTGTACGATACAGATAACTAATTGATTTGTGCGATATATATGACAGAATGATTTGTGTGATACATATGATTTGTGCGATACAGATAGCTGAATGATTCATGTGATATTATATATATATATATATATATATATATATATATATATATATATATATATAAGAATGAATTTTGCGATACATGTGATTGTAATAGCTATGCAGGGGTTAGATTGTTTAATGCTCTTTTATCATTCCACCGCCGGTGTAGACTTTATTACATATGTGGGCATTCTCTTTACACGAGTGTAGGTATGGCGTCATTATCGTCATCTTTCTCAACTTGTGCAGATCTATAGATAGTGATGGTCAAAGTTGTCATGCTGCCAAAACTCACTGTTTTCATTGATAGGGGGGGGGGGGCATAATGTGACGAGGTGGGACAGTACGGCTGCATGTGCTCTGCGTGTCGTTGTGCAGTGGTCTGGTGGATTCCCTGAAGCGGTGAAGTTGGTGCAGGCTGGGCATTGCACGCTCCTGGAACCTCTAGCTCCGGGAATGCTTTTCCGAAGAGTAGGCCATTGTGTGCCGGTGGGAACAGATGACAAAATTGACAAAACTGCATACACACGGGGACTGGATGAAAAAAAGCTCATGAGTACTTATTCCATTATCCTCAAAATAAAAGAATGAATAAAATCAGGAGACCCTCATTTCTAGGCCTTGAAACTGACCGACCAGAATGTCCGCCTGTGACAGAAACCTCCCTGAACAAAACCAGCCCTTGAAAATAATAATAATAATAATAATGTATGGAATTTATATAACGCTGAATCTTGTAAAGCAACAAATCAAAGCGCTCAGATGTTATTTCATACCACTTTAAGTCACGGCAGATTTCTCTCCGTGAAATTCGGGCTGCTCTCCCCGGGGAGAGCGGGAGAACGCGTCGCCACTTAGCGCTGCGCCACCCTTTCACCCTTTTTTTTTTTTTTTTTTTTTTCTGCAGCTGTATTTGTTTCCCTATCAGAGTGGCTTTTTTCTAAGAATTTTGCCAGGGACAACTCTCTTGTTGCCGTGGGTTTTTTTACGTGCGCTAAATAATTACGTGTAACACACGGGACCTCGGTTTATCGTCTCATCCGAAAGACTAGCGCCCAGACCACCACTCATGGTCTAATGGATGGGGGAAAAATTTCCGGTCCAAACGGGGTACGAACCGCCACACACTTCAGACCCGGACTTTTCGCTTTCTAGACAGGCGCGTTACCTCTAGACCACCGATCCACTGAAAGCATGTGTGTTGAAAGTATTGTAAGGGGGGTGGCAAGCTTAAGGTCTGTACATTTCTGTTGGTGGGGTGGGGGGCTGAAGGTTGAAATTTGTGCGAGTTCACAAAACAAACCAGGAGTAGCAGACAAAGTGTCCAAGGCAGGACAAAGTGTCCAAGGCAGGTGATTACTGATTTTGCTGCAGTGGGTTAGGGAAAGTCGTCTCTTGGTTGCCGCAGTTGGATGGATTTATGTCCAGACGTCAGAGTTGAAAAGAACAAAGCCAGGCTGAAACTGCGTGAAGTCGAGTTCGGTTCAGAGACGAGAGAAGCCAAGTAGCAACACAAAGCAAAGCAAAGCCAAGCCAAGCAAAGCCAGTGATTTTGAGGAGCGTGTGACCAGCAGTGTGCTGACCTGCAGGCAGCGGTGGACAGGTGTTAGCTGAGCTGTAGCCAGCGACAGAGTGGACAGGTGTGTGTTGAGCTGTAGCCAGCGACAGAGTGGACAGGTGTTAGTTGAGCTGTAGCCAGCGACAGAGTGGACAGGCGTTAGTTGAGCTGTAGCCAGCGACAGAGTGGACAGGCGTTAGTTGAGCTGTAGCCAGCGACAGAGTGGACAGGCGTTAGCTGAGCTGTAGCCAGCGACAGAGTGGACAGGTGTTAGCTGAGCTGTAGCCAGCGACAGAGTGGACAGGTGTTAGCTGAGCTGTAGCCAGCGACAGAGTGGACAGGTGTTAGCTGAGCTGTAGCCAGCGACAGAGTGGACAGGTGTTAGCTGAGCTGTAGCCAGCGACAGAGTGGATGAAGTCCTGCCCACATTCTGGCCCCCTGGTACGATGCTAAACTTCGTCATTTTGTCACTTCCTGCAGTCTGTTGTTGTTTCAGTTTGTAATCACTTTTCCTAGAAGTGTCCAGTTTTCAATCTGCGTTTTGTCGTGAAAAGCCTTTTCGTTGCAGATAAATAATGTATCATGTTGACGACCGAAAACTTGACCTCTGGTGCAATGCAACTTGTGTGGTGAAGCAGCACACATGTACCACTGCTCTTTTGGAGTTCTTAAAAAAAACCTTAAGTGTATGAAGCCTGTGTTAGCTACTGTGCCTGTCTGTCTGCCAGTCTGTCTGTCTGTCTGCTTGTCTGTCTGTCTGCCTGTCTGTCTGTATCAGACTGTGGCCCCTTCCTGCTCTGTATTGCCTTCTTTCTTTTTATTTATTTATTTAGTTACTTAGCTATTCTTTTAGTTTGAGGATAATGGAATAAGAAGTCGTGTGGGTTTTTTTACATCCAGTCCCTTGGTGTATGCAGTTTTGTCAATTTTGACATCCGTTCCCACTGACATACAATGGCCTACTCTTAACGAAAAGGGTTTTAATGTGTGAGCAAGATGTTCTGCATGTGTTCACACATGGGGCCTCGGTTTTATAGTCTCATTCAAAGGACTTTAGGGGGGAGTGGGGTCAGCACTGCTCTGTATATGTGTATTTGGTCCTGAAAAAATATTGATGGGGGATCATTTGGTATGTCAGGTGTGTGTGTTTGTCAATGTGGACAGGGGAGGGGAGGGGAGGGGAGGGGTTTGGCAGGTGTGGTGTATGATCTGCCCTGTTGAAGAGGACCTACCTATGTGTGATTGCCTTTGACGATGACCAGGAAATGTGATGTTTTTGGGTTGGTTTATTTGGTCGGACATACCAGTCATCTCTCTCTCTCTCTCTCTCTCACTTTACACTGCGTGTGATTGGAATTTTGAACCACAGTACCTCACATCCAACACTCCAGACGTCAGTCTGTGTCGTTCCACTATATAGATGACTATGAATATTGAATGACGTATCAAAGTTACTACTACTATGAATATTGATCAATGTAACAAGGTGATTACTATTGAAGTGTTGTATTGATGAGATGGTTGATTGAAAATGAGTATTATCATGGTTTTGTGTGTATTCCGTCTCTTTTGTTTTTCTGGGTTTTCAATAATATATGATCTTTTTTTCCGTGGATTTCCAGCAGTTGAAACTTTTGGTCATTTTTTGATCTGACAGCGTGTGTTGACTGTGTGTGTGTGACCTTGTCTGTCCCTCTCTACTTTCCTGTCAACACACACACACAGGGACAAAGAGAAAGGTGGAATGGTGATAGGACAAGTCAGTGATGCAGAAGACCGCTCCAACATGGCAACAGATGACACAGATGCTACCCTGTTTGGTTTTGGGGGAACATAGGGTGTAGAGGTTTAGGCTTTGGAATTGGTGTGCTGGAACATGTCCATGTAAATGCACATGGTGGATCAGCGGGTCAGGGCTGTACCTGTCGCTGGATTATCCAACAACATGCAGGTTGTTTGGGCTGGCTGGTGTGACGGCTACCCAGGGATGGGGTTGTGCTTAGGACTTGAACCTGCAGAACATGAGAGACTGTGACACAGTGGCAGGGTGCAGAGTCTGTCGTGAATCAAAAAGTCTGAGTCAGAACTGGTCATGACCATATCCACTTCTCAGACACAAGAATGTGACTCATGCCAGGATGGAATTTCTGGAAAACGGCTGCACAACGAAGTGACCAACCTCTGCTGAGTACAAAGGGAAATTTTCTGACCTCCACAAAAGAATGTTGTGTCTGACCTCCACCACAAAGAATTGTCTGACCTCTGCCACAAGGAGTTGTCTGACCGCTGCCACAAGAATTGTCTGACCGCTGCCACAAAGAATTGTCTGACCGCTGCCACAAAGAATTGTCTGACCGCTGCCACAAAGAATTGTCTGACCTCTGCCACAAGGAGTTGTCTGACCTCTGCTGCAAGGAGTTGTCTGACCTTGAAGAGGAAGTGGAGGGCGTGTTACAAGTCCTCCTTCACGACTGCTGGGCCGGTGTCCATGGTCAGACAGAGAGCTGTTTGGCCGATGCCTGTTTCCCTCCACCAGGCACAGGCAGGTGTGGCCTGATGACATCGTCACAGCCGGCAAAACAGTTCCCTCCCTTCCTGGCCAGGGGTGAAGGCCTTGGTACACAGGTAAAGTAGTTCTGATTCTCTCCCTCCCTCTCTCCCTTGGCCCAGGCCAAAAGCTGTGTCAGTTATTGATGTCAGCTAATTGCCAAGGCCTACACTAGAATGTTGTTATGCTGTAAAATGTTCCTTTGAAGGAGAAAAAAATCCTTGTAGTATGGCTGCCTATATGGCGAGGTACTTAAAAACGGTCATACACGCAAACTTCTCATGCAGTGTGCAAATTCAATCTCGCAGTGATTCCCAGGTGGGATGAGTGAGTCAGAGTGTGGCACGTTCTGGGTGACCCCCAGAGTGTTAAGCTGGGGAACGCACAACAACTATCCTCTCTCCCTCCCTAGCCTTTACTACCAAGTGTGTAGGTAGCTGTTTGCTGACCTGTAGTCAGAGAAAAGATTGACCTGTAGTCAGAGGAAAGATTGTCCTGTAGTCAGAGGAAAGATTGTCATGTAGTCAGAGAAAAGATTGTCCTGTAGTCAGAGAAAAGATTGTCCTGTAGTCAGAGGGAAGATTGTCATGTAGTCAGAGGGAAGATTGTAGGAAAGATTGTAAATGATTGTCATGTAGTCAGAGGAAAGATTGTCATGTAGTCAGAGGGAAGATTGTCCTATAGTCAGAGGGAAGATTGTAGGAAAGATTGTCATGTAGTCAGAGGAAGATTGTCATGTAGTCAGAGGGAAGATTGTCCTATAGTCAGAGGGAAGATTGTCATGTAGTCAGAGGGAAGATTGTCCTATAGTCAGAGGGAAGATTGTCATGTAGTCAGAGGGAAGATTGTCCTATAGTCAGAGGGAAGATTGCCTATAGTCAGAGGAAGATTGTAGGAAAGATTGTCATGTAGTCAGAGGGAAGATTGTCCTATAGTCAGAGGGAAGATTGTCATGTAGTCAGAGGGAAGATTGTAGGAAAGATTGTCATGTAGTCAGAGGGAAGATTGTCATGTAGTCAGAGGGAAGATTGTAGGAAAGATTGTCATGTAGTCAGAGGGAAGATTGTCATGTAGTCAGAGGGAAGATTGTAGGAAAGATTGTCATGTAGTCAGAGGAGATGTTTGTAGGAAGATTGTCTGATAGTCAGAGGGAAATGTAGAAAGATTGTCATGTAGTCAGAGGGAAGATTGTCCTATATCAGGGAAGATGAGAAGATTGTCATGTAGTCAGAGGAAGATTGTCATGTAGTCAGAGGGAAGATTGTCATGTAGTCAGAGGGAAGATTGTCCTGTAGTTCAGAGTAGGAAAGATTGTCCTGTAGTCAGAGGGAAGATTGCCTATAGTCAGAGAGATTGTAGGAAGATTGTCATGTAGTCAGAGGAAGATTGTCATTAGTCAGATGAGAGGGAAGATTGTCCTGTAGTCAGAGGGAAGATTGTCAGTAGTCAGAAGATTGTCATGTAGTCAGAGGGAAGATTGTAGAATGTCATGTAGTCAGAGGAAAGATTGTCATGTAGGTTTTCCAGAGGGAAGATGTAGGAAGATTGTCATGTAGTCAGAGGGAAATTGTAGAAAGATTGTCCTGTAGTCAGAGGGAGATTGATTGTCAGAAGGGAAGATTGTCATGTAGTCAGAGGGAAGATTGTAGGAAAGATTGTCATGTAGTCAGAGGGAAGATGTAGGAAAGATTGTCCTGTAGTCAGAGGGAAGATTGTAGTGAGGAAGATTGTCCTGTAGTCAGAGGGAAGATTGCATTAGTCAAGGAAAAATTGTCCTGTAGTCAGAGGAAAGATTGTCATGTAGTCAGAGGGAAGATTGTAGGAAAGATTGTCTGTAGTCAGAGGAAGATTGTCATGATAGTCAGAGGGGAAAGTAATTGTCATGTAGTCAGAGGAAAGATTGTCCTGTAGTCAGAGGGAAGATTGTAGGAAAGATTGTCCTGTAGTCAGAGGGAAGATTGTAGGAAAGATTTCATGTAGTCAGAGGAAGATTGTATAGTGCGAGGAAGATTGTCATGTAGTCAGAGGGAAGATTGTAGGAAAGATTGTCATGTAGTCAGAGGGAAGATTGTCTGTAGTAGAGGAGATTATAGGAAAAATTGTCTGTAGTCAGAGGGAAGATTGTCATGTAGTCAGAGGGAAGATTGTCCTGTAGTCAGAGGGAAGATTGTAGGAAAGATTTCATGTAGTCAGATGGAAGATTGTCATGTAGTCAGAGGGAAGATTGTAGGAAAGATTGTCATGTAGTCAGAGGGAAGATTGTAGGAAAAGATTGTCATGTAGTCAGAGGGAAGATTGTCATGTAGTCAGAGGGAAGATTGTCCTGTAGTCAGAGGGAAGATTGTAGGAAAGATTGTCATGTAGTCAGAGGGAAGATTGTATGTAAGATTTAGTAGGAAAGATTGTCATGTAGTCAGAGGGAAGATTGTAGGAAAGATTGTCCTGTAGTCAGAGGGAAGATTGTAGGAAAGATTGTCCTGTAGTCAGAGGGAAGATTGTAGGAAAGATTGTCATGTAGTCAGAGGGAAGATTGTCATGTAGTCAGAGGGAAGATTGTCATGTAGTCAGAGGGAAGATTGTAGGAAAGATTGTCCTGTAGTCAGAGGGAAGATTGTAGGAAAGATTGTCATGTAGTCAGAGGGAAGATTGTGGAAAATTGTCCTGTAGTCAGAGGGAAGATTGTAGGAAAGATTGTCCTGTAGTCAGAGGGAAGATTGTAGGAAAGATTGTCATGAAGTCAGAGGAAAGATTGTCATGTAGTCAGAGGGAAGATTGTATAGGAAAGATTGTCCTGTAGTCAGAGGGAAGATTGTAGGAAAGATTGTCCTGTAGTCAGAGGGAAGATTATAGGAAAGATTGTCCTGTAGTCAGAGGGAAGATTGTAGGAAAGATTGTCATGTAGTCAGAGGGAAGATTATAGGAAAGATTGTCCTGTAGTCAGAGGGAAGATTATAGGAAAGATTGTCCTGTAGTCAGAGGGAAGATTATAGGAAAGATTGTCCTGTAGTCAGAGGGAAGATTATAGGAAAGATTGTCCTGTAGTCAGAGGGAAGATTGTCATGTAGTCAGAGGGAAGATTATAGGAAAGATTGTCCTGTAGTCAGAGGGAAGATTATAGGAAAGATTGTCATGTAGTCAGAGGGAAGATTATAGGAAAGATTGTCCTGTAGTCAGAGGGAAGATTATAGGAAAGATTGTCCTGTAGTCAGAGGGAAGATTGTCTGTAGTCAGAAGGGAAGATTAGTAGGAAAGATTGTCTGCAAATGATTAGTAGTAGAGGGAAGATTATAGGAAAAATTGTCATGTAGTCAGAGGGAAGATTGTCATGTAGTCAGAGGGAAGATTGTAGGAAAGATTGTCATGTAGTCAGAGGGAAGATTGTAGAAAATTGTCATGTAGTCAGAGGGAAGATTGTCATGTAGTCAGAGGGAAGATTGTAGGAAAAATTGTTGTGTTGTCAGAGGGAAGATTGTCATGTAGTCAGAGGGAAGATTGTAGGAAAGATTGTCATGTAGTTAGAGGAAAGATTGTAGGAAAGATTGTCATGTATTCTGAGGGAAGATTGTCATGTAGTCAGAGGGAAGATTATGTAGTCAGAGGGAAGATTGTCATGTAATCAGAGGAAAGATTGTAGGAAAGATTGTCATGTAGTCAGAGGGAAGATTGTATGTAGTCAGAGGAAGACTGTCATGTAGTCAGAAGGAAGATTGTAGGAAAGATTGTCATGTAGTCAGAGAAAAGATTGTCCTGTGGTCAGAGGGAAGATTGTAGGAAAGATTGTCATGTAGTCAGAGGAAAGATTGTAGGAAAGATTGTCATGTAGTCAGAGGGAAGATTGTCATGTAGTCAGAGGAAGAAGAAAGATTGTAAGCAGAGAAGATTGTCATGTAGTCAAGGAATGAGTAGTCGGAAGAATTGTAGGAAAGATTGTCATGTAGTCAGAGGGAAGATTGACCTGTAGTCGGAAGGAAGATTGTAGGAAAGATTGTCATGTAGTCAGAGGGAAGATTGTCCTAAAGATTGTCATGTAGTCAGAGGGAAGATTGTAGGAAAGATTGTCAGAGGGAAGATTGTCCTGTGGTCAGGGGAAAGATTGTAGGAAAGATTGTCATGTAGTCAGAGGGAAGATTGTCATGTGGTCAGAGGGAAGATTGTAGGAAAGATTGTCATGTAGTCAGAGAAAAGATTGATGGACCTGTAGTTGAGAAAAGATGGAAGCAAGCTGACACTGTAACGGTCATGGGGCCGACGGTGAAAGTGCTCCCCCCTGCTGACACTCAACTTGAGGGGTGAAGGTCACTGGCTGGGTGTAATCACACCTGCGCATAGCCTAGAGTCTCTCCTGTCCTCCTACTGCCACAGGCTCTCTCTCTCTCTCTCACACACACAAAGTAAACACAAGGAATTTCATGTTTTTTTCTGGTTTATTTTCTGTCTCCTGTGGTAAATGTGCTCGTGTTTTTAGTCTCGCACCTTGGCAGCTGGCTCCTGTATGAGCTTCGGTGTTTGCGCAGGCTTTCTTGTGGCGCTCCTTCCACGTGAATGAAACACACACACCCTTTACTCACTTTGTTGTGTGTGTGTAGTGTGTGTGTGTGTGTGTGTGTGTGCACAGGTAAGTAGAGCATGTGGGGGGTGTTAGGAAAGGGAGGGGTGGTAGTCAGGAGGGGTGGGAAGCAAGTTAGGAAGAAGGAGGGGGGTAGTTATGGAGGGAGGGTAAGGGTAGTAAGGAGGGTGAGGTTAGTTCGGAGGGGGGAGAGTGCAGTTGAGGGGGGGGAGGGGGGATAGTTGAGAGGGGAGGGGAGTTTAGGAGGGGGGGGGGGAAGTAGTTAGGAAGGGAGGGGGTAGTTAGGAGGGAGGAGGGTAGTAAGGAGGAGGGAGGGGGGTAGTTAGGAGGGAAGGGGGTAGTTCGGGGAGTGTTAGGGGGGGGGGGGGGAGTAGTTCGGAGGGAGGGTAGTTAGGAGGGAGAGGTAGGGTAGTTAGGAGGGGAAGGGGTAGTTAGGGGGGGGGGGGGTGGTAGTTAGGAGGGGTGGGTAGTTAGGAGGGGTTGGGGAATGTTGGAGGGGTGGGGGAGTAGTTAGGAGGGGTGGGGGAATAGTTAGGAGGGTGGGGGAATAGTTAGGAGGGGGGGGGAGTAGTTAGGAGGGAGGGGAGTAGTTATGGAGGGGTGGGGGAGTAGTTAGGAGGGGTGGGGGAATAGTTAGGAGGGGTGGGGGAGTAGTTAGGAGGGGGGGGAGTAGTTAGGAGGGGTGGGGAGTAGTTAGGAGGGGTGGGGGAGTAGTTAGGAGGGGAGTTTAGGAGGGGTGGGGGAAGTAGTTAGGAGGGGTGGGGGAATAGTTAGGAGGGGTGGGGGAGTAGTTAGGAGGGGGGGGAGTAGTTAGGAGGGTGGGGGAGTAGTTAGGAGGGGTGGGGGAGTAGTTAGGAGGGGTGGGGAATAGTTAGGAGGGAGTAGTTAGGAGGGGTGGGAGAGTAGTTAGGAGGGGTGGGGAATAGTTAGGAGGGGAGTAGTTAGGAGGGGGGGGAGTAGTTAGGAGGGGGGGGGAGGTATAGGAGGGTAGTGGGGGAGTAGTTAGGAGGGTAGTGGGGGAGTAGTTAGGAGGGTGTGGGATAGTTAGGAGGGTGGGGGAGTAGTTAGGAGGGGTGGGGGATAGTTAGGAGGGTGAGTAGTTAGGAGGGTGGGGGAGTAGTTAGAGGGGTGGGGGATAGTTAGGAGGGGAGTAGTTAGGGAGGGGGGGGAGTAGTTAGGAGGGGGGTGGAGAGTTAGGAGGGAGTGGGGGAGTAGTTAGGAGGGTGGGGGGAGTAGTTAGGAGGGGTGGGGGAGTAGTTAGGAGGGTGGGGGAGTAGTTAGGAGGGGTGGGGGAGTAGTTAGGAGGGGAGTAGTTAGGAGGGGTGGGGGAGGTAGTTAGGAGGGGTGGGGGAATAGTTAGGAGGGGAGTTAGTTAGGAGGGGTGGGGGAGTAGTTAGGAGGGGGGGAGTAGTTAGGAGGGGTGGGGGGTAGTTAGGAGGGGGGGTAGTTAGGAGGGGTGGGGGAATAGTTAGGAGGGGAGTAGTTAGGAGGGGGGGGGGAGTAGTTAGGAGGGGTGGGGGAGTAGTTAGGAGGGTAGGGGGGGGTAGTTAGGAGGGTAGGGTAGTAAGGAGGGGAAGGGGGTAGTTAGGAGGGTTGTGTAGGGTAGTAAGGAGGGGTGGGGGAGTAGTTGGGAGGGGAGGGTGAGGAGGGATGGTGAGTTAGGAGGGGTGGGGGGGGGGAGTAGTTAGGAGGGATGGTGAGTTAGGAGGGGTGGGGGAGGAAGTTAGAAGGTGTAGAGAGTGTACTACAATGCAGGCAGACATGGGGGCCTCTGTAGGAAGGGAAGACAGATGTCCCCCACTTCTGCAGAGGGGGTAAGAGGTAGGGGAAATGAGCCACAAGCTCTTGTAGACAAAAGATACTACCCCTAAGGTAAACAGGGTAGCTAGGCCTAGTAGACAAGAGATACTACCCCCCAAGGTAAACAGGGTAGCTAGGAGGGGTAGGCCTAGCTACCCTGTTTACCTTGGGGGTAGTATCTCTCGTCTACTAGGAGTTTGTGGCTCATTTCCCCTACCTCTTACCCCCTCTGCAGAAGTGGGGGACATCTGTCTTCCCTTCCTACAGAGGCCCTCATGTCTGCCTGCATTGTAGTACACTCTCTACACCTACCTACCTCCCCCCCCAATCTTAGCTACCCCCTCACCCCCCCCAAATCTTAGCTCCCCCTTCCTATCTCCTCCCCCCTGTCCACCTGTTTTCTTATCTTCTACCTGTTCCCTCCCCCCTCCCTGGAGTGTGGTGTGGAGAAGTGGTATCGTGTGTGGTGCTGGTACTGCCGTGAAATAGTTATAACGACGACAGAAACAACTCTGATTTTTTTCCTTGCATAATATATTTAGCTTTCCCCCTTTCTTTGCTTGTATACATTTAGCTTTCCCTCTTTTTTTCTTTGTATATATTTAGCTTTCCCTCTTTCTTAGCTTTCCCTCTTTCTTTGCTTGTATACATTTAGCTTTCCCTCTTTCTTAGCTTTCCCTCTTTCTTTGCTTGTATACATTTAGCTTTCCCTCTTTCTTAGCTTTCCCTCTTTCTTTGCTTGTATATATTTAGCTTTCCCTCTTTCTTAGCTTTCCCTCTTTCTTTGCTTGTATATATTTAGCTTTCCCTCTTTCTTAGCTTTCCCTCTTTCTTTGCTTGTATATATTTAGCTTTCCCTCTTTCTTAGCTTTCCCTCTTTCTTTGCTTGTATATATTTAGCTTTCCCTCTTTCTTTGCTTGTATATATTTAGCTTTCCCTCTTTCTTTGCTTGTATATATTTAGCTTTCCCTCTTTCTTTGCTTGTATATATTTAGCTTTCCCTCTTTCTTAGCTTTCCCTCTTTCTTTGCTTGTATATATTTAGCTTTCCCTCTTTCTTAGCTTTCCCTCTTTCTTTGCTTGTATATATTTAGCTTTCCCTCTTTCTTAGCTTTCCCTCTTTCTTTGCTTGTATATATTTAGCTTTCCCTCTTTCTTTGCTTGTATATATTTAGCTTTCCCTCTTTCTTTGCTTGTATATATTTAGCTTTCCCTCTTTCTTTGCTTGTATATATTTAGCTTTCCCTCTTTCTTAGCTTTCCCTCTTTCTTTGCTTGTATATATTTAGCTTTCCCTCTTTCTTTGCTGATTTCTGGCCAAGAAATAAAGATGTGCCTGAAGGTCCGGCCTTTGGTATGACATCATTACAAAAACTGAATGGTTGTGGATGGATGGATGGAAACCACCAACTTGTGTGGACTAGTGGTTAGTATGATGCACACTGGCTGGAAGGTGACACAGATCTGAACCCCCACACCTGCCAGCCAGCTGCCCTTAGTGGATCTGCTACATATAAGCAATACTAAATGTAGCTCTAGGACCTGGTTGATGCTGCGATAGTTTAGGACAGGACGTATTAGAGTACAGCCCTGTCCTGTCCTGTCCACGCTGTGGGGAGCACCAGAGCATCCTCCTCGTGACCATCATCGTGCAGCACAGGAAAACGACTGAGGGTCACCTCCCTCCCTCTGTCCTACTCTACTGGTGTTCTACTCTTACTCTTTATACCCCTCATTCATTTATCAATCTATCTATTTGCTGTTTGTTAACTCAATGGAGTCGCAGTGAAATGGATCCTGCCATTTTGTGGCGACGCATGATTTTGGCTTTATTTTAAAAATTCAGCAGACTTACCCAACATAATGACATACACATTATACATCATTGAAAAGCTTATAATGTCTACTTTTAGATTGTTTCAGTTTTTTAATAGATGACTGTATTTATTTTCAAAATATGTCACTGAATGCTGAAAAATTAAAAGTTTAGAAAATTAGGGCTGCATATCTTACATGGCTTGAACTCTTCATCACTAGTCCCCTTGAAGCAATGTGATGATTTTTCTCCAAAGTAAAGTTCCCTGAAGCTGGCTGAATCCATCTGATGACACTTTTTGTACAACATTTTTTTTTTTTAAAGAATCCTAACACTGGAGAGCCTGAAATCCCATGGTCAAGGAAAGCAACTGTGTTTTGATGTCACTTTTTGTACAACATTTTTTTTTTTTAAAGAATCCTAACACTGGAGAGCCTGAAATCCCATGGTCAAGGAAAGCAACTGTGTTTAGAAAAATGATTGCTCTACAGGCCAGAGTACTTTCCCTTGAGTTAAACATCACTTTGTGTTTTTTACAAAATTCGTAAGTCTGCTGATTCTTAAGCTTTGGCACAACCTCAACGAGTTAATGGGAATGAACCATTGTGAACTGAACTGGAAGCAAGTTTGTGAACTACTAGCCCTGAGTTGGGGTGACCTTACAAGTACATGATTTCTGACTTAAGATTTCTGATTGAGGAGAGAACAAAAATTTCTGTTTTGATCAATACCATGCAACGCAATAGGCTTGCTGTACAGACAGCAAGGAAGGGTGATCTCGATATAATGGAAAAAAAAGATTGTGCCTATATTGCGTGTACGCAGACACGCACACACACCACATCTCCACTACTCTACCCCAGTCTTCTATCTCACCTGCCACCTCCCCTTTTTTCCTCTTACCACCCCTACCCCCCTCCCCCCACAGGCAGAATAGGGATGCCTCCAGCACCTACCTGCATGATCTTCTGCCGTTCCTCTGGCCAGCGCTGGCACAGGTCTTCAAAGTCTTCAGCAGCGGGGCGCTGGAAAAACTTCACAGCCGCTGCACACACACACAGTCAGTCAGTCAGCACAACTGCCAATCTGCCCTAGCCACTCAGCAATCTATGGCCCATCCATCCATCAGCAAACACCTTGATCTTGTTTGGAGTGGTAAGATCTGTGATGACACCTTCTTTCTTCTTGCTTTATTCATTCAATGTTTAATCCTTTGCTCGTATCTCACATTTAAAAGAAAAAAAAAGTTCTCTGTTTTGAGATAATAAAATATTTGAATTCAAATTCGAAGTTGAGTTATTCACACGGAAGTTGTGTGTGCATGTTGCAGAGGAGGGGCAGGGAGGTAGAGGTAAGGGTGTTATTCAAAATGAAGTTAGTATTACTACTATTTTTTATAAACGGAAATATTTGTGAGAAGGGAGATAGTGTCAATAAAGAGGAAGAAGACAATGTTTTCTTTTAAATAGTGTGTTCCCACCTTCATACAGAGTTGTACTAACACCCCCCCCCAACCCCCACCTCCCCTGGTGGGGATGCCAGAAGCCTTTCACTATAAATAGCATCCCCACCTTTTGGAAATTCTGGGCTAGAAATTCCCCCTTTTCTATCACCCCTTTGCTTCTGTCTTTTTCTTCAACCCACCCCCTTGCTCATTTACTGCCTACTTCCGAGCTCCTTCTCTTGCCTGAACATTTATGTTCCTATCCATGAACTGTCTGGTGACAGCGGTCCTGGGGTCAGAACGTGCCAGCCGAGATCAGCAGGCAGACTTGCTGCACAGTGTCAAGCACAGGAGAAGACCAGGCACTGCACCAGCATGACCACAACCACACACCAACATACATATCAACACGGGCGAACAAATCTATCCACCATCATTGATGAAGACAAAATAGGACACCTGTAATTCTATACTCTACCACTCCCCACACACCCTAAAATAGGACACCTGTAATTCTATACTCTACCACTCCCCACACACCCTAAAATAGGACACCTGTAATTCTATACTCTACCACTCCCCACACACCCTAAAATAGGACACCTGTAATTCTATACTCTACCACTCCCCACACCCTAAAATAGGACACCTGTAATTCTATACTCTACCACTCCCGCACACCCTAAAATAGGACACCTGTAATTCTATACTCTACCACTCCCCACACACCTAAAATAGGACACCTGTAATTCTATACTCTACCACTCTCCACACACCCAAAAATAGGACACCTGTAATTCTATACTCTACCACTCTCCACACACCCAAAAATAGGACACCTGTAATTCTATACTCTACCACTAATAGGACACCTGTAATTCTACACTCTACCACTAATAGGACACCTGTAATTCTACACTCTACCACTAACAGGACACCTGTAATTCTATACTCTACCACTAACAGGACACCTGTAATTCTACCACTAACAGGACACCTGTAATTCTACACTCTACCACTAACAGGACACCTGTAATTCTACCACTAACAGGACACCTGTAATTCTACACTCTACCACTAACAGGACACCTGTAATTCTACACTCTACCACTAATAGGACACCTGTAATTCTATACTCTACCACTAACAGGACACCTGTAATTCTATACTCTACCACTAACAGGACACCTGTAATTCTATACTCTACCACTAACAGGACACCTGTAATTCTATACTCTACCACTAACAGGACACCTGTAATTCTACCACTAACAGGACACCTGTAATTCTACACTCTACCACTAATAGGACACCTGTAATTCTACACTCTACCACTAACAGGACACCTGTAATTCTACACTCTACCACTAACAGGACACCTGTAATTCTACCACTAACAGGACACCTGTAATTCTACACTCTACCACTAACAGGACACCTGTAATTCTATACTCTACCACTAACAGGACACCTGTAATTCTATACTCTACCACTAACAGGACACCTGTAATTCTATACTCTACCACTAACAGGACACCTGTAATTCTATACTCTACCACTAACAGGACACCTGTAATTCTATACTCTACCACTAACAGGACACCTGTAATTCTACCACTAACAGGACACCTGTAATTCTACACTCTACCACTAACAGGACACCTGTAATTCTACACTCTACCACTAACAGGACACCTGTAATTCTATACTCTACCACTAACAGGACACCTGTAATTCTACCACTAACAGGACACCTGTAATCTACACTCTACCACTAACAGGACACCTGTAATTCTACACTCTACCACTAACAGGACACCTGTAATTCTACACTCTACCACCAACAGGACACCTGTAATTCTACACTCTACCACTAACAGGACACCTGTAATTCTACACTCTACCACTAATGGACACCTGTAATTCTACACTCTACCACTAACAGGACACCTGTAATTCTACCACTAACAGGACACCTGTAATTCTACACTCTACCACTAATGGACACCTGTAATTCTACACTCTACCACTAACAGGACACCTGTAATTCTACCACTAACAGGACACCTGTAATTCTACCACTAACAGGACACCTGTAATTCTACATTCTACCACTAACAGGACACCTGTAATTCTACACTCTACCACTAACAGGACACCTGTAATTCTATACTCTACCACTAACAGGACACCTGTAATTCTACCACTAACAGGACACCTGTAATTCTATACTCTACCACTAACAGGACACCTGTAATCTATACTCTACCACTAATAGGACACCTGTAATTCTATACTCTACCACTAACAGGACACCTGTAATTCTACACTCTACCACTAACAGGACACCTGTAATTCTACACTCTACCACTAACAGGACACCTGTAATTCTATACTCTACCACTAACAGGACACCTGTAATTCTACACTCTACCACTAACAGGACACCTGTAATTCTACACTCTACCACTAACAGGACACCTGTAATTCTATACTCTACCACTAACAGGACACCTGTAATTCTATACTCTACCACTAACAGGACACCTGTAATTCTATACTCTACCACTAACAGGACACCTGTAATTCTACACTCTACCACTAACAGGACACCTGTAATTCTACACTCTACCACTAACAGGACACCTGTAATTCTACACTCTACCACTCTCCACACACCCAGCCCAGCTCCACTCTGTTGTTGACATCTTTGGACACAACACTGCTGGCGACTTGTTGGCTTCTGAAGCATGCAGTGGGCTACATGACCGCTTCTTTTCACTTCTACAAGCTCTCGATCTCCAACATCATTACTGAATCGCTGAAGATATCGCACTATTCACCACACATAAATACAAACTGGTACTAGTTGAAGACGTGATAACCATGACACATCCACACATACAGATAATAGTTGCAGACATCACGATATACAGACATATCCACAGTCCATACAGATACTGGGTGAAGGGAAGACAACTCACTGACCTAACAGACGAGGATCATCACGAGCCACCATGAACGATGGCTGTTGCTGAAGAGGGGGCATCACTCTTCCTGCTTCTTGCTGTCTGCACACACACACACAGAGTTACATTTAGTGTATGAACACAGAGATAAATGCATGAACACACACACTGGCGTATGAACACATGGGCCTACAAGCTGGTGTATAAACACACATACACACTGGAGTATGAACACATGGGCCTACAAGCTGGTGTATAAACGCACACACACACACTGGAGTATGAACACATAGGCCTACAGGCTGGTGTGTGAACACACGATACAGACTGGAGTATGAACACATAGGCCTACAGGCTGGTGTGTGAACACACGATACAGACTGGAGTATGAACACATAGGCCTACAGGCTGGTGTGTGAACACACGATACAGACTGGTGTGTGTTGTTCCTCAGCTACAGCTCCAAGGTTCACCACTGGTGAGATTTTGCCAACGCGACCGTTCCAGCCCGCCATGAAGGCAGCCACACTCCTGCTTCAGGGATGGTTTCTAAACACCACACCTGTGTGCCTGCATTTTTTAAATCCGTCATCCACTCCCACCGGGCACACAATGACCACCTTTTCCGAAAGGTGCAACAGGTTTTAATGAGTGTGTGAAATGGTCTGTCACAGCTGTCAGGTTCCCCCACTCTCAGCTGCTGTCTGTCTGTCTGTCCATTCCATCCTATCCCAGCCCAGCTGGTGCTAATTACAGCAGGAACTGACTGCACTTGGACTTGCTGAAAGGAGAGCACTAATTTCAGCACTGGACGGCTATGCGCCATTCTGCGTGGGTTCGCACACGAGGCTTCAGTTTATATATAGTGACACACGAGGCCTCAGTTTATATATAGTGACACACAAGGCCTCAGTTTATATATAGTGACACACGAGGCCTCAGTTTATATATAGTGACACACGAGGCTTCAGTTTATATATAGTGACACACGAGGCTTCAGTTTATATATAGTGACACACAAGGCCTCAGTTTATATATAGTGACACACAAGGCCTCAGTTTATATATAGTGACACACAAGGCCTCAGTTTATATATAGTGACACACGAGGCCTCAGTTTATATATAGTGACACACAAGGCCTCAGTTTATATATAGTGACACACAAGGCCTCAGTTTATATATAGTGACACACAAGGCCTCAGTTTATATATAGTGACACACAAGGCCTCAGTTTATATATAGTGACACACGAGGCCTCAGTTTATATATAGTGACACACAAGGCCTCAGTTTATATATAGTGACACACGAGGCCTCAGTTTATATATAGTGACACACGAGGCTTCAGTTTATATATAGTGACACACAAGGCCTCAGTTTATATATAGTGACACACGAGGCTTCAGTTTATATATAGTGACACACGAGGCCTCAGTTTATATATAGTGACACACAAGGCCTCAGTTTATATATAGTGACACACGAGGCTTCAGTTTATATATAGTGACACACAAGGCCTCAGTTTATATATAGTGACACACGAGGCCTCAGTTTATATATAGTGACACACAAGGCTTCAGTTTATATATAGTGACACACGAGGCCTCAGTTTATATATAGTGACACACGAGGCCTCAGTTTATATATAGTGACACACGAGGCCTCAGTTTATATATAGTGACACACGAGGCTTCAGTTTATATATAGTGACACACGAGGCCTCAGTTTATATATAGTGACACACGAGGCCTCAGTTTATATATAGTGACACACGAGGCCTCAGTTTATATATAGTGACACACGAGGCTTCAGTTTATATATAGTGACACACAAGGCCTCAGTTTATATATAGTGACACACGAGGCCTCAGTTTATATACAGTGACACACAAGGCTTCAGTTTATATATAGTCTCCCCAGAATAGGAGTGGAGTCCGCACTGATGTCAACTCCAGGGGAAAAATCCCCTTGCCCGGGCGTCTCACTAGCAGCTCAAACCTGGGCTAGATCCTGGGCCATCAGAGCATGAGAGCAGCGCTCTAACCACCAAGGTCTGCTAGCAGTCCCCCAGCTTGGTTAGGCAGATACACATAGACTAGGGTGTATGAACACAACACACACTCTCTCTCTCACATATATATATATATATACACACATGAGGCCTCAACTAGCATGATGAGGCTGGGTTGGGGAGATTGGAACGAAGTACATAGGCAAGGGACGGGATAGCTCAGTGGTCGGAGCACTCACTTAGCCCCCAGCCAAGTTAAGCAGTGTCGAGCGTGGTTACCAGTTGGATGGGTGACCGTTTGCGCGCCTTGGCTTCAGTACAGTTCCCCCAGCTGTAAATGGGTACCTGCCCTCTTTAGGGTCAGGGAAGGTAAAGCAGCGAGGGAGAGGAGATGGGCGCCGCCCTCAATATGCTGGCCCTAGAGTGAGGTCTCTGACGCCTCGCTCCCCTACGACCACATAGGTTATGGGACTCCTTTACCTCCTTTTTTTACACAGGAATGGCAGGCAGGCAGACATAAGGCGGCAAAAACAAAACGACCAGAAAAGTCACGACTGCAACTCACCTGGAGTCGCTTTGCACAGACGACGTGTCCTTGTCCTCCTCCTCCTCCTCACTGTAACCAGTGTCAGCGTCTTCTTCATCTTCCTCTGCCTCCACCTTCGTGGAAAACGTGGCAACTGTTTTCTCTGTTCAACAACAACAACAACAAATTTTAAGATGAAAAAAAGGTTTCCTTGCACGAAGAGAGATAATTTAAAGATAACCAGGGGAGGGGTAGCCTAGTGGTTAGAGTGTTGCGCCTGTCGTCTGAACGTGTGGGATCAAGCCACCACGGAGGTAATGCCCCTTTTCAGGAATGTCCCCCTGCACTTCACATCAGCACTGACTCCAATCCCCGGATAAAACTATAAACCCAGTGCGTGAACACACGGAGAACATCTTGCGCACACATGAAAAATCTGTTCTGCCTTTGAAAAGAGTAGGTCATTTTATACATGCAGGAGCGGACAACAAAATGTTAAAAATATAAAATACCCCCCCCCCCTGTTGTGTTTAGACACCACCCAGACGGCGAGGTTTTGTGTGTACAGCCGTTTCCACCACCTTGAAGGTAGCCGCATTCCCACGTTTCAACGTGTGCACAAGATGTTCTGCGTGCGTTTACACCCAGGACCTCGATTTACAGTCTCATCCGAAGGACTTTAGGGGAGGAGTGGAGTCGGCACTGATGTGAACTCCAGGGGGAAAATATCCCCTTGAACAGGAATCTTGGTGGCAGCTGAAACCTGGCATCCATCCTGGGTTGGATTGATTGTGAGTGCAACGCTGTGACCTCCAGGATATCCCCCTTACTGCTGTGTAAACTTGACCACAGATTCCCTGTCTGATCACAAGATTTCTGTGATCAAAGGCTATCTACATTATCATCTCATACACATCATCTCATGCACATCATCTCATGCCACCACAAAACTTATTCTGCTCCACACATGTCACCACAAAGTCCTCATCTTAGTGGTTTTGTTGTTGGTTGTTGTTTTTTTGGGGGTGGGGTGGGGTGGTGGTTAATAACATGCTACATATCTGAATCAACGCCTCATACACACCTCTCTCCCCATAAACCTGATCTCCCTGTGTCACTTTCACCACAGAATCATTTTCTACAAAGTACTTGTCTGATCCTACCCTAGCTATATCAACTACTGCCTCACACAGTACACACACAACCGCTCTCAAACACACTTGGTCCTGCTGTACATACTTCATCACACAATGTATCATAACAAAACTTAACATTTCATCACACTATATATATATATATATCATAACAAAACTAAACACCTCATCACACAATATATATATATATATATATATAGTAAAATGAAAATAAAAACACAACTGTGTTCAGCTTCATTTCTCCTTTTATTTTTTTCAGCAAATTTTCGCTTCCCTCTGAAGCTTCCTCAGGCTGAATCAACTGTGTGCTTGAAGGGAGTGGTGCCCAGCAGAATTGTGGGTTTTTATCAAGACAATTATACATATCATAACAAAACTTCTTACTTCCTATAAACTATACCCAGCCATGCAATACTTCAATATTGTTACACAATGTATCATAACAAGCTAACCACGTCCTATAAACTTGACCCAGATGTACACTATTTCACTTTTAGTTGGATACTGTCACACAGCAGATCTTAACAACACTTGCCATGTCCTTTAAATTACACCCAGCTTTGAGTTATATACTATCACACTGTGTATCATTAAAAAACAAACTACGTCCTATAAACTATATCCAATTATTATTATCATCATTATTATCTGTTATGATGATAATAATAATCATAGTGATGATAATAATAATGATGACATAATAATAATGATGACAATAATAATATATGGAACCTACATAGGACTGAATCTTGTAAAGCAAACAAATCAAAGCGCTTGCATTCAAATCATTTACACACGCAACCGTTCACAAATGACAGGATAAGCAGGTATCCAATTTACACACACACACACACACACACACACACACACACACACACACACACACACACACACACTTGATGGAGGTGACTGTTAAAAAGTGGGGACAAAATTGATATGAAGGGGAAGATCTCAGATGAAAATATGTTGGGTTGTTGTTGTTTTTTAGTATGGATTTGAAAGTATCAAATGTTGGCATTTGGCAAAGGGAGAGAGGGAGGTCATTCCATACGGACGGATCAGAAATAGATTAAAAGTGACGGCCAACAGTGGTTCGTTTGAATCTGGGTGTTTGAAAGCACAAAGGATCCATGGCTGAACAAAGGAATGGAAAGGAGTGTATAGGTGATGGGCGATTTTCCAACAAAATTCCAACACTGAACTTTTAAAAATTTTTTCTTTTTTTACCATAGCCAGCCTGTAGATCCTAGTCTTTGCCAATAATCATAATATTAAGAGTGGACTGAATGAACATTTTCTGGAGGCAGAAATGCTGTTCAAGTGTTTTGTATCGATTCCTCCTCATTAAGTAAGGAACCCCAGAACTACTTTCACCCATGTTAGTATACATCTATCCTTTTCTCACCACCCCATCCCATCATCATCATCACTATTCATTTCCATCCCATCTTTGATCCATGATTACCCTATTTTAATATCATCCACTATCATCACATGTATGATTCAATCATTATCTATCTATTATCATCATTATCTATTCTCTTCATTATCCTACTCTTCTTCGCTTTCGTCACATCTGACCTTCTTCAGTCTGCGGTGCTCCAAAGAAGGTGAAGGACGATCCTCCAGTGAACAAGGCTTTCAAATTGTTTGCCACTGAAACCACAGGGGCAGACGTGTTGCTGTGGTCACCGTCCTGTTCTGACGCCGAGTTCTCCTTCACTTCCTCTCCTGCCGCCCACTTCTCCTGACCTGCTCCTTCTGAGGCCGAGTCTTGCTGACCTTCGGAGTCTTGCTGACCTTCGGAGTCTTGCTGACCTTCAGAGTCTTCCTCTTGCTGGCTGGGGCTGGGGGCTGCTTCTGTGTCCTGCTGAGGGGGGCTCACATCCATCTCCACATCACTCTCCGCATCATGCTCACTGGGGTCAGTGCTGTCCACGTGGTCAGGGTGGTCTGGCTTCAGCCTGTGGAAAGGAAATGATGAGGAATTGGGATCACAGCATCTGTACATATATATATAGCACATTATCTTTTCCTGTGGAAAGGAAATGAGGAGGAATTGGGATCACAGCATCGGTGTATATATAGCATGTTATTTTTTTTCCTGTGGAAAGGAAATGATGAGGAATTGGGATCACAGCATTTGTATCTATAGCACATTATCTTTTCCTGTGGAAAGGAAATGATGAGGAATTGGGATCACAGCATTTGTATCTATAGCACATTATCTTTTCCTGTGGAAAGGAGATGAGGAATTGGGATCGCAGCATTTGTATATATAGCACATTATTTTTTCCTGTGGAAAGGAAATGATGAGGAATTGGGATCACAGCATTTGTATTTATATATAGCACGTTATTTTTTTCCTGTGGAAAGGAAATGATGAGGAATTGGGATCACAGCATTTGTATTTATATATAGCACGTTATTTTTTTCCTGTGGAAAGGAGATGAGGAACTGGGATCACAGCATCTGTATTAAATATAGCACGCTATTTCTTCCTGTGCAAGGAGGAGGGAGGTAGCAGGATGGTTAAGACGTTCACCTGCCAACAAGTAAATTGCGAGGTTCTGGGTTTGATTCCCAGCCTAGCCCTTTCTTCCCAGTTTGACAATAAAATCAAACTAAATGTTAAGGTCCTTTGGACGAGACTTGAAGCCGAGGCCCCATGTGTGAACACATGCAGAAATGTTGCGCTCACGTAATAAAAACCCCATTCTGCCTTTCGGAAGAGTAGGCCATAGTGTGCTGGTGGCAACAAATGACAGAAGAAAAAACCCAGCATGCACACAGGTATCATGTCTAGACACCATCCCTGGAGTTGCAATGTGGCTACCTCAATGCTGTGTGTATGTTGGGGGGGGGAGGGGATACATAATTTTCATAGCTCTAGTCAAGGAACGAAAACTAAACACCTTCTTCCTGTCAGCTTTAATTTTCATAGCTCTAGTCAAGGAACGAAAACTAAACACCTTCTTCCTGTCAGCTTTAATTTTCATAGCTCTAGTCGAGGAACGAAAACTAAACACTTTCTTCCTGTCAGCTTGTATGGCACGTTATTCCTGACTGTGACTAGGAAATGATTAACACTTTCTTCCTGTCAGCTTGTATGGCACGTTATTCCTGACTGTGACAAGGAAATGATAATTTCTTCCTGTCAGCATGTATGGCACATTTTTGCTGACGGTGACTAGGAAATGATCAAGATTTTCTGTCAAAGTATTTGTACTGCAAATTATTTCTTCCTGCAAAAATTTAAACTATACGGAATTTGGATCACACTGTATATACAGTGCATTACTTCTTCCTGAGATAAGGAAATAATAAAGAATTTGGATCACACTGTAAATACAGTGCATTATTTCTTCCCGAGATAAGGAAATAAAGAATTTGGATCACACAAAGAATTTGGATCACACTGTAAATACAGTGCATTATTTCTTCCCGAGATAAGGAAATAAAGAATTTGGATCACACTGTATATACAGTGCATTCTTTCTTCCCGAGATAAGGAAATAATACAGAATTTGGATCACACTGTATATACAGTGCATTATTTCTTCCTGAGATAAGGAAATAATACAGAATTTGGATCACACTGTATATACAGTGCATTATGTCTTCCTGAGATAAGGAAATAATACAGAATTTGGATCACACTGTAAATATAGTGCATTATTTCTTCCCGAGATAAGGAAATAATAAAGAAGTTGGATCACAGTGTTTGCATACAGCAAGTTACTTCTTTCTGTAAGAAAGAATTGGGCTCACAATGGTTGTAAACAACAAATCATGTCTTGCTGTCAAAAAGCTGTACTAAGAAAGGACTGTGATAACGAAGCGTGAACCAAGCACATGACAATGGAGAGAAGAAACCTTGTCCCTGCAGTTGTACAGCAAGCATTGTGGCATTAGCTGCCCATCCCTCCCTCCACCTCTCTTCCCTCCATCCCTCCCTCCACCTCTCATCCATCCCTCCATCTCTCTTCAGTGTTGTTTCGTTTCTGTGCGGTGCTAACCTCTCCAGCAATATATCACGAGGACTACAGACGCTGAACAATTGGCATCAATCCCAAGTTTTTTTCTCAGATAACAGTGTTCCACACAGAGAGACAGAGAGAGAGAGGGGGGGGGGGGGACCATCATTTCTCACTTTTATTCTCTTCCTTTGCTTTTATTTTGCTTCCTTGTTGGCAAATGTTTTATGAAATTGTTTCTTTTGAAGTTTCAAGCTTGAAGAAATTTTGTTCATGTAATTTTATCAGGTAAACATTTGTTTTTGTTTTTTAAATTAGACTGTCTAGTAGAGGTTGAGCATGTTTTTGTATAACACAATTTTACTTCTCTCTCAATTTGTGTATGTGTGTGTGTGTGTCTGTGTGTTTGCATGTGCGTGCATGCATGTGCGACTTGTTATGCCACTATCTTTAAAAGTCGTTTTATACATGTACATTTTCCCCTCCCTTTTAAACCTGAGGTTTCTTTGGGTTGTTGCTGCTGCCTTTTCTTTCTTAAAAAAAAAAATGAAGAAGATAAATATCGATCAAGACTGATTTTTCCCTTTTGCTGACACTTAGGTCATACAGACTTGATGGAAAAAAAACAGGTAGGATTTTGTTATGGCATTTTTCAGGGCCTTCAATCTGAATTTATGGACTAACCACAGGGTATCTAAAGCATAACTGAACTGTGATAGAAACCGTATGATTTTAAGCGGTCAGTTTGTTTTTGGGGACTGGTTTTGTTTCATATTTTTTTGCATGGTTGCAATCACAGTAAGGCAGGATTCCATTTCATTTGAATGCACACAGTTGCACACGCAAAAATCCCTCCACTGGTGAACCCAGGAGTTCTAGCTGTGGAAAGAGAAAAAAACACACCCAGAATCAATAATTAAAAAATAACAAAAACATCATCTTTTGAGTTTACCTTTTCTGAGGCGTTTCTTTGCAGCCAGCAGGAATGGCAGACTGTGGGTTGTATCTCTTCTGGCTCATGCCCCTGCAACACAAATCAGCACACTGACATCATCATTCCTCTGCAACACAAATCAGCACAGTGACATCATCATTCTTCTGCAACACAAATCGGCACAGTGACATCATCATTCCTCTGCAACACAAATCAGCACAGTGACATCATCATCATTCCCCTGCAACACAAATCAGCACAGTGACATCATCATTCCCCTGCAACACAAATCAGCACAGTGACATCATCATTCCTCTGCAACACAAATCAGCACAGTGACATCATCATCATTCCCCTGCAACACAAATCAGCACAGCAACATCATCATTCCCCTGCAACACAAATCAGCACAGCGACATCATCATTCCTCTGCAACACACATCAGCACACTGACATCATCATTCCTCTGCAACACAAATCGGCATAGTGACATCAGTGCCTTCACAAAGACATCATTCCTCCGCAACAGAAATCAGCACAGTGACATCACACATACATCATCATTCCTCTGCAACACAAATCAGCACAGTGACATCACACATACATCATCATTCCTCTGCAACACAAATCAGCACAGTGACATCACACAGACATCATCATTCCTCTGGAACAGAAATCAGCACAGTGACATCACACATACATCATCATTCCTCTGCAACACAAATCAGCATAGTGACATCATTCCTCTGCAACATAAATCAGCACAGTAACATCACACAGACATCATCATTCTTCTGCAACAAAAAATGACATCAGTTAGACAGGATAAAGCGTGCAGTTTTTGCCTTGCTTTGTCGTTCTGAACAAACACAAAGGATGGATGATGGGAACGGATGACAAAATGTACAAAATTGCATACACACAGGGACTGGATGTAAAAAAAAGCACATGTGCTTATTCCATTATCCTTCAAATAAAAGAATTAAAAAAATAAAGAATGAATGAACAAATAAATAAAAGAATGAATAAATGTATAAATAGAATAAATAAATAAAAGACATCCAACTGGGGTGATCAATACAGGATTTCTGGTGACAAGCTGTACCTCTGCAATCAGTAATTACCGCCCTTCAACAATATGCCATCTGCGACTGCTTGTTTGTTTCATACATGATACACATGCACACACAACCGCATGTACACATTTGAATCTTTTTCTTTGGCACTGAAATAAATCTTTCCACAACTATTTGTTCGATTCCTTCAAAACCAGGGTTGACAATTTGTTTCTCCTCCAAACGTCACTGAATTTACAGAGGCCCAGCATCGGTTCCCACAAGGCTAGCATATAAAGGGAAACAACTGAGAAAGTTCCTGCCAAAAGTGAAAGTTATGCCAACTGCATCATTGGAACTTGTCAGAATAACTTCAAAATTTTCTTCAGCTTTTACTATTTTTTCTCTTCCATTTCTTGTTTTTTCTCCTTAAACAAAAGTCAACATTCCTTGCCTTCAGAACAGAGCTGGTTCTCTCTTTTTTTTCAGAGAGGAAGGGGGGGAGGAGAAGGTTAACTTCATGCTGAACACTTCTATAGGCCACTCATGCTGAACACCTAGTGGCTACTGATGCACAGTAGAGTTGGTGCTGGTGGGAACAGATGACAACATTTACAAAACAGCATACACACAGGGACTGGATGTAAAAGAAGCACATGGTGCTTCTTCCATTATCCTCAACGAAAAAGAAAAAGAATAGAAGAATAAATAAATAAACGAGTCAGGCAGGTTGGGGGAAGATACTCACTGGTACACCAGCTGTGTTCTCTTCTGTGGTTTGTGGCCCAGAACTTTCTCCAGTATCTTCATGTTCCGCTCTTTCTCCTTCGCCATTTCCACATCCGAGCCTGAATCTGAAGGCCAACACACACACACACACACACACACACACACACACACACACACACACACACACACACACACAGATTTAAGATTTAATTCCTTTCACCCCTTTTGGGGTATGGAGGATTACAAATAAATTGAACAGGAGAATAAACCTAACAGCAATACACCCCAAAATAATATGAATACTAACAGTAACCGAAAAGCAAGAGTTCATCGCATAATGATAAGCACAGTATTAATGACTCAATACTATTTTTAAGTATACACATTTCTTTAAAAGACACACACACACACTCACTACTGTCTGTTTGCTGCCTGATTTTCTGTGAGCCACTAAATCAGAAACAAATGTCTTTGGAGGATGATGGAACCATGCTGCTATGGAAGTGCATCTGCTTTGAGACTACACAATAAGCTGTACTCTACACTTCCCATCAGAATACATCTCAGCGTCAACAGGGCCCCGAGAGATACAGACACCTGCAGTGTTGGTCAGGCAATTTGAGCAACACTCTCAAAGTCACGTAACAAAAGTGGATGAAGCTTAACTGTGCATCTCATGTCTTTCCAACGAGTCCAAAGCCGACTCACTCTGGGTAGGAGCTGGCCGAAGTCTGAAAAATCCCTATGACACTTATGGGATTCAAACCCGCGACCTTCCAGTCCTTAACCCCAGGCGCTAACCACTCTGCCCCGGTGGCTGGTCCACACACATCACTGTTGTTTTCTCACAGACAGTGTTTGCCATACACTTAGGACTGACCTTGACCTTGCTGCATTGGCTCTGCCTCGCTGTCGCCGTCACTGTCACTCTGAAACCTCTCGTCACTGTCACTCTGAAACCTCTCGTCACTGTCACTCTGAAACCTCTCGTCCAAGCGAAACCGTGTGTCCATGGTCCCAGAATGCAGTTTAAACATCTGGAAAAAAAAACAGCAACACTGACCTCTTCAGCCTCCTCTTTGTGAAGACCCTTCTCCTCATCCTCAGTTAAAGTCATGTACACACTTTACATTCCAAACACACCCACCCTTCTCCTCTTCCTCACTAAAAGACATATATACATTCACTTTACATTCCAAACACACCCACCCTTCTCCTCTTCCTCACACACTTTACATTCCAAACACACCCACCCTTCTCCTCACTCCCCCATCACCTGAAGCTGTGTACAGGAGTAAACTGTGTACACAGGTCAGGAAGAGTTCAACCTAAATGTCACGTGGTTGTGAAGGTAAAAGTGTTCCCATACCCTCTGCGGTCACTGGGGAGTGAGGTGTCAGACACCTTTTCCTCACTGCTTTACCTTCTCTGCCACTAAAGAGGGCAGGTGCACATTTACAGCTGGGTGATCTGGGGGACTGTACAGAAACCGATGCACGCAAACACTCGCTCATCCACTTTGGTAACCACGCTCAATGCTGCTTAACCTTAGCTTGGGGAAAGCGAATGCTCGGAGGACTGAGCTATCCCTTCCCATCAACATGAATTCAGCCTACATCATAATAAAAACAAATTGTTAATTAAAGCAAGCGAAGGAAAAATCTGCCCTGAAGTTTCATTAATCTGCATACCCTCCAAACTTTACCTTTGTGAGCTAGAGCCAGATTTTCCAATTACACTTAAAAACACAAACACACATGTATGCGTGCACGCACGCACACACATGCATGCACACAGTTTACCTGTTTTCCTTTTCCCCCTTCAAACTGAGGGCGTACAGAAAGGTCCATATCAGAATTGCTGTCATCCTCATCAGATGCATCATCACCACACAGAATCACCTTGCCTGCCTTCTGAGAAAAACACACACACACAAAACAATCCCACCATAAGTACATAGTACAGAATTCCTATCATCCTCACTTACTTCATCACCAATCAGTCATCTGGCCTATCTCCTGAAGAGAAAAACTATCAAATCCAGAATTGCTGTCAAGGTCAGTTTTTATCACCCTCCCGAAAGGGGATGCTGGGGGCCTGTCAGTATAAATAGCATCCCAACCTTCTGGAAATTTCGTACTAGAAATTCCCTCTTTTCTATCCCTCTCTTTGTTCCTTTTCTTCCTGTCACCTCTTTCTTGTCTATTTTCTACGTTCTTGGTCCATTCTCTTGCCCTGTTTCCCTAGAAAAAGACTTAAAAGATAATACTTCTCTCCTATGCTGAAGCCAGATGCACTGGGCCTGACTTGTCAGGTGCTTAACGGCAGTGCAACGCACTTTTCGCTCATACGACAGACAATAGCTCAAAGAAGAAGCAGAAGATGTAGTTATCATCACCAGCACCAAAGACGTAGTAGTTATCATCACCAGCACCACCCCTGTACGGCTGATGTGAAGTTTCCTGTACATACGACGATACTGGCAGTTGTGGCCTGTCCTAAAGCCCAGACGACCTGGTGCAGTGGAGTCAGCAGACCTGTAGCAGGGAGGGGCTGACCTCTCTCAGTCTGGCTGTACTGCAGCCAGCCACTCGCTCTGCTGTTTAGCTCAGTCTTGACAACGGCCACCTTAAAGACTTTTTGACTTAGAGCGGCTATTTCTAGGCACAACCATGGTCATCATTTTACAGACTACCTTTTGAAAAAAAAAGAAAAGAAGGTAATCAGTGTTTATTGGGAAAAAAGGCCCCCTGAAACTACAGCGCACACACACGCATGCACACACATGAACAGATGACAGGAACTGATGACAGAATTTACAAAAGTGCATACACATGGGGAATGAATGTAAAAAACCACACAAATGCTTATTCCATTATCCTCGATATAAAAGAATAAAATAAAGAATAAAACACACACATATGATAAAAGGAGAGGGTGAGAAGAAGGGGGAGAGAGAGAATCCATGAATAAATCGAGGACTTTTATTGCCATTAATATGAAACGAAGACTATCAATGACTTTTCTTGCTGTCAATATGAAATCAAGACAATCAATGAATTTCACTGCCGTTAATATGAAACCAAGACTTTACCTTTGGTGAAGTGTCTTCTTCTTCTCCTTTGTCATCTTCGCTTTCTTCAGAGTCTGAGGAGAACTTGATGTGTGTAGACCCTGTTCCCTGTCAGCACAAAACAGCCACAGTACATTGTCCCTGGGAAAACAGTCCTGAATTTTATCATGGAAAACGGTAATGAAATTTCCCTGGGGAAATGGTCCTGAATTTTATCATGGAAAATGGTAATGAATTTCCCTGGGGAAATGGTCCTGAATTTTCCCAGGCCTGGGGGAAACAGTAAAAAAAACACTTTCCCTGGGGAAACAGCCCCACTGACACAGAGCGGAGACAGGGTTAGCCTACAACTGAGCTTCATGTGTGCCGGTCTATCTTGCATATTGTCTTTACCTTTGGTGAAGTATATATACAATACAGTCTAACTTTACATGAAAAGAAAGACTTTACCTTTGATGAGGTATATAATTATATAATCATAATATGAAAACAAAAACTTTACCTTTGGTGAGGTATATAATTATATAATCATAACTTAATATGAAAACAAAAGCTTTACCTTTGGTGAGGTATATAATTATATAATCAGAACTTAATATGAACACAAAAGCTTTACCTTTGGTGAGGTATATAATCATATAATCAGAACTTACTATGAAAACAAAGACTTTACCTTTGGCGAGGTACATACAGGACTTAATGTTACAACAACAAGAAAAAGTGCACCTCTGGTGAAGTATGTATAGAACTAGATGTAAAAACAAAGACTTTAACTAGGCATGTTCCCCGAGGAAAAAACAGTAACAATGAAGTTTCCCTGGAAAAGAACATTTCCCTGGGAAATGGCCACACTGCTACACGGAATGGAGTCAGGATTACAACAGGCCAGATGCCTACAGATCCTGTCCACTGGCAGGATACAGCAGTGACATCAATAATTCACATGAACTTTTTACAGGTCACATGAATAATAGTATACATAGGTCACCTGAATTGTTCAAGGTCACATGAACCTTTCAAAAGTTGCATTGATTTTTTTCTGCAGAAAGCAGCCACATTAATACAAAAAAACACCAGGGAAAGGGTTGTGGATGACACAGACAAGGTCAAATCAAACAGTAGTGTGGACATCTTTCTTGTGAGCAGTTCTGATGTTCTGCCAGCAAGTGGCCAGCCATCTTCTGTCTTCTATCTATGACAGCAGAGTGATTCACAAAGGACAACGCCATGGTCCTGTACACATTCTACAAGACAGACAGAAAGAGGGCACACACCACAATGTGGATGAAGAAGACAGAAGGAGGGCACACACAGACACAGACACACACAAAGGTGATGTAAAAAAGCACATGAGTGCTTATTCCATTATCCTCGATATAAAAAAAGAAAAGAAAAGAAAGAAAAAGAAAGAAAAGGTCAGGGACAACAGCAGGATGAAGAGGGCACACACACACACACACACAAGGTCAGGGACAACAGCAGGGTGAGGAGGGCAACACAAGGTCAGGGACAACAGCAGGGTGAGGAGGGCACACACACACACACACACAAGGTCAGGGACAACAGCAGGGTGAGGAGGGCACACACAAGGTCAGGGACAACAACAGGGTGAGGAGGGCACACACAAGGTCAGGGACAACAACAGGGTGAGGAGGGCAACACAAGGTCAGGGACAACAACAGGGTGAGGAGGGCAACACAAGGTCAGGGACAACAACAGGGTGAGGAGGGCACACACACACACACACAAGGTCAGGGACAACAGCAGGGTGAGGAGGGCACACACACACACACAAGGTCAGGGACAACAGCAGGGTGAGGAGGGCACACACACACACACAAGGTCAGGGACAACAACAGGGTGAGGAGGGCACACACACACACACACACACAAGGTCAGGGACAACAACAGGGTGAGGAGGGCACACACACACACACACACACAAGGTCAGGGACAACAGCAGGGTGAGGAGGGCACACACACACACACACACACAAGGTCAGGGACAACAACAGGGTGAGGAGGGCACACACACACACACACACACACAAGGTCAGGGACAACAGCAGGGTGAGGAGGGCAACACAAGGTCAGGGACAACAGCAGGGTGAGGAGGGCACACACACACACAAGGTCAGGGACAACAACAGGGTGAGAAGGGCACACACACACAAGGTCAGGGACAACAGCAGGGTGAGGAGGGCACACACACACAAGGTCAGGGACAACAACAGGGTGAGGAGGGCACACACACACACAAGGTCAGGGACAACAACAGGGTGAGGAGGGCACACACACACACACAACACAAGGTCAGGGACAACAACAGGGTGAGGAGGGCACACACACACACAAGGTCAAGGACAACAACAGGGTGAGGAGGGCACACACACAAGGTCAGGGACAACAACAGGGTGAGGAGGGCACACACAAGGTCAGGGACAACAGCAGGGCGAGGAGGGCACACACAAGGTCAGGGACAACAACAGGGTGAGGAGGGCACACACAAGGTCAGTGACAACAACAGGGTGAGGAGGGCACACACAAGGTCAGGGACAACAACAGGGTGAGGAGGGCACGCACACACACACACACAAGGTCAGGGACAACAGCAGGGTGAGGAGGGCACACACAAGGTCAGGGACAACAACAGGGTGAGGAGGGCACACACACACACACACAAGGTCAGGGACAACAGCAGGGTGAGGAGGGCCCACACAAGGTCAGGGACAACAGCAGGGTGAGGAGGGCACACACACACACACACAAGGTCAAGGACAACAACAGGGTGAGGAGGGCACACACACACACACAAGGTCAGGGACAACAACAGGGTGAGGAGGGCACACACACACACACACAAGGTCAGGGACAACAGCAGGGTGAGGAGGGCACACACAAGGTCAGGGACAACAACAGGGTGAGGAGGGCACACACAAGGTCAGGGACAACAACAGGGTGAGGAGGGCAACACAAGGTCAGGGACAACAACAGGGTGAGGAGGGCAACACAAGGTCAGGGACAACAACAGGGTGAGGAGGGCACACACACACACACACAAGGTCAGGGACAACAGCAGGGTGAGGAGGGCACACACACACACACAAGGTCAGGGACAACAGCAGGGTGAGGAGGGCACACACACACACACAAGGTCAGGGACAACAACAGGGTGAGGAGGGCACACACACACACACACACACAAGGTCAGGGACAACAACAGGTGAGGAGGGCACACACACACACACACACACAAGGTCAGGGACAACAGCAGGGTGAGGAGGGCACACACACACACACACACACAAGGTCAGGGACAACAACAGGTGAGGAGGCACACACACACACACACACCACACAAGGTCAGGGACAACAGCAGGGTGAGGAGGGCAACACAAGGTCAGGGACAACAGCAGGGTGAGGAGGGCACACACACACACAAGGTCAGGGACAACAACAGGGTGAGAAGGGCACACACACACAAGGTCAGGGACAACAGCAGGTGAGGAGGGCACACACACACAAGGTCAGGACAACAACAGGGTGAGGAGGGCACACACACACACAAGGTCAGGGACAACAACAGGGTGAGGAGGGCACACACACACACACAACACAAGGTCAGGGACAACAACAGGGTGAGGAGGGCACACACACACACAAGGTCAAGGACAACAACAGGGTGAGGAGGGCACACACACAAGGTCAGGGACAACAACAGGGTGAGGAGGGCACACACAAGGTCAGGGACAACAGCAGGGCGAGGAGGGCACACACAAGGTCAGGGACAACAACAGGGTGAGGAGGGCACACACAAGGTCAGTGACAACAACAGGGTGAGGAGGGCACACACAAGGTCAGGGACAACAACAGGGTGAGGAGGGCACGCACACACACACACACAAGGTCAGGACAACAGCAGGGTGAGGAGGGCACACACAAGGTCAGGGACAACAACAGGGTGAGGAGGGCACACACACACACACACAAGGTCAGGGACAACAGCAGGGTGAGGAGGCCCACACAAGGTCAGGGACAACAGCAGGGTGAGGAGGGCACACACACACACACACACAAGGTCAAGGACAACAACAGGGTGAGGAGGGCACACACACACACACAAGGTCAGGGACAACAACAGGGTGAGGAGGGCACACACACACACACACAAGGTCAGGACAACAGCAGGGTGAGGAGGGCACACACAAGGTCAGGGACAACAGCAGGGTGAGGAGGGCACACACACACAAGGTCAAGGACAACAACAGGGTGAGGAGGGCACACACACACACACAAGGTCAGGGACAACAACAGGGTGAGGAGGGCACACACACACACAAGGTCAAGGACAACAACAGGGTGAGGAGGGCACACACACAAGGTCAGGGACAACAACAGGGTGAGGAGGGCACACACAAGGTCAGGGACAACAGCAGGGCGAGGAGGGCACACACAAGGTCAGGGACAACAACAGGGTGAGGAGGGCACACACAAGGTCAGTGACAACAACAGGGTGAGGAGGGCACACACAAGGTCAGGGACAACAACAGGGTGAGGAGGGCACACACAAGGTCAGGGACAACAACAGGGTGAGGAGGGCACGCACACACACACACACACAAGGTCAGGGACAACAACAGGGTGAGGAGGGCACACACAAGGTCAGGGACAACAACAGGGTGAGGAGGGCACACACACAAGGTCAGGGACAACAGCAGGGTGAGGAGGGCACACACACACAAGGTCAGGGACAACAACAGGGTGAGGAGGGCACACACACACACACAAGGTCAGGGACAACAGCAGGGTGAGGAGGGCACACACACACACACAAGGTCAGGGACAACAACAGGGTGAGGAGGGCACACACACACACACACACAAGGTCAGGGACAACAGCAGGGTGAGGAGGGCACACACACACAAGGTCAGGGACAACAACAGGGTGAGGAGGGCACACACACACACACAAGGTCAGGGACAACAACAGGGTGAGGAGGGCACACACACACACACACAAGGTCAGGGACAACAGCAGGGTGAGGAGGGCACACACACACAAGGTCAGGGACAACAACAGGGTGAGGAGGGCACACACACACACACAAGGTCAGGGACAACAGCAGGGTGAGGAGGGCACACACAAGGTCAGGGACAACAGCAGGGTGAGGAGGGCACACACACACAAGGTCAAGGACAACAACAGGGTGAGGAGGGCACACACACACAAGGTCAAGGACAACAACAGGGTGAGGAGGGCACACACACACACACAAGGTCAAGGACAACAACAGGGTGAGGAGGGCACACACATACACACAAGGTCAAGGACAACAACAGGGTGAGGAGGGCACCACACACACACACACACACAAGGTCAAGGACAACAACAGGGTGAGGAGGGCACACACACACAAGGTCAGGGACAACAGCAGGGCGAGGAGGGCACACACAAGGTCAGGGACAACAACAGGGTGAGGAGGGCACACACAAGGTCAGGGACAACAACAGGGTGAGGAGGGCACACACAAGGTCAGGGACAACAACAGGGTGAGGAGGGCACACACACACACACACACAAGGTCAGGACAACAACAGGGTGAGGAGGCACACACAAGGTCAGGACAACAACAGGTGAGGAGGGCACACACAAGGTCAGGGACAACAACAGGGTGAGGAGGGCACACACACACACACAAGGTCAGGGACAACAACAGGGTGAGGAGGGCACACACACACAAGGTCAGGGACAACAACAGGGTGAGGAGGGCACACACACACAAGGTCAGGGACAACAACAACAGGGTGAGGAGGGCGGAGGAGCAGAACAAAGCTGACCTCTCTCAGCGTCTTGGTGATGAGGTTTTCTTTCTTCTTCAGCTCTTGCTGCGTCTTGCTGTACGCCTTGTGGCTCCTTTGCTGTTTAGTACAACATAACACAAACAATATCATCACACACACACACATCTTCTCTGCTGTTTAGTACAACATAACACAAACAATATCATCACACACACATCTTCTCTGCTGTTTAGTACAACATAACACAAACAATATCATCACACACACATCTTCTCTGCTGTTTAGTACAACATAACACAAACAATATCATCACACACACACACATCTTCTCTGCTGTTTAGTACAACATAACACAAACAATATCATCACACACACACACATCTTCTCTGCTGTTTAGTACAACATAACACAAACAATATCATCACACACACACACATCTTCTCTGCTGTTTAGTACAACATAACACAAACAATATCATCACACACACATCTTCTCTGCTGTTTAGTACAACATAACACAAACAATATCACACACACACACATCTTCTCTGCTGTTTAGAACATAAACAATATCATCACACACACATCTTCTCTGCTGTTTAGAACATAACACAAACAATATCATCACACACACATCTTCTCTGCTGTTTAGAACATAACACAAACAATATCATCACACACACATCTTCTCTGCTGTTTAGAACATAACACAAACAATATCATCACACACATCTCCTTTGCTGTTTAGTACAACATCTCCTTTGCTGTTTAGTACAACATAACACAAACAATATAATCACACACATCTTCTCTGCTGTGTAGTACAACACAAACAATATCATCACACACCTTTGCTGTTTAGTACAACACAACACAAACAATATCATCACACATGTCTTCTCTGCTGTTTCAAAATAACGCAAACAATATCATCACACACATCTTCTCTGCTGTTTCAACATAACACAAACATATCATCACACACACCTCCTTTGCTGTTTCAACATAACACAAACATATCATCACACACATCTTCTCTGCTGTTTCAACATAACACAAACAATATCGTCACACACATCTTCTTTGCTGTTTCAACATAACATAAACAATATCACAAACATCTTCTTTGCTGTTTCAACATAACACAAACAATATCATCACACACCTCTTCTTTGCTGTTTCAACATAACACAAACAATATCACCACACACACACCTCCTTTGCTGTTTCAACATAAACAATATCACCACACACACCTCCATTGCTGATCAGTACAACATAAACAATATTACACACACCTTTGCTGTTTCATCATAACACAAACAATATTACAGACACCTCCTTTGCTCACGGCTGTTTCAATACAACACAAACAATATCACGGACACTCAGCATAAAATTGACAGAATTTTCAAGGAGTATTTTTATTAATTCCAGGGTGTGATTCACATGAATAAAGTCTAATGATACAGTTTACATTTGTAGGACCCCCCCCACCCCCCCTCTCCCTGCAAGTTCTTTTACAGAATGCCTGAAAACAAATCAACCAACCAACCTGAAAATATACACTGTGTGTGCATGCATTCGTCTGTTTGTCTGTTCTCAATGAAATTCACTCATGTGTGATTGCAACAGCAGCATTTCCTGACTAGTTAATAAGATAGACATGCATAGTAAAACTGGGGGTTTTCATATATAAATATTTACTTGACAATTAACATAACAATGAATACAGATAAATGTGGGTTTTAGTGGAAATATTCATAACAGGACTATTTTGTTTAATAAGCATTTACTTGAAAATTAAGATAATGATGAATACAGATCAATCTGAATTTCAGTTGATTGATCTATAGGCATGCATAATAAGATTCTTTGTTTACTAAATTGTATACACAAAATCTTAAGTGGCGTAAAATATAAATTATTTGCAAGAAAAAATATATTGTTCAATAAATATTTACTTGACAATAAAAATATTAACTCAGGAATAAGAATAAATCTGAGTGAGCAAGCGAGCAAGAGAGAGCGAGCGAGAGAGGAGGAGGGGGAGACAGTGTGTGTGTTTGTGTGTGAGTGAGTGTGTGTGCGTGCATGTGTGTGCTGCAGTACACTCACCATAGCAGTAAGATGTTCCTCTTCACCCTGCAAAAAGAAAGAAAAAGTTAAAGAATAAATCTGAGTGAGTGAGCAAGCGAGCGAGCGAGCAAGAGAGAGAAGAGAGAGAGGAGGTGGGGGAGACAGTGTGTGTGTGTTGGTGTGGTGTGTGGTGTGTGTGTGTGTGTGTGTGTGTGTGTGTGTGTGTGTGTATGTGTGTGTGTGAGTGAGTGTGTTGTGAGTGTGCGTGTGTGCATGCAGTCAGATGTTCCTCTTCACCCTGCAAAAAGAATCTGCTTGTGCTTAGGCTAGCAAATTCATTATCCTTATTATCCTAATTATCCTTATTAATATTATCCTTCGGATGAGGTTATAAACCGAGGCCCCGTGTTTGAACACATGCAAAACATCTTGCGCACATGTTAAATCATGGTCCGCTTTTCAGAAGAGTAGGCCATTGTGTGCCAGTGGGAACAGATGACAAAATTTACAAAACCACAAACACACGGGGACTGGATGTAAAAAAGCACACGAGCGCTTATTCCATTATCTTCGATATAAAAGAATAAAATAAAATAAAATTATCTTTTTAAAAGAATATCACTGATATAAAATGCTACCACATGTTTTTGTTGTGAATTGCAATTTTTAAAAAAAAAATCAAAATCTCTGTCCAAGAAATTCTCTTGTAATTAATATTCTTCCAAACTATGTTATAATTTTGTCCACTGATAAATGTCCACAGCACTTGTGAAAGTAAGGTGTTTCATGGACAAACTGCTAACACTACAGAAATTTATTGTAATGAGCTTGATGCTTCCTCACACAAAGCTGTGTCTGATCGATCACAAGTATTGTTCACTACCTGAACTAACTGCCACTTGTGCCAGCCCCCTTTGTCCAAATTTACAAAACTACTATTATAACTTGTGTAAAACAACTACTGATAAATACATTCAATACCAAATTTTGTAAGAATGGTGCGCCTCGCCGTTCATGACACCATGCCTACTTTTCGTTTTATTTTAACAGAACTCGACCACGAAGACCAGCTAATTCGACCACGAAGACCAGCTAATTGGAAAGAACAAGCAACTTTCAAACGATGTTTTAAAAAAAAATTTAACTTAAACACACCCCAAAAAATATACAGAAATGCTAAACAATAAGAATCTAAAAATTCTGGGTGTCTTTTGTTCCATTTGGTGTTCAATGTGCCAAGAAAATAAAGGGTGACAAAAATGAGAACCTCTACTACTTGCCTCCCCGCCGCCATGCTGGAAAAGTTTTGCACATGCGCAGACGCCATTTAAGACATAAAAAATGGTGGACATGAGTGTGTTCAGTCACACGTTAAGATAATAAACTTGAAAGTGTTCTTCGTGATTTTGACAGCAAATATTTAAAAAGCACTACCAACCAACAAAACATACGGTTTTACATAAAACAGCGATTTTCAGAAAGTTTTTACACCATGTAAACAAACCACGGCGTTCCCCAATCCATTCCACAATTTGGCTGCACACCAGTATTAAAATATCACTCTTTTCCTTCTGTTTTTCTATGTAACTCTTCTATTCATACCGCACGTACTAAGGCATCCACAGAAATAAAAAAAACCACTTTTTGTGAAAGACTAGCCTCTGACTCAAAACTCATGTGATTTTGAACAAATTTGGTAGGTTTGAAATTTTTTAAATTTTTCAGCAAACACTGTACCCCCTCAGTCCGTTGTCGTCTGCTAACTTCCTTACCGAAATATGCATGCGCAGGGTCAACGCTGTAGGAATACAGGCAAACCTCATTTGATGGTTATTTCCAACTTTCTCGTGACTACCTGGTATTGCTCTATGTCCTCAATCCAAAAAACAAGTGCACAGTCCATTTTTTCATGCTTAAAAAAATCTGTGAAAATCACCAACATTTTTTTCCACTCCCACTCTATACAAGATACTACGTGACCCCCAAATTAATACCGGTGTGTAGCCTTAGCTTCTGGGTCATGTAGTATTTTCCATAGAGTAATATGGAGGGGGGGGGGGGTATGAAAAAATAAACTGTGTGCTTGTTTTGGGGTTCAGGGCATAGAGTAATACCACGTAGTGATGAGAAAGTTGGAAATGATCATCAAATGAGGGTTGCTTGGGTTCCTATGTTACCCTGTGCTTGCATGTGATATTGTGGTTAGAATACTAGCAGAATAAGGATATCTTCAGTTTAACATCTATTCACATTTAGTGATTTTAGACGGGGAAAGTAATCTAAACTAGAGAACGCAAACAATAACAGAAAAGTGTCAGATAACAGTACTTAATAAAAACTAACTTTAACATACTACACAAACTGAATTATCAGACTTCTTATCAATCCTAACACAATGTCCAACAGTAACAATGGTTCAGACAAAAACTGATCCAGTGACAAACTTGGTACAGCAGGTAAAAAATGCTTTTAAATGTCCACAATCAAAAATAACATGACTATTGGTAATCTCCCCACAATTACAGTTTTCATCTTTCACGTATTTTGTCCTAAAAGCATTTAGTTTAAATCTGTACATAAGAGATAACATATTTCTACGATTATACCAACCACAAACTTTGTTAGAAATGAAAGCATTTCGAAAATCTATCACATTGCTTGTACAGCCATTATAACGTCAATAGCCACAATCATATATTTTCTTTCTGAAGTGCTTCCAGCAAGAATGTTGTAGCAAGCTGTACCCCTCATGCAAAGATAAGGCAACATTTCTTTCACAAGAACTTTTTAAAATTTCTTGCTCCATATTTTGCAAGACTGTCAACTTTTTCATTTAAAAAGATACCAGTGTGTGAGGGAACCCAACAGAAAGTAACAGTACTACCTCTTAAAATTAAAAAGTGTACCAGATGCCTGATTTCAATGATTGGGTCTTTTTTTTTTTTAAAAATTAAGCATGTAAAACCCATTTAGAATCAATTAGCAGACTAAAGACAGAGGGGGTACAGTGTTTGCGGAAAAATGGAAAAAAATTCAAAATTACCAAATTTATCCCAAACCACCTGAGTTTTGAGTCTGAGGCAAGTCTTTCACAAAAAGTGGTGGTTTTTCTTTTTGTGTGGATGCCTTAGTATGAACACAAGGGTGAAGAAGGAAACAGAAGGAAAAGTGGCAAAACATTCAAGGTGGTGTGTAGCCTGTACAGTGCCTGAAGTGTATTATTCCATAGGCAGTACTCTGGACATCTGCTGGCTTAGTTTTGGGGCCAGTATCATTACTGTCAGTATTTTAGAGCACACAATCATTGAAAATGCTGGGACTGTTTACCATAGCAATAGCCTCAGCAACAGTTGTATGAGCTTATCAGGAGGATGTATGGCAACTCAAAATGGTGTATGTCAGTTATTTAAAAGTAGTTTTGTACCATGTAGATATACTGTAGTAAGCTTTGGGCGTTGAAAAGCACATTCAGTAACCAGTTTTGCACTGAGCACGAGTTGGCTATAATGTCACCACAGGGACATACAGTCCCTCGTGTGTGTGCCACAAATAGTTTCTCCTATCAGTTTTGTGCCCAGACACCTTCACTATTATGAAAGGAATAAAACTGCAGGGAAGGGAAAAGGTGCAAAGCGAGAGGGGGGGGGAGGGAATAGTGTTTACATGTCAGGACTGAGGGCGTACAGTGTTTGCTGAAATTTAAAAAAAATTGAAACCTACAAAATTTGTTCAAAACCGCATCAGTTATGAGTCAGAGGCTAGTGTTTCACACAAAAAAGTACTTTTCATTTCTGTAGACTCCTTAGTATGTGTGGTATGAATGCAATTAGTATTATAGGAAAACAGAGGGAAAAGTGGCAAAAAATAAAGCTGCATGTGTAGCCTAAGGTATCATCTGTCCATCTCAATGTGACAACCTGTGAAACATGCAACTCCCTGCATTTTAGGTCCCTAAATCTCAAAAAGTAAGTGTATTTGAGTAATATTCGTTGAAAAAGAAAAAGATAAATTCAACATTGAAAACATAACACATCCGTTATGGGAAACAACTCTGTTCCCTCACACGATCATGCACAATAAAATATTCAATAACAGGTCTACGTGCTGACTGACCCATTCAAAAAGGCAGAGAAAGGCCCACTTTTCAACACTTAAAACATTTTTAAAAAATTAACAATATTTTGACCAACACGCTGCCTTCAAATTCTCAGTTCATCTCTCCAATCATTTTCTTTGAGTAAATATTTTGGGTTTGCTGATTTGAGTGAATGAATAGTAGAAGAGTTACGCTATATAACCGTGTTTTATATAAAGTGTATACATGGTACACAGACCAGGCACCTTTTAAGAACTGGTCATATACTCATCATCATATCCACTTCAAATGCTTACCATATCCATTACAGATAATCACTACCATTATTAAATCAACCACAAATGCTCATTATCATTTTTGTACATGTGTATGTTTATTATCATGGTATATCCACTATAAATACTGAATATCATTCATATCTATATCCATTATACATGCTCATTATCAAATCAGGCTATATTCCTGTGGGGATGCCAGGGGCCCTGTGCACAGATCCACCCACCTGGAGGAATGCGAGCTAGGCATTCCCTTCTTTCCTCACCTCTTTCTTTTAACTTAAAAAAAGCTGAATCTTCCTTGTCCTTCTTCTGTCACTTTCTTGTTATCGCCTTCTGTCCACTCTCGGCTTTCTCCAGAACAAAAAATACATTTCTGTTCCAGTGCCAAAGTGCAGTAAGTGCTGGGCCAGAACTGTCAGGAGCTGAAACAGTATGCAATGATTTTCGCCATATGACAGACATAGTTGCTGTGACCATTCAAATGAGAGAGAGGAGATTTCTTAACCGCTGATATCATTTCTATGTCTCATCACACAGCTCATTTTCAAACCCACTGTAAATGCATATTACAATTTCAGGGGTGATTTTCCACCCAAAAAATCCAAAACTAAACATTAAAAACATTGTGGGGTTTGGGGTGTTTTTTTTTTGGTAGCCTTTGAGTTTGCCAAATAATCACACCAAACAAGGATGTCTAAGACTGTAAGTGAACACCTGAAGTACGCACTGTATTCATGAATAATACAGCAAAGCAACTAACTCGTCAGAGTCAAAATCAAAAATATTTGCAGTGAACAAGTTTAAAATCTAGACAAACTATAGATCTCCTAAAATGAAAACCAAATAAAAATACCATGCATGAAAACAATATCTACATTCCCTTTACTGCCTCAAAATAATCACATTATATATAGTCAAGAAAAAAATGTTGGCAATATAGCATGGGTAGATAGGCAACAAATGTACTACTGCATTAATCACACCCTTGATTTTCTTTAAAGCTCCTTGAAAATTTATACCGCTGACAGTTCTATATGACTCCTTCACATATCTAATGGGGGAAAAGTTTTCACTAATTTCAGACCTGTACTTGGCCCAGGCCAAAAGCTGTGTCAGTTATTGATGCCAGCTAATTGCCAAGGCCTACACTACAATGTTGGTATGTTGTAAAAGGTTGTGTTGAGATTGCCTTCAGCCATGACAAGCTCTTAATGTAAAAACCTGCACTTTCCTTTAAAGGAGAAAAAATCCTCTGAAGTTGGAGTATGTCTGCCTATATGGTAAGGTACTTAAAGACAGTCATATATATATATATATATACAATCCTCTCATTCATTGCGTAATTTCAATCTCAAAGTGTGTGCATTGTGTGTTTGGTGAGAGGATAGATCGTTTTATTTACAATACTTTTAGGTACATTATGTAAGTTACTGTCAAACTGTTATGATGTATGGTATGCTTATACTGGAATTGGTTTGGATGTTTCAGGTAAAAAAGAACTATCTGGTAAAAAAAGATCTTCATATAATAATAATAATAATAATAATGTATGGAATTTATATAGCGCTCAATCTTGTAAAGCAACAAATCAAAGCGCTCAGATTTTATTTCATACCACTTTAAGTCACGACAGATTTCTCTCCGTGAAATTCGGGCTGCTCTCCCCGGGGAGAGCGGGAGAACGCGTCGCCACTTAGCGCTGCGCCGCCCTTTCACCCTTTTTTTTTTTTTTTTTTTTCTGCAGCTGTATTTGTTTCCCTATCAGAGTGGCTTTTTTCTAAGAATTTTGCCAGGGACAACTCTCTTGTTGCCGTGGTTTTTTTTACGTGTGCTAAATAATTACGTGTAACACACGGGACCTCGGTTTATCGTCTCATCCGAAAGACTAGCGCCCAGACCACCACTCATGGTCTAATGGATGGGGGAAAAATTTCCGGTCCAAACAGGGTACGAACCGCCGCACACTTCAGACCCGGACTTTTCACTTTCTAGACAGGCGCGTTACCTCTAGACCACCGATCCACACACACACACACACACACACACACACACACACACAAACACATATACTGATTTAGTCAGCAAAAGAATGCCGCATTTAAGACAAGATTTCCACATGTGGACATTGAAAGTACACTAATCTTTTGCTTGTTCTGAGAAAAACATGTTCAAAACACAAAAAAGTTTTAAAAAACAAACAAAAAACCACATGAGCCCACTTGAAGAAAAACAATGTCTGTTTTCTTAGTCCGAAAATCTCCAAAGATATGGAATTCCATTTTAAACGGAGGAAAATCACCCATGACATTCAGATCTTACCCCCCCCCCCCCCCCCCCCCCCCCCCCCCCCCCCCCCCCCCCCCCCCCCCCCCCCCCCCCCCCCCCCCCCCCCCCCCCCCCCCCCCCCCCCCCCCCCCCCCCCCCCCCCCCCCCCCCTGTTTTTTTTTAATCTCTCTCTTTGTTTTTGCCTTGTTCATTTTGCTCCTGCTACCTCCTACTCTGTCTGTTTTCTGCCTTCTTGGTCCATCCTCCTGCCTTTTTTTTCCCAGAAAGGATTCTAAGATAACATTTCTCTCCCAAGCCCAAGTTGGATGTGCTGGGCCTGACTTGTCAGGTGCTTCACGGCAGTGCAACACAATGTCGCTCATATGACGTACAACAATGGTTGCTGTCTGAGTGTTCCACTTTATATGCATTACACATGTTGGTTATCATTTGATATCTGCTATTACAGCATTAGTTCTAATTATCATGTCTATGTCAGCTACATAAACTTTGTACCACTTTTATGTCCACTACATATACTCACTGTCATAACTTATGTCCACTACATATACTCATTGTCATAATTTATGTCCACTACATAATATACACTCCCTACAATCATTGTGTCTGTTACACACATTCTTCGTAATCATTATGTTCACTTCATAATCTTTGGATGACACTATAAACCGAGGCCCCATATGCGAATGCATGCAGAACATCTTGCGCGCTCGTTAAACCCTGTTCCACTTTTCGTATGAGTAGGCCATTGTGTGCCGGTGGGAACAGATGACAAAATCTACAAAACCGCATTACACACGGGGACTGGATGTAAAAAAGCACATAAGTGCTTATTCCACTATCCTCGATATAAAAGAATAAAATAAAAAAAATAATAAAATAAATTGATGATCACTATGACTTCTTCAGCTCTTTGAAGAGCTAGTTCTTAGAGCACTGCACTGCACTGTGCTGACTTCATGTTTCCTGGAGCTTCGGTCACCAGCGTGTGTTGGGGAAGCTGAACCTGGCGGAGCCCAAAGCTCCCTCTGCAGCCAGCTGGATGCATGCTGGGTATGTTCCCGACATCCATGCCAGCAGCCATACCTGGCCTCCTCCTCTATCCCAGAAAAAAGGATTTCAAGTATGCACAAGATGGTATGCATGCTTGTATGTGTGTGTGTGTGTGTGTGTGTGTGCACAGGAAACTGGCTTTACAGCTTCCTCCAAAGGCTTTGCAGAGGAACGCACGGACAATAAAGTCTGACCCCTGGTTAATTCAGGGCCCACATCTCCACAGAGAGACAACTAACTGGGTGGGCAGACCCTGGAACCCATGCTCCCCGCGACCACCACAGCATGACTCTGAAGCTCTGACCACTTGGCTGGTTATCACTACTGTCTACATGACATCAGTCATCAGCACATTATCCATTAAACAGGGAGGAAGGTGGCAGGATGGTCGAGACCTTCTCCTGCTAACAAGTAAACCGTGAGGTTCTGGGTTCGATTCCTGGCATTGCCCCTTTCTTCCCAGTTGGATGGGAAAACCGAATGTCAAGTCTTACAGAGGAGACTCTAAACCAGCCAGACCTGCGTGCTTATGGACTTGCGCACATCAAAAGATCCCACGACAGTTGAAAATGGAAAAGAGCAGGGAGGTACTTCCTGACTGTCCTGGCAACACTGGTACATTCAATTCCCAACTGTATCCCTGAAGTCGGAATGTGGCTACCTCAATGGTGGCAAGAAAAGAAAAAGGGCGCATACGTAATAATCTCGCCATTGGTGCACCTCACAGGGATAAAAAAAAATCCCTTTTCCATGCTCACTGGAATTATTTTGTCCTTCAGGCATGCTGAATGTCAGCATCATGCCATTACACACACCTGACACGACTGCACCACGTTGACAATCAATACATACGAAAATGTGACATTAAAAACAACACAGCATCACGCAGCTTTAACATCGAGGAAGGCAGGCAGAAGACACACTCACCTGAGACGCTTTTCTTTTCTTTGCCCCGTCTCCACCGCCCACAGCCATGGATGACGTGTTAGGGACAGTTTCCCTTGCCGTGTTAAGGACAGTTCTCCGTGGTCCTTTGTCCACACCGTTCCCCGTCCTTTTCTCCTGCTGCTGCTGAAGCGCTCTGGTGGCCAGTTTTTTCCCCACCTTCTCCAGGTCATTGTCGTCCAGGTCGCTGTCCTCACTTGACGCTGGGGAACTTCTTTTCCGTTTTTTGGAAACGGCTGATGGTGTCACGTCCATCGTCACGCCATCCCCCTTCTTCCTCTTGTCTGCTGATCTTGATGATGATGATGTCACTTCTGCTGCTCTGGATGATGATGACGTCACTTCTGCTGATCTGGATGATGATGTCACTTCTGCTGATCTTGATGATGATGATGTCACTTCTGTTACTCTCCTTGATGATGATGATGATGTCACTTCTGCTGGACTGTTACGACCTTTGCCCTTTCCGCTGTCAGTTGACGGGGCTGGCCTGGGGCAGCTGTCACCGTCACTGTCGCTGTCACTGTCGCTGTCAGAGGACAGCATTCCCAGTCCTCTGAACTCTGGCGTTGTGCTTGATGCTGCTCTCTTGACGGTGGTGCTCACGGGAGTGTCTTCCTCCTCCTCTTCCTCTTCTTCCTCCTCCTCTTCCTCTTCTTCCTCCTCCTCCTCTTCTTCTTCCCCCTCTTCTTCCTCCTCCTCTTCCTCTTCTTCCTCCTCCTCCTCCTCTTCTTCCCCCTCCTCTTCCTCCTCCTCTTCCTCCTCTTCTTCCTCCTCCTCCTCTTCTTCCTCACTGCTCTTTTCCGGGACAGCGTTGCGGCGACTCTGCGCCACTGACCTCTTCCAGGCCTTGCCCTTCACTTCCCCAGGGGTCGTCTTCACAAACTGGAAGAACTGCGGTCTGCCACTCTCCTTCCCTCCACCGTCCCTGACCCGCTCCCCCCCTTTCACCCCCCCAGACTCCTGCAGACTTTCCGCCGATCTCTCCCGACGGCCTGGCACGTCACTGCGGAGCGTTGGGGAAGGAGCGGATCGGTCCACGCCAGATTTACCTCCCCTTTTCTGGATCACGCTGTCGGCGCTCCTGATACTGCTGGCGGCTGAGGTGGTCTTCTTCTTTGCAGGGGCAGTGGCCACAATGTCGTCGGTGTCTGCTGAACTCAGCGAGTCGTCCGAGTCCTGGGCAGCAGCGGCAGCGGCAGCAGCAGCCACGGCGCTGCCCCGCCCCACAGGTACCACCTCCAGCTCCGCGCCCCACACCCGCTCCTCTGCAGCAAGGCCCTGCAGGTGGGAGAAGAGGGAGGAGGGCTGGTGGGGGGAGGGGGGGTCCCTGGGGGCGGAGGGAGGAGGGTCCTGGCGAGGGAACTGGCCCTGCCGGCGGCGGTTGATGTCGCTGCTGCTGTCCTCCATCCTCCACGTCAGCTCCCGGTGCTCCTCCGCGTTGTAGTCCTCGCTCTTCAGCTTCTTCAGGCAGTGAGTCAGCTTGCTGGGGTCCACTGTCACCAGCTGAAACAGCCACAGCCATCACGCTTGTAGGGACCACACACAAACTCTCTTCCATTACAACAACAGAACTCGGCAATGCATCGGTCCCTCTATATCCATTGCTGGGAAGTATCTAAGAGTTGTTATTGACAACACACTCTCTTTGCAAAAATTCATCACCCAGACCTGTCAGTCTGCCTGCAGGTGGGCAGGTCTGTTGTAACAGTGAATTTTGTTTACAGAGTTTATCCTTTAATCTTTAAGATGGAATCATCACTGCACAAACATTGTACACACACACACACACACACACATAAGATTGAAAAGACGTAAAATGAAATCGAACACACACGCATGCACACATAAGATTGAAAAGACGTAAAATGAAATCGAACACGCACGCACGCACGCACGCACACACACACACGCACGCACGCACACAGTATATTACCTTTCGACTGCCAGGTTTTTTCAGGTGCAGGATAGGAAGCACACGGCTGTATTTGCCCATCACCCACCTCTGCACAACCATCAGCCACCCCTCACTTCATCGTTCATAACACAACCAATATCAAAACAACACAGAATTCACAAGGTTCACACAGTATGTAGCAACAACTGACCACGTTGTCCTTCACAGCAACACAACCATAGCTGGTCATATACTCATTATCACATCCACTACAAACACTTATCTTATCCACTACAAACACTGATCCTATCCACTACAGACACTTATCTTATCCACTACAAACACTTATCCTATCCACTACAAACACTTATCCTATCCACTACAAACACTTATCCTATCCACTACAAACACTTATCCTATCCACTACAAACACTATCACATCCACTACAAACGCTTATCCTATCCACTACAAACACTTACCACATCCACTACAAACACTTATCCTATCCACTACAAACACTTATCCTATCCACTACAAACCTTATCTTATCCACTGCAAAAGTTTATCCTATCCACTACAAACACTTATCCTATCCACTACAAACACTTATCCTATCCACTACAAACACTATCACATCCACTACAAACGCTTATCCTATCCACTACAAACACTTATCCTATCCGCTACAAACTCTTATCCTATCTACTGCAAACACTTATCCTATCCACTACAAACGCTTATCCTATTCCCTACAGATAATCCCTATCACTATTAAATCAACTACAAATGTTCACTGTCATTTCTGTACATGTCCATTACGCATGTTAAATATCATGATAATATATCCACAATAAATGCTGATTATTATTTCTGGCTATATATAGTAATATACACAGGCTAATAATGAAATCCGCTATTCCCCCATGAGGATGCTGGGGGCCTGTCAGTATAAACAGCATCCCCACCTAGAGGAAACTCTGTGCTAGAAATTCCCTCTTTTCTATCCCTCTCTTTCTGCCTTGTTCCAATTCTTCCTCTCACCCCTTTCTTGTCTATTTTCTGCCTTCTTGGTCCAAAATCCTGCTTTTTCTCCCAGAAAGGCTTAAAAGGTAGCAATTCTCTCCCACGCCAAAATTGGATGCGCTGGGCCTGACTTGTCAGGCGCTTAACGGCAGCACAACGCATTTGCCCTCAAATGACAGATGACTAAAGTTGCTTTCTGAGCATTCAAAGAAGAAGAAATTTGATGCAGTGTTCTCCCAACAATACTTCCAACCCTACCTCCCCCCCCCCCAAAAAAAAAAGGAAGGTGGCAGGATAGTTAAGACGTTTGCCTGCCAACAAGTAAACCTTTAGGTTCTGGGTTCGATTCCCAGCCTCGCCTTTTCTTCCCAGTTTGACCAAAAAATTGAACTGAATGTCAAAGTCCTTCGGATGAGACTATAAACCGAGGCCCCATGTGCGAACGCATGCAGAACATCTTGCGCATACGTTAAATCCTGTTCCGCTTTTTGAAAGAGTAGGCCATTGTGTGCCGGTGGGAACAGATGACAACATTTACAAAACCGCATACACATGGGGACTGGATGTAAAAAAAAAAAAAAAAAGCAAATGAGTGCTTATTCCATTATCCTTGATATAAAATATATTAAAAAATTATTTTTTTTAAAGTCATCTAAGCGCTTTGATTTGTTGCTTTACAAGATTCAGCGCTATATAAATTCCATACATTATTATTATTATTATTAAAACAAAAATTCTGCCTAAAGCCTCAATCTTATCTCCCTTGCCTTCACCTTTCAACTTCCTTCCCCCCCCACACCCCCCCCCACACCCCTTCTCTTCCCCCATTTCAGCCCCCAGAAAGCAAGAGATAGGGAGGGGGGAGGGGGTGGGGTGTCTGTCTCTCACCCCTTTGTCGTCCAGAGGGGTGCCGGGCGCAGCGGTCAGGCCTGGCTTCAGGGCCGGCGGGCTTCTGAGGACAGGGGCTGGTGGTTCGTGTCCCGCCTCTGTCGCCTGCGCTGTGCTGGCCACCGCTGCCTCCTGCTGCTGCTCCTTCTTCAGTCTGTCCACACACACACACACACGCGCATGCACACACACATGCACGCACGCATGCACGCACGCACACACACACATGCATGCACGCAAGCACGCACAAACTGCTGTTGTCATCATCGTTATCAACGTCATCATCATCACCATCGTTATCATCATCGACATCGCTATCATCATCGTCGTTATTGTTACCATCATCATCGTTATCAACGTCATCATCATCAACATCGTTATCATCATCAACATCACTATCATCATCGTCGTTATTGTTGCCAACATCTTCGTTAATCAACATTATCATCAACATCATTCTTATCAACATTATCATCATCGTTATCACCATCATCATAACCAACATCGTCGTCACCATCGTCATCATCATCTAAAGAAGCCATTACTACTGTCCCCTGTCTCCTGAGGGACATGGCCTCTGCCACTTCTTCTTTAGTCAGTCTGTGACCACAGACAACACTGTCATTATCATCATCATCATCATCATTATCATCATTATCATCATCATCGTCATCATCATCATCAGGAGACGATACTACTGCCCCCAGTCTTCAGCCTCTGCCTGCTTCTTCTTCACTCTGTCACCACGGACCATGCTGTCATTTACACCTCGGGTAAACTTGCACAGAAAACACGGACTAACCCCCTGTTCCACAGCTGCAGTACACAGGACACAGACACACATGCATGTATCTATCTCACTCACCAGTTTTCACCCCAAAGTTTTGCCCTCTAGCTGCTGTGGTGTTTCTTTTGCATTCTCATATATACATGTCTTTGACAATGTCTCTCATATTTCTTTAAAATATTAACACTTTCCCTACACTAAGGGCTTTCTCAGTACACGTGCACTGTGTGCGTCTGTATGCTACCGTAACCAGGTTGTCGGTGATAAGAGGGAAGGGTTAGTAGATGGTTGGTTACCCTATAACGGGTTACCCATAGGGGACAGGTTAAATGAAAATCATTGGAGGGGGAGGGGAGGGGGGTCTGAATGGCCTAATGGTTGTAACGTTAAACTTGCAGTCTGATGGCGTGGGTTTAAGCCACCACGAAGACACCTGTTCGAGAGGATCCCTCCCCCACCAAGTTAACAACAGTACCTACTCCATTCCCCCAAAACTTTGCCAGAGACTATCAATTGAGGTCAGGACTGTGTACAAACACATGAAGAACATCTTACACGTGTACACACTGAAACCTGATCCGCCTTTCAGGAGAGCAGGCCATTAGGAAAAGATGACAAAATTGAAAAAAAAAAAACCGCATGCACACTGGTGTCATGTTTAGACACAATCTCTGAAGTCGTAATGCAGGTACCTTAATGATGGGCAAACAACTGCACTTATAAACAAAAGCTCAACGGTGGTGAACCCTGGAGTTCTACCCAAGGAACGAACAAACAAAAACCCAAACAACCCAAAAACCCAACAAACGTCGCTGCAAATGATCCTTTAAATCAAAGTATTCCAGCCTCTTGGCAGACCCAGTGTGCCAATCAAGGACACTCCAGGAGATAAGACAGAAGAAGGATGTGTGATGCTCTCTGTCTCACTCTCAGTCAATCCCATGTATTATATAAGGGCTGTAAACAAAGCACCATCAGGACAGACAGACAGCTCTAGAAGGATGTGTGACTGCTCTCCTTTCCATCAAATTCCAAATATCAGGAAAGAAAGAAGGGGGCAGGACAGACGTTCACCTGCCAAACAAGAAAACCGTGAGGTTCTGGGTTTGATTCCCAGCCTTGCCCTTTCTTCCCAGTTTGACGAAAAAATTCAAACTGAATGTCAAAGTCCTTCAGGTGAGACTATAAACTGACGCCTCATAAGCAAATACACACATCTTACGCACACGTTAAAAACCTGTTCCGACTTTCAGAAGAGTAGGCCACTTCATGTTGGTAGGAACGGAAAACCCAACAACATGCACACACACAGGGGAACACTATCCCGGAAGTTGCAAAACAGCTACCAAAATGGTGAAGGGTAAAACGTGAATCTGCACGCAGAAATCTGCCTGTAGATGAACCTCAGAGCTCTATCTGAGGAACAGGGGAACTCGTGTATCGATAGACAGGACTGGTAAACAAAGCAGAGAGAAGTCTGATGATGCATGCATTCATTCACGACGGGATAGCCCGGTGGTCAGAGTGATGTATTCGTGATCTGCTGACCCGGGTTCCATTCTCGTTCACGAGGATTTTTCCTCTGGAGTTAACTCGGTGCCGACTCCACTCTTCCCAACAGTCTTTCAGATGAGACTATAAACCGAGGTCCCGTGTGCGAACGCACGCAGAACATCTTGCACACACGTTAAAACCCGTTCCGCTTTTTGGAAGAGTAGGCCATTGTGTGCCGGTGGGAACGGATGACAAAATTTGCATACACACAGGGACTACTGGATGGGAAAAAAAAGCACATGAGTGCTTACATTCCATTATCCTGGCAAGAAAAGAATAAAAGAAAAAGACTTGCTTGCTGAGGAAGCTTTCCTTGGCCCACTGCACGGTCAGCTGGCCCCCTTTCCACTTGCTGTTGTTGTAGGCGGTGAAACCTGCAGCAGCCACACATCAGCACTGGCCACACTGACCAACCTTGTCTGGACTGTAGTACTTTGTTCATACCACTCAACTACAACTTAGGGGGAAAACGACAAAATGTATACACATATATATGCCAGATTTGATTTGGTTTGTTGGTATGGGGGCCTGACTGTTAAAAACAAAAACATAGTAAACAAGATTGTAACCAGATGTGGCAAAATTGTGGGCTGTGAGCAAATGAAACTGAAAGACTTGTATGAATGCCGTGTGAGAGACAGAGCTAGACAGATTGTGAGTGATGACACACATGTGCTTGCAAAATATTTTGAACTCCTGCCTTCTCAAAAGCGCTACAGAGTACCCAAGTCTAGACCTGGATTTAAAAATAGTTTTATTCCAACCTCAATTCTGCTAATTAATAGATGTACGACAATAAATCTGAATTGAACTAAAGCCCACGATAGAGAGAGAGAGAGGAGAGAGAGGAGAGAGAGAGAGGAGAGAGAGGAGAGAGAGAGAGGGGGGGGGGAGAGGGAGAGAGGAGAGAGAACTAAAGGCTACATTTTATTAGAGTAAACTGTGTTCAGTTTCTAATAGAATAGAGTATTAACTTTACTGATATTTGTCTTATCATACATGTTATACAAATTTTTTTTTTTCTTTAAATACGCGCGCGTGTTATTATTTTAGACTGTTCAATATCTTAAAAGAACATAGTATTAATTTAATTAATATTTGTCTTATACAACATGTTATAACAATTTGACTTATATTATTAAAATGCGTGAGCATGGGTACTAATGTTTACAATGTGCGAGCGTGCGTGCTCGTGCGCGAGTGACTGTGTATGTGCGGACGTACGGGTTTACTTGTGCGCACATGAGTAAAGTGATTTTTGTTGGGGTGGGTTTGTGGCTGGCTGAGATATTGCTGATTTGTGGATGCTTTTTATCTCATGATGGGTGCGTGCTGATGTTGGACAGAGTGTGTGTTTTAAATATTATGTTTAAATGTTGATTGTTTTTATGTATGGCGAGTAACCTGCCGGAATTTCTCTGTCTTTGAGATAATAAAGTTTTTGAATTGGAATTTGATTAGGACTGTGGCTTTTGTAAGCTACAGTATTGTTCTTTTACTCCTGTGAAAGCAATAAAACCTCCGTTTTGTGTGTGGTGTCTGTTTGGGGTGGTTGTTATGTTTTTCTTTTTTTTTTTTTTGGGGGGGGGGGGGGGTTGTTTCTGGTTGTGTGTTTTTTAAAAGAGGTTTTTCTCCTTAAGGTAGCGGGCATAGTTAAGCGATACTGTGGCCAAGATCTCTGACAATGGCTCCTCCAGGAATGGAAACTCGTGAGTCAGGTCAGGCAAAGCAAACGCTCTTATTGAAAAAAAAAACCCAGATGCTGTTACCTGAGTTTTTTATGATAGGGTTTTGCTGTGGGTTTTTAAAATTGTTTACAATTAAAATGTCAATTATACATAGTTTTTTCATTCTGAAAATTTACTGAAATTACTCTTGCAATGATGAAGTTGTGGTTGGTTGGTTACCTGCACTGGTTTTCTACCGCTATATTTCATCATTTGCGCTCTCTCTCTCTCTCTTTCAGTTATACTTCCTAATATACAGTTTATACAGTTGCATAAGCAAAATGTTACCTGAACCTCTGAATTGTAGCAGAGAAACAGGGGTGAGAGTAGATTGAAATTGTTACATATGGACCCTTTGGATTTACACACTTTGAAATTGTTACATATGGACCCTTTGGATTTACACACTTTGAAATTGTTACATATGGACCTTTTGGATTTACACACTCTGAAATTGTTACATATGGACCCTTTGGATTTACACACTTTGAAATTGTTACATATGGACCCTTTGGATGTTCACACAGGCACCCTTTGAAGTTACACATTACATGTGCAGTTTACTCTACTGAAATTGTCACATACACTATTTGGAGAACTTTACACTATGTGCAGTTATATTGACATTGTCACATGCACCATCTGGAGTAACTACACTATGTGTAGTTTGTATAGATCTATGGATCTTAAAATCTTCCCATACATGTATGTATGTATATATATATATATATATATATAATATATATATATATATATATATACATACACACACACACACACACACACAACACACACACACACATCACACACACACACACACACAACATGCATGCTTTGGAGGCACAGACTCATACTCACATTTCTTGAAGGCATTGTCTTCAGCAGTTAGATTGAGATACGCAAAGGTTTTGCTCTCATCTGCAAACAATGAAAAAACCCACCCAAATCCCAACATTACTCTAATTTACTGATTCCTCACACACGATCTCGTTGTCATCCCTTTAAAAAAATTTTCATCAAGTCACATGTGTCAAAAGGAGATTTTATATTTTTATATCATGTATCATTTGACATGAGAAAATATGACAGAATGAGTAATAACCGCATTTATATGTTGTATAATGTGGCATCAACAACAGGCACGTGTACATAGGCCAAGGTTGCTCACAAATGAAGCCCCACTTAGCTCCCGCGCTTTGAATGTAACTTGTACGCCACAACCAGTGCTCAATTACTTTTGCTGCAGCCTTTTTTTTCTGCGGACATAATTCTTTTTTCATGGAAAAAGGTTCTAAAACCTCTGAAATTTGCGTTTTCACTGACAATCCCCCACCCCTGCTACTTGTATACATTCAAACTGGCTCAGGTTAGTCAGAAAACTTCAATGCATCCACACCTGTCCCACCTGTATTCAAAGTGGCTTTAGAAGATTACTTAAGATAACATTAATCTATAGTCAGAAACCTCCATGCCCAGCCAGATCTATACATCATATAAATATGTCTTACTCGTATCAGTGGCCCGTGTCTTCACTTCCACTTTGCTGACTGCACCAAATCTGGAAAATTTTTCCACCAGCTCCTCTTCTGTCACGCCTTTCACCAGTCCCCCGATGAACAACCTTTTCTCCTCTGTCGCCGTCATCACTGTGATAGAATGTAAGATAAGGTGATCAACTGTGATAGAATGTAAGATAAGGTGATCAATAACTTTTCATGATGAATTATGAGGAGTGAATTACACCAGGAAAAAAGTGGCCCACATAGCAACATTTTGAAATACTGATATGATAATAATGATGATACATGGAATTTATCTTGTGAGAACAAATCAAAGCGCTAAACATTCAACTTGTACTTAGGCAAAAAATAAACATGTTTGCAACCAGTCACAAACAGATTTTAAAACAAACTTAGATTTACAAAATTTTACACACACACAAGCATGCATGCACCAAATCCCAATGCATGCACACACACAGAGACACACATGTGCGCACACACACACTAACACGCGCATGCGCACACACACACAAAATAATACATTCTGGTAGAGTGATACTGAAAAGAAATTTTTAGAGCAATGAATCTTGTAAAGCAAACAAATCAAAGCGCTTGCATTTGATTTAATCATTCACGCATATGTATGTGACCAGTCAAAAAAGATTCAAGATTTTAAATTTACACACCTAGTGACCTACACACACACATATATCAACATTCTTGACTTTAGCAACAATTCAGACGAAATACTGAAATTATACCAATTACAATTTTATTTAGTTATCTATTCTTTTATATTTATTTATTCTTTTAAATATCAAGGATACTGGAATAAGCACTCATGTGCTTTTTTACATCCAGTCCCCATGTGCATGCAGTTTTGTCAATTTTGTCATCTGTTTCCACCGGCACACAATGGCTTACTCTTCCGAAAAGCTGAACAGGATTTAACATGTGTGCAAGATATTCTGCATGCATTCGAACATGGGGCCTCAGTTTATAGTCTCATCCGAACGACAATAGCGATAGTATTCAAACAGTTTCATGTTTTTGTATGGCAAGCATTGCAATATAATAATAATAATATATAATTTTCTCATTCTTCACAGTCTACCATGAAAACCCTGCACAGTGCATCCCTCGCATCCCAATAACGACCATGTTTTCTAGGTCACACTAGTCACAGTATGATAATGATGACAAGAATGAGGATATAATATGCTGATGCCAATAATTTTGAATACCACCTTCATGACAACTTTCCTTTTGCCCTTCGGCATCTTCTCACATAATTTTAAAAATCAAATAATTTTTATGCGTTTTGAGGTAAAATGTTATTGGGAACTGGGAGTAAAGTCAAAATCACTACTATATAGAAATAATGCACTTCTGACCAGTTGGCATTGGTTGACTATATATATATATATATAATATATGCCTAAGTAAATTATAAAATAGGGCTAGTCTGCTATAGGCTAATACTGTAAAAAGTGTTAATCATACATAAAACCACAAAAAACGCCCAAGAAACACACACGCACACACAGTGACACACACATTTCAGTATAATCATTAAGAAATTTTTTCTTAGATTGATGGCTTGATGAAAAAAAGCAAATGCATTGCTTGTTCAATGTACCATCCGGAAATAAAAATTGACTTGACTTGACTCGTTACAATACAAAATATAAGTTCCTGTCAATTTCCTGTCAAGACTTCATGCCTTTTCAGTTTGAATGGCTTTGTAAGAACAAAAAACAAACAGAAGGTGACTTCCTGAAATAAGAAGACTTTGGGTATTGATCTACATTCATTATCTTACCTGGCAATTTATTAGCTGACCCGTTATCACTTGTTTTACAGCTAAATCTTCAGTGATCGAACACTTATCACCGACGTTTACAAGGTCCACATGTTGCCTGTTGATAAAAAGTTTGAGAGTGATCTTTCCTGTTTTAGCTAGACTATGACTTTTTACAGAAAAACAGATGAAGGTAGCCTGACTTGTTTGTGTTTTTATGTGAAGTCAGTTTATTTTCTTACTTATTATTAAGTTTGCGTTTTTGTCAGCTATTACTTGGATGAATGTTCGCAATGCATTTGAATTCTCTGTAATAAGACGTTGTAAAGAAGAATAGAAGCATAATACATAGGGCCTACAAAGGCTAGGCCTGTAATGTTTACTGTTTCGGTTTCGGACATGTAGTACGTTGTTGTTGTGATTAAATTTACGTCCCAGCTGAGATTAACGATTTAGGGACAAGGTTTCAGACTTGGGCATCTGTAGACCTTTATAAAACCATAGCAGCCGAGGTTTTTGTCAGATTGAGCGTGAAGAATCTGGCTATATCTCAACATTTCCGACACAAATTAATTTGGACTGTATGAAGAGTGTATCCTCATCATTGACGTCTGCTCTTTGGTGCAAGTTCTGCCAGAGCCAGTTTTCAAGAAGCCATAGGCTATGAGATGCCAAGTAGGCCCAAGTAGTATTGGTCAACCCCAAAGACTGTATCATCAGTATTGATCAGGGATGCCATATTTTGCTATGGTTCAGCCAAACCAGATGCAAATCTGCATGCACTATTTCAATATTTGCATGAAACAACTTGATGCTCAGCTTCATCTCTCCTTTTATTTCAGTCATTAACAAGTTTTCACTTCAGGCTGAATATATATAGAGAGAGAGGGAGGGAGAGAGAGTGTGTGTGGTGTGTAGAATTACTCTTTGACCACTTGTTGAAAAAAATCCTAGTCTCAAAAGAAAAAAACCTAAACCCACAAAATTTTACCCCATGTAATAGAACACACACACACACACACATACATACATATACATATATATATATATATATATATATATATATATATATATATATATATATATATATAAACTGATCAAATCAATGCATCAACCCTGAGTTCTCATGAGGTCAAAAACAACTTGCTCCAGTCCTTAAAGAACGGGCCCCAGGATATATATATATATATATATATATATATATATATATATATATATGTACAGGTCTATACCAAATCAGTATGGTTTGGACATTTTTTTTCCTCAGCGGGAGGAATGATAGACATGTGCGGTGATATTTATTCATTTATCAGGAGGGGGAGTTAACGAGACACAGAACTGTGTGTCTGGAGAGGTATATATACTTGTATCAGGTTTTCATTTATACTTGTTTGTTTGGGTATTGTTTCAACAGGAGGCAGATGTGTATAAGTGCAAGAGCTGATGGTGGCAGATTTCCAGTTCCTCAGAGCGGTGACCTGCACCGCTTTTTCTCCGAGTCATGCCCTTTATTGTTGTGCACCTGGTGTTGGCCCAGCGGAGGGTAGCGACACACTTTGACATGGATTTGAACTCCATTGTACCTGTTCGACAGTTGAAAGCAGAACTGGCCTCTCAGGTGGGTACTTTTTTCAGGTGTTCAGTTGATTGTTTAACCCTCTTGTTGTTGGATTCTACGGAGCTAAACTGCCTGTAGATTTTGAATTCTTTGAAGGTTTTCTACCTCCATCTGACTTACTTTACTCCTAAGACAATTGTGTGTGTGCATGACAAGTTATCAAGCTGAAATTTTGTCACAAGCTAGGTATGTCTTTGTACTTGCATTTAGGCGCAAGTTTATGTGTCTGGTCACCAGATGTCTTGTCATTGTCACCTTATTTGTCACCAATCACAGGTACAAAAAAGGTATATATGATAAAACAGCAAGTCCTGCATGGATTTGACAAAAGTTCAAGCATGTTAGTGTCGAATAAGGAAGTGATACCCAGCTGATGTGTTTACCAATGGTTATGTGCAATAGTACTTCAAGGATGTGTCACACAATGTCCCCATAGCACCTGTTGTTTTATGGTATGTCTTGAGGAGACAGAAGTTTTGTTTAACTATTTTTTCTTTTGAAAACAAGTCATATTCAATCAACATGTGACCTTTATACTGTACTTCATATCTGCGTGTGCTACCACATGTTTGTTAAGTGTACAGAAGTGTATTATTGTACATGACTGTCACACTGTCACCAGTGTCACAGCACAGGTGTGACAAATTCGAAACAACACAGAACTTCTGTAACCCTACAAAATTTTAATGTTGGTAGTCTCTAAAGTAGTCGTAGTGGTGGCACAGGGTCACATCACATCACAAAAAGCACAAATTATGGATGTGTCTGTGTGTGTGTGTGGAGGGGGTGTACCCATTGCTCTCACCTGTCGAACCTTGGCAGATGGGAGACCTATTTTCTTTTCCTTCTTGCTATTTTCATTATCGGCATATCTGTTCGTTTCTGCCATTGCAGTTTCAAAGCAAAAGTGTGGTAATAATGAGAAAACAGTCAAAAGGCATCGTTTTCAGGCGTCTATGCCGCGGACTGGCCAGGAGGTCAAATTTCTCCACAGTCGTGTGTGTAGCACAGGTCAGGAATGTGCCCTGTAGCACATTATTTTCAGGCTCACTCTTCTCCCTAACTGCAGCATTTCCTTCCTCCTCTTCCTCGTAAGCATTTAATATCGGACTCATTTAACAATTCTCGTTCAAATGTTTCTACTTCCAAGACAATAACATTCAATTTATCGTCTCGCTAATCAGATGAATCGTGTGCTACTAAAGAAAACGCGAGTTTTTTCCGCCACGCTGCACCATTGAAAAGCGTTCCGGTCGCTGGCTGTTATTTCTTCCTTCCCTCCCCACTACACGCATGTTAGTGGTCTAAATTTATCACTGGCACCGTCTGACACCCTCCCTGCATCGCCCCACCAATTTTCAGACACACAGTGTGAAACCCACGAGATCTGTGTGTGATGGAAAAGTACTGCCCACGTGGGCAGCACCAACTGTTGGCTGCGGTCGGATTGGAATCTAGCAGCAGCCTCCGTTACTGTTGGCTGTGGCCGGATCGGGGACTAAAGGGTTAAACTATTGATTATTTATCATTGATTGCATGACTGTGTAAGATTAGGTTGAATGCATGTGCTTTGATTTGTCTTTGCAAGATATAGCGCTATATAAGTTCCATTTATTATTATTATTATTATTATTATTATTATTTGTTTCAGTTGTCCGTGATTTTTCAATCCATTTCAGTTGTTGTTTGCTTTCCAGTTGATCCCAGTTTATCTGTCCATCCTCTGTGAAATCTTTCCTCTGTTTTCAATTCATCTGTTCATTATCTCTGAAATGTGTCCTCTGTTTTTCAGTTCATCTGTTCATTTTATCTGAAATGTGTCCTCTGTTTTTCAGTTCATGTTCTCTGAAATGTGTCCTCTGTTTTTCAGTTCATCCCCTCTGAACCATATCCTGTGTTTGTTTTTTCAGTTGGGGGTGTCGGTCAGCCAGCAGCAGTGGTTTTACCTGAACTCGCTGATGAACGATGATGCCAGCCTGCTCGCAGCAGGGGTGTTGGCCAACAGCATCATCGAGGTTCGACCCACCCCACCCCACCACCCCCCTGCCCTCAACGCCTCAGCCCCTGCTCATCATTGAGGTCCTCCCTCTCCCACTCCAGGATCCCTCAGCCATGAACCTTTGTGCCTCTGTCGGACTGTATGCTGAAGATTCAAGGTTTCAAGATTTATTTCAAGAAAACCCCAAAGGGGCACATGAAATCCAATGAAGAAGTGACCAGAGATGGAATCTCCTCATGGAAGTGACAGACGTCAGGTGTGTGTTCTGTGACAGCTACTCACAGAAGTAATAGCCGACAAATGTGTGTGTGTGTGCGTGCGTGCGTGTGTGTGCTGATGGAAGCTCCTCACAGAAGTGATAGACATGAGGTGTGGCATGCCATCTGGTGAAGACAGAGGGACAGGTGTTAGCTGTGGTAGACTGTGTCACGGAAAGACGTGCTGACAGAAAAGAAGTTGTGTGTGTTTGAGTGTGTGTGTGTGTGTGTGTGTGTGTGTGTGTGTGTGTGTGTGTGTGTGTGTGTGTGTGTGTGTGTGTGTGTGTGTGTGAGAGAGAGAGAGAGAGAGAGAGAGAGAGTGTGTGTGTGTGTGTGTGTGTGTGTATGAGATACATCATACAGTCTGCAAATTGCAATGTAAAAATGCAATCTGAGAGTCTGTTTGATGCTGATTACATTATTTCATTATTTGCTCATCATTTTAATACCATACTGGAAGAGAGAAGATGACATATTTTACAATGCCTCATGCATATGGGGACTGGATGTAAAAAAGCACATGATTGTTTACTCCATTAATCACATTATCCTTGAAATGAAAATATGAAAAATGTACTATTGTTCCTTTGCTACTGAGGAGCTCTTCTTTTTCAACGGAGTTGACATTGGCAGTAACTTGTGGGTGAATGCCCCCATGGGGATGCCAGGGGCTCTTTCAGTAGAAACAGCATCCCCATATTCTGGAAACTCTGTGCTAGAAATTTCCTCTTTTCTATCACTCTCTTTGTTTCTGTCCTTTTCCTTATCTTACTATCATCTCTCTTGCTGATTTTTCTGCCTTCTCTGTCCATTCGCCTGCCTTTTTTTTAAATGAATTTTTTTTGTTCTTTTGGAGGCACCGTGGTCGAGTGGTTTAGGCGGTCAACTCGTGATCCAGAGGTCGCGGGTTCGATCCCCGCTCGGCTCGGTGTTGTGTCCTTGGGAAAGACACTTTATTCCTATTTTCCTCACTCCACCCAGGTGTACAAGTGGGTACCAGCTCTGCTGGGGAAGTATCTGGCGACAGACTAGCGTCCTGTCACAGGGGTGGTGAAAAACCATCAGTTCGCTTAACGCTACAGAAACAGGGATAAGCTCCGGCTCTATGGGCCTTCTGGATGGAAAGAACATACTTTTTTTTTTGTTTTGTTCTTTTCATACATTATATGACATTTCTCCTGTGTTCTTTTGTTCTGGCAACCAGGTAGTGATGTTTAAACACTGGGATGGGCACAGGATGTCCATTCTGCAGCGTTATTTGCCCATGTGGCATTTTTCCTAGGTGTCTTTTTTGTACATTGAAATGTTCATTAACCTTTTTTGTTATATTGTACTTTTTCGTAACCAAGGGATGAAAAGTCTCTCTCTCTCTCTCTCCTTTTTTTCCCCCATGTGATCCTTATTCTTTTGTTTTTATATTTTATTCTTTTATATCGAGGATAATGGAATAAGCACTTACGTGCTTTTTTACATCCAGTCCTCGTGTGTATGCGGTTTTGTAAATTCTGTCATCTGTTACCACCGGCACACAATGGCCTACTCTTATGAAAAGCGGAACAGGATTTAACGTGTGCGCAAGGTGTTCTGCGTGCGTTCGCACACGGGGGCCTCCTTACATGTGGGATGCACAGTGCCTGGTCTTTTCCTGTGCTTGTCACTCTGCAGGAGGTCTGCCCGCTGGCCTCAGCCCACACGTTCCCACTTCAGAACAGCTCATTTCATTGTACAGGTTGCATGCTGGGTATGTTCATGTTTCCGTAACCCACCGAACACCAACATGAATGACGGGATCCTTAACATGCATATTTGATCTTCTGCATGTGTCTATACATACACAAATGGAATAAAGGCACTGGCAGGTCTGCACTTGAAGTTGACCTGGGAGATCATAAAAATCCTTACCCTTCATTCACCAGACGTCCCCGAGATTTGAACCCAGGACTTCATGGACCCAGGGGATTGAAGTCAAATGATCTTAATTACTCGGCTACAGCGTCCATCGGATGATAGGTTCAGCAAAATGGCTGGCGTCCTCAGCGCAGCCTTGTTTTACTGGCTTTAAGGAGTAAAATAATTAAGTTCCTTTGTGATCTTATGATGTCTTCTTTTTCAGCTTGCCAGTGTTGGATATGTGAAGGGATTAGGTGGTGTTGATGTTGAACTGGAGGTGAATGTTACTGGAGATGCTGACATTGATCTAAGGGGACAGCCTTCCTGGTAGGCCTATGGCCTTTGTGGTTGTTGGGGGCTGTAAACAGCCTGGAGTGAAAGGAAGCTTGTGGGTGAATGGCTGTTTGGTTTGTTCTCCTGTTATAAAGTTTGTATGCAATTCTCTACACCTTGTGGGGTAAAAGGAATTAAATATTGAATCTGTGTGTGTGTGTGTGTGCGCGCACATGTGTATGTGTGTGTGCTTGCGCATGTGTGTGTGCATGTGTGTGTGTATGTTGCATGTGTGTATGTGTGTGTGTGTTTTGTATGTGTGCTGGATGGAGCATTTAGATAGAAAAAAGAAGGGAGGTAACTGTGCCTAACAGGGGCAGGGGGGTGGAATTGAGGGGGGGACGGATAGCCTAGCGGTTAGAACATTGCGTTTGCAATCTGATGACCCGGGTTTGATTCCCGTTCAAGGGGATATTTTCCCCTGGAGTTAACATCAGTACAGACTCCACTCTCCCCAAAAGTCCTTCCGATGAGACTATAAACTGAGGCCCCGTGTGCAAATGCACGCAGAGATCTTGTGCACATGTTAAATCCTGTTCCGCTTTTTGTAAGAGTAGGCCATTGTGTGCCCGTGGGAACAGATGACAAAAATTTACAACACCGCATACACACGGAGACTGGATGTAAAAAAGCACATAAGTGCTTATTCCATTATCCTCAATATAAAGGAATTTTTTTTAATGCAATAAATAACCCTCCCCACCCATCCCCTCCAGCAATGCCCTGTTGGAAAGAGCAAGCTGGCCAGACAGAGAAGAAAAGCCCTTTGTGCTCTCTGCTGCCTGTTAGTCGCGCTATACTCCGTCAGTGTGGGAGTCGGTGAGGGTATTGCCACATAGCAACATGCTGAACTGCATGCCTATCAACTTGTCTGAAGAGTGTCTCGTTTTCTCAGTCATGTTTGGTGTGTGAATGCCACAAGTCAGGCAGAAGAATGTGGTTAACTTGTGCATGTACTGACAAATGCAGTGATACCAAATTAATAGGACTGGGTTTTTGTTTTTATTCGTACTGTATGTAACAGGCATGAATATTAATAACACATGTCAAACATTCAGAGCTCTTACATATGGAACATACCTCAAATCTACCGTGATGTGCTGAGTTATTCTCACCTACACCCTCCATGAACACCACTCCATGAACACCCCTTCACTCACTTCATTCACACCCCTTCACTCACTTCATTCACACCCCCTTCACTCCTTCATTCACACCCCTTCACTCACTTCATTCACACCACTTCATTCACACCCTTCACTCACTTCATTCACACCCTTCACATCATTCACACACCTTCATCATTCATTCACACCCCTTCACTCACTTCATTCACACCCCTTCACTACACTTCACTCACACCCCTTCACTCACTTCATTCACACCCCTTCATCACACCCCTTCACTCACACCCCTTCACTCACTTCATTCACACCCCTTCACTCACTTCATTCACACCCCTTCACTCACTTCATTCACACCCCTTCACTCACTTCATTCACACCCCTTCCCTCACTTCATTCACACCCCTTCCCTCCCTTCATTCACACTTCATTCACACCCCTCCACTTCATCACACCCCCTTCACTCGCTTCATTCACAACCTTCCCTCACTTCATCACACTTCATTCACACCCTTCACTCGCTTCATTCACACCCCTTCAATTCACACACCACTTCGTTCACACCCTTCATCACTTCATTCACACCCCTTCACTCACTTCGTTCACACCCTTCACTCACTTCATTCACACCCCTTCGCTCACTTCATTCACACCCCTCACTCACTTCATTCACACCCCTTCACTCGCTTCATTCACACCCTTCACTCGCTTCATTCACACCCTTCACTCACTTCATTCACACCCTTCACTCACTTCATTTTACACCCTTCACTCACTTCATTCACACCCTTCACTCAACTTCATTCACACCCCTTCACGCACCTCATTCACACCCCTTCACGCACTTCATTCACACCCTTCACTCACTTCATTCACACCCCATTCACTCACTTCATTCACACCCCTTCACTCGCTTCATTCACACCCCTTCACTCACTTCATTCACACCCCTTCACTCACCTCATTCACACCCCTTCACGCACCTCATTCACACCCCTTCACTCACTTCATTCACACCCCTTCACTCACTTCATTCACACCCCTTTACTCCCATCACCTTTTCACCTGCATCTCTTTATGTACACTCCTTCATGGGCATCTTTTAATTTACACAATCATGCATGCCCCTTTATGGAAATGTGTGTGCATGGAAGCATGCTCGTAAACATGCTTGTGCACACGTGGTTATTTGTGTTGCTGGTATCCTTACAGCCACACACACAAACATAAACACACTCACACAAGGACGCACGCACACACACACACACACAAGCACACACACACACAAGCACGCACGCACACACACACACACAAGCACACACACACACAAGCACGCGCGCACACACACACAAACATACACTCACACACACACAAACAAGCACGCGCACACACAAAACATACACTCGCACACAACACGCAACTACACTCACACACACACAAGCGCGCGCGCACACACACACACACAAACATACACTCACACACAAGCACACTCACACTACACACGCACACACAAGCACTCCACCACACACAAGCACTCACTCACACACACAAGCACTCACACACACAAGCACTCACTCTCACACACAAGCACTCACACACACACAAGCACTCACACACACACAAGCACTCACACACACACAACTGCACAGAGGCAGAGAAAACTGGCCAACGCTGATGGCATTGCGGAGAGCTCTTACCCAGGACAGCAGCGATGGAGACAGTTGAGTTGAATTGAGTTTGAGGAATCCTTTCTTTAATACCAATACCAATACTTCCTTATCTCAACGAACAGAGACATTCGCGTGGGTTACAGGCCATACACAGTAACAATCAACAGAAAAATATGTATAACAGAAGTAATAACATGAAATTCAATCTTAAAAACTACACACACGTATCCACGCATACAAACCCACCCACCCACCTTCATTCACTCGCACACGCGCGCGCGCGCGCACACACACACACACGGACGCACGCACGCACGCGCACACAGTGTGCATGCACACTGTTAATGCACAATTTAATGTTGATAACATGTCGTGCTATAAGAACAATATCAATAATTATTACTAGGCACTATGTTACACTAAACAGTTCACTCCCTAACACAAGTAAGCGCCTACTTTGCTGCAAGCATCCCTCACACTTAGTCCTGCTGCTGCTGCTGGTTAGAGCGATGATCTGCTGACCCGGGTTCGATTCTCGTTCAAGAGGATTTTTCCTCTGGGGTTAACATCAGTGCACACTCCACTCTCCCCAAAATCCTTCGGATGGGACTATAAACCGAGGCCCCATGTGTGCATGCACGCAGAACATCTTGCGCATACATTAAAACCCGTTCCGCTTTTCGGAAGAGTAGGCCATTGCGAGCCGGCGGGGACGGATGACAAAATGTACAAAACTGCATACACACGGGGACTGGACGAAAACAAAACACATGAGTGCTTATTCCATTATCCTCCAAATAAAAGAATAAATCTCTCTATCTCTCACCAAAATAATTTTCTGTATGTTTACTTGAAATTATTAGTTGTGATTATTAATGATAGTCCCTTCTCACGGCAAGGGCCCGATGCAAAACAGTATGCCAATACTTAGCTGTAACTCTTAGGAATAAACTCTCTCTCTCTCTCTCTCTCCTCTCTCGTTTGATCAATGCAGACCAGACCCGTTGTTGTTGTGTCTTTGTTGAGAAGCAGAATTGAGGTGGGAATAAAACGGTTTCAGCTTCATTCTTTCCACTGTAAAAAATGATCAGCTAATGATGGTGGGGGAAGAGAAAGGAAAAAGAAGCAGGGAGACAACCCACACGGGAAGAGACATGAAAAGGGAAAGGAGAAAGGGAAAGTCTTAGCCGACCGGAAAGGGAGGGAGTTGGGGGGTGGGGGGTAAATACACCAAAAACACACATGGGGACGTGATATCGGCCTACTGGATTCACAGAAAGGTCGACAGGAATGTAATAACAATATAAGAAACGTTAACGCCTGGAAGAAAAGCTCTGCAGTGTCAAAGAAAACAATGTGATGGGCCCGTTATAATTTTCATTTATCATGATTCTCCAAATACTTGTTCTGTTGGATTGTTGTTGTTGTTTCTGGTAAAGCTTTGTAGGTCATTGGTTTTAACTGGATAGATTCTTGGAAGGGAAGGGGGGGGGGGGGGGGGGACGAAGGACTTGAAGAAAATTTTTGTTACAAGAGAATTGACTGTTGGACAGGACAACCACTATGCAGAGATAGCTTCGGTACCTTATTGGAGGAATCTTGCGAACAGTTCTCCAGGGGGTGCTCTGGTGACGTTTACAGAGACAAATGACGTGGAAAAGGAGACGAAGAAAAAGAAAGTTAAGACAGTTTACAGTGTTCATTTCAATGACATTCCAGTTTTACTACATTTTGGCTTTAAGGCGTTAAACTGCAGACGACTGACTACAGTTGTCAGGGTCCTGGAATAATATGCACAGGTATTTATTCACCTTTTCCCTTTGGGTTTGAAAAACAATCTCTTAATTTGTATTTTGTGCATATTCTGTTTATGTCCCCAAAATATTCCACGTGAATTTTGGGGAAATGAAGTTTCTGTTGGGGGGATAAAGTGACGCACATAGTCAATCGTTGTTGATGTTGGGATTTTTTTTCTCCAGCTCGAAATAATTACGCAAATCTGTTGCCAGAAAGACCTGTATGAGAAGGCATCCTGTCTCTTCCTTTCGTTTATAAGCAAAGTGTGGGGAGATTTATTTCAATAAGCAGAACAGATCGCCAACCAGCGTAACACTGGCAAGAAGAAAAGAAAAAAAAAAGAGTAACAATGGCAGTCAGGATTGCATAGGCCTGTGTAGGGATAACGCATCGAATTCCCATGACCCCATGGTAACTGAACCGAGGGACTGGATTACAATCTTGTTAGAAGTGCTCCCTCCCCCCTCTATATGCAAGAAATGAGTACAAATGCGTAATTATTTATTTTTTCCAAGCTAAAAAAACCTAACCCAAACCACCCCAATATCAACAAGGACTGAATAATTATGTGCGTCACTTTATCCCAAACAGAAACCTTATCTCCCCAAATTTAACTTCGAATATTTTTTTTTTAACATTAACAGAATAATTATGCACAAAAGAAAAATTAAAGAGATACATTTTTTAAGCGATGCTTATGAGTACTCTAACATTGACATGCCAAAATGGGCTAGAGCTGAAGAGAACTGTGTCAGATAGACGAAGAACAAGACTTGGTTAGTTAGGTATTCTTTTATTTCTATGTACTTTGACCGAAGCACGCGTGCACACCTGAGGCATAGCCACGCAAAAGAATAAAGGAATAACTGAGACTTGGCAAAAGTAGAGCAGGCAGCTATGACGGATGACATGGACAACACGACCATACCCAGCATGCATCTTGTATTGCTGTGTCGTGTGCACCCCTTTCTGTGTCTGTGCCTCTTTGCGGGAAAATCGGGGGCTACTCTCCTCAGGGAGAGTGCATCGCCACAAGAACAGCGCCACCATTACCAAAAAAATCCAGTCTGCATGTGTATTTCTCCCGTGTGAGTGGTGGCGTTTTTTCCCAACAAAATGTTGCCAGGAACAGCTCTCTTGCCGCCGCTGGTTCTCTCAGTTGCATTCGGAACCTCGGTTTAGCGTCTCATCCGAAGGACTAGCATCCAGACCACCACTCAAGGTCGGGGGAAAAGTTCTGGGACGAAGAGAGATCAAGCCCACACTTGTGGCATTCTAGGCAGGTGGGTTAGCCTGAAGGCCAGGGATTCACACACTGCTAGAGAGGGAGGATGTTGACCAGGTTCAGCTTGCCTTTGACACACACACACACACACACACGCACGCACGCACGCACGCACGCACGCACGCACGCACACACACACACACACACACACACACACACACACACACACACACACACACACACACACACACACACAGAGCCTGGACATCGTTTTAAGCACAGCGCTGCAACCAGTCTGCGGGGAGCCCGTTAAAAGGGGGTGGGGGTGGGGGGATGCACCACTATGCCACAGGTCCTAGGCTACCCCACAGGTCCCCCCGCTATCTCTCACCTCACCTATTCCACAGTCTTGTCGACTGTTGGGGCACTCCTGGAGATTGGGCATCGCTATGCCTCAGGTGTGAACGCGGGCTTCAAAGTACAGAGAAAATAAAGTTATGGCTGTGGTGAGTGGAACGGTCTGTGATTTTGCGTGTTTCAGTCACAAATACAGAGGTAGGAGACCCATGGGTTTGGTCAAAGCACAAAGACGATAAAGGGTTTGGTGAGAGTATAGTAGCGCTCTATGATTTCCAGTGTTTCCGTCAGATCTGGCTGTAGTCTCACCCTTGTCATTGACACCTTCTCACCCCCTCCCCTCCCCCTCACCCTAAACCCACAGGCAAGTGGGCAGCCTGGCCTGGTTGGTACTGTTGAGGAACACAACCATTCAGAATAGTGCATGGACGCAATGGCACGTGGACATAATGATCGACATGTCATTATTATGTCGCACGCACACAAACATACATGCACACATCTATTTCACGCAGGCACACACACACACGCAGGCACACACACGCACGCGCGCACGCGCGCGCACACACACACACACACACACACACACACAACACACACACACACACCCTCAACCAACACAACACACAGAGATTCACCCCCCCCCCTCCCTAACACACAGAGTTACATTGACACATGTGACAATGTGAAAGCGAGAAAACGAGCGCGCACTCGTGTGTGTGTGTGTGTGTGTGTGTGTGTGTGTGTGTGTGTGTGTGTGAAAGAGAGAGAGAGAGAGAGAGAGAGAGAGAGAGAGAGAGAGAGAGAGAGAGAGAGAGAGAGTTCCGTTAAAAAGAAGAAAAAAGCCGGCATGTCAAAAAGCAAATTGAACTTTGAAATTTCTGAGACTAATTATAACTGAAGAAAGGAAACGACTAATTATCTTCGTGGTTGTTTCGATTGCATGTGAAATTGATTAAGGCAGTTTGTCGTTCTGCTAATGATTCTGCCTTTAGATTACTGTCTTCTGTAGTGTGTGTGTATGTATGTGCGCGCGCGGGTGTGCGAGCGTGCATGCGTGTGCGTGTATGTGTGCGCGCGGGTGTGCGTGTGTGTGTGTGTGTGTGTGTGTGTTCGCGTGCTCGCGCACGTGGAAATGTAAGCACGTGCGTGCGTTCACGTCAGTGTGTGCGCACCAGTACATGTATGTATCGGGATATGGGTTGCACGCACAAACATGTATTTATTATTTATTTTATTGTAATTTAGTCTTTAATGTTGAGAATAAAAGAATAAGCACCCATGTGCTTTTTAAAAAAAAATATATAAAGTCCCCGTGTGCATGCGGTTTTGTAAATGTTGTCATCCATTCCCACTGACACACAATGGCCTACTCTTCTGTAAAGCGGAACAGGTTTTAACCTGTGCGCAAGATGTTCTGTGTGCGTTCGCACACGGGGCCTCGGTTTATAATCTCAAGGGAAGGACTTTTGGGGGAGAGTGGAGTTGGCACTGATGTTAACTCCAGGGTGAAAAAATCTCCTTGAACAGGGTTCGAACCCCGCCCGTCAGATCGCGAGTGCAATGTTCTAACCACCAGAGTATTCCGTTCCCGTGTGTTTGTGTGTGGGTGCATGCCTGTGTCTGTGTGTGTGCGTGTATGTGTAGGTGTAAGAGTGTTCAGGCGACTGTCGTTGCACACCCTTGCCTGTCCTGTCTGCCTTCAGAAGTCGAACTCACTGCTGTAGGGCAGGTCGTTAAGTTTGGGTCACACAGAAGCAGCATCCATCAGTCTGCTTTTCGGTTCTACTCTGACCTGCTGCATTCATTTTCCGTCATCACTTTTGGCCAGAAACAAATATCAGCGCTTCTGCTTTGCCTCCGGTCCTTCCTGAAGGTCTGGCATCCTCTGACAAAAAACCTGTGGTCGGTATTCACGTGTGTTTCCTGGAGACAGGCCAGTCTATGTTCTCTGTATGAAGTCTGGACATCTGTCCATGGGAACTTCTCATAGGCTTCCCACTGGAGAACGCTGATCAGTCTCAGAGTCTCTCTCTCTCTCTCTCTCTCTCTCTCTCTCTCTCTCTCTCTCTCTCTCTCTCTCTCTCTCTCTCTCTCTCTCTCTCTTCTCTTAGGGGACGGGACAGCCTAGTGGTTAGAACATTGCGCTCGCAATCTGACGACCCGGGTTCGATTCCCGTTCAAGGGGATATTTTCCCCTGGAGTTAACATCAGTGCCGACTCCACTCTCCCCAAAAGTCCTTCTTCGGATGAGACTCTAAACCGAGGCCCCGTGTGCGAACGCACGCTGAACATCTTGTGCACACGTTAAATCCTGTTCCGCTTTTCAGAGGCCATTGTGTGCCGGTGGGAACAGATGACAGAATCTACAAAACCGCATACACACGGGGACTGGATGTAAAAAAGCACATAAATGCTTATTCATTATCGTCGATATAAAAGAATAAGGAATAAATAACTAAGGTCAGGTGGTTTGCGGCCAGTAGCGTTTTCTCTCCATTGACCAGCCTTGTTCCGCGCGTGTGTCAGTATAAATAGCATCCCCGCCTTCTGGAAATTCTGTGCCAGGAATTCCCTCTTTTCTACCCCTCTCTTTGTTTCTGCCTCGTTCCTTTTCTTTCTGTCACCTCCGTTTTGTTTCTTGTCTGCCTTCTTGGTCCAATCTCCTGCCTGTTTTCCTTTACAAAGACTCAAAAGACAACCATTCTCTCCTACATCAAAGTCGGATGTGCTGGGCCTGACTTGCCAGGCGCTTAAGGGCAACACAACGTATTTTTGCTTATATGACAGACAACACTAGTTGCTGTCTGAGCGTTCGACGACGATGATGACGAAGAAGTAGAAGACTAGCCTGGCTCCACGAAAGGGAACAGGTGGACGACTTCTGGTGTCATGGGATGAGGTAATGTTATCAGGTACAGGTTAGTGGTGGTGGTGGTCACCGTCTTGAGGTCTGCCAGGATTGGGCCTGCTAGTCCTGTTCCCAGCCTGGTGGGACTCCACAAGCAGAGCACCACCATGGCTAGAAGTACAGGTACAGGACATCGATGCATTGTGTTGCCGTTATGTGCCACGGAGGAGGCACCGTGGTCGAGTGGTTTAGGCGGTCAACTCGTGATCCAGAGGTCGCGGGTTCGATCCCCGCTCGGCTCGGTGTTGTGTCCTTGGGAAAGACACTTTACTCCTATTTTCCTCACTCCACCCAGGTGTACAAGTGGGTACCAGCTCTGCTGGGGAAGTACCTGGCGACAGACTAGCGTCCTGTCACAGGGGTGGGTGAGAAACCATCAGTTCGCTTAACGCTACAGAAACCGGGATAAGCTCCGGCTCTATGGGCCTTCTGGCTCGAAAGAACATACTTTTTATGTGCCACGGGCCTGGTACACCCGTTTTCGGCACTGGTCCGTTGTCTGCTGACTTCCCAGCCAAGGCTGCAGAGCATCCCTGATGTCGTCTGTCCTTTGAATTCGGAGTGGTCTTCTGCTAGGGGGTGGGGGTGGGGGGGGGGGGGGGGGGGTTGCCTTCCGAGGCGATCGAGTCCTTCCTACCTGACTGACAACCTCTATGACTTAGCAAGTTACGTACATTTGTCAGGCGCTCCTATGACAGACACCACTAGTTCTGCTGTCTGAGCGTTCGACGACGACGATGGAGAAGAAGAATCTATATTTATTATTACATTCTTTTCTTTCCAGGATAATGGAATAAGCACTCATGAGCTTTTTTCTTTTACATCCAGCCCCCGTGTGCATTCAGTTTGTGTAAATTTTGTCATCCATCCCCAATTTATTCTATAAATTCAAGAGAGACCCGTTTTCAGCTGGTTTTCCGTGGAGGCCCTCACCAATTTGTACTTGAGCAGTTTATTTTTTTAATTTATTCTTTTATTTCGAGGATAATGGAATAAGCAATCATGTGCTTTTTTACATCGACTCCCCGCGTGTATGCAGTTTTCTCAATTCAGCCACCCGTTCCCACCGGCACACAATGGCCTACTCTCCCACTTTTCAGTCTGCCTATCGCCCCAACCACAGCACCGAAACCACCCTAGTCCACACTTTAGATACACTTCTACTTGCTTCTGATGCAGGAAAAATCTCCCTCCTCACTCTTCTTGACTTATCAGCAGCCTTTGATACCATAGATCACTGAATTCTTCTTTCTCGCCTCCAAAATACGTATGGTATTAACGGCACATCCCTCACCTGGTTTACTTCATACCTCACAGACCGGTTCCAGAGAGTTATTGTAAATAAAATTCAATCAAAACCTGTCAAAATGGAATGTGGAGTGCCGCAGGGATCAGTCCTGGGCCCTGTTCTCTTTACTCTCCACACTGCTCCACTCTCACATATAATAAACAACCACCATATTGATCACCATTTCTATGCCGATGATATTCAGCTTCAGTGCAGTGATACTGTTGAAAACTTGCCTTCCCTCCTGACAAATATGTCCTACTGCCTTCAAGACATTCAAAACTGGATGACTCAGAACAAGTTACAACTTAATGCCGATTAAACCGAAGCCATGCTCATAGGGACCCAACATAAACTTTCCTCTATCGCAAAAACTTCAATAGAATTCGGCAATACGTCAGTTCCTTTGTCCAACTCTGTGAAGTATTTAGGAGTAGTTCTTGACAACACACTCTCTATGAAAAAATTCATCACCCAGACCTGCCAGTCTTGCTACTATCAAATACGGCGCATAAGCGCGATTCGCAAGTATCTGTCCACTGATGCAACTTCCAAGCTTGTCACATCTCTCATTCTTTCACGTTTAGACTACTGTAATTCTCTTTTGGCTGGCCTACCAGCATCATCTATCCACTCTCTTCAACGCATACAAAACTCTGCAGCTCGACTGGTCCTAAGAAAGAAAAAATCTGAACACATCACTCCTCTTCTGCGATCTCTTCACTGGCTGCTTGTCTCACAAAGACTGGAGTATAAGATCAATACCCTCTGTTTCAAATGTCTCCACAAATCTGCACCCTCTTATCTCTGTAAATGTCTTCACCTGTATACTCCATCCTGTTCCCTTCGTTCAGCCGCAGATACTTTGTGCTTTCGAACACCCAGATTCAAACAAACCACTGTTGGCCATCGCTCTTTCTCTGTTTCTGGTCCATCCACCTGGAATGAGCTCCCTCTTTCACTTCGCCAAAAGCCTTCACTTGATACCTTCAAATCCAGCCTCAAAACACACTTATTTCCTACCTGAGACTTTTCCCCAAATATCTGTCCCTAATTTTCAACAGCATCTTTCACCTTCTAAGTGTTGTTCCGTGTGTGTGTGTGTGTGTGTGTGTGTGTGTGTGTGTGTGTGCGTGCGTGCGTGCGTGCGTGCGTGCGTGCGTGCGTGCATGTGCGTGCGTGCATACGTGCACGCGCATGGATTTGAAATCTGTTGTTCATTATGTTTAAGGAGAGTTGCATGCCTGTAAATGATTGAGTGCAAGCGCTTCAATTTGTTTGTTTTTTTACAAGATTCAGCGCTATATAAATTCCATATTATATTATTATTATTAACAGCGGAACGGGTTTTAACGTGTGCGCAAGATGTTCTGCGTGCGTTCGCACACGGGACCTCAGTTTATAGTCTTAGCGGAAGAACTGTTTGGGGGAGAGTGGAGTCGGCACTGATGTTAACTCCAGGGGAAAAAAATCCTCTTGATCGGGAATGGAACTCGGGTCAGCAGATCACGAGCGCAGTGTTGTAACCAGCAGGCTGTGCTGTCTCCCTGGCAGGGCTGACCCCAGGTGATGGTGGTGATGACCATGGCCGGCTGCTGCGCTCCCCGCTGGCTGACCACGTCCACTCTCAGGCTGCAGCAGGGACAGCTGCCCTGGAGCAAGGCAAACCCGGCCACAACCACTGCAGCAGCAGCTGCAGCAGCAGGAGGAGAAGGCCGACGCTGTGTGCCAGCAAGTTCATCACAACTGATGCTGCCCCTCCCCAGCCGCAGCCAAAGACAGAGGTTTGTTTCACTGACCATAGCCAGCGTGACTGACGGCTTCTGTAGGCTGCCACAGTGTGAGGGAGGGAGGGAGGCAGTGAGTGTCCAAGTTTTGTTTGATGGTGGTGCGTTGAATAAGCAATGCATTTGCTTTTTTCTCTCCCCGTTTCATCAAGCCATCGATCTAGAAACAAAATCAACTTCCATCAATGGTATTTTAAGTACGACGTTATTACGGCAAGCCATAACACTAGAAGAGACTCAATCAGTAAGAGAAAAACGAAATAGTACACTTCAAAACTCTCTCTCCCTCCCTCTCCCCTCCTTTTTTCTCATTCCTCATAATTCCCACCCCCCTCTCACACACTCCCATCACACACACACACACACACACAAACACACACACTACACATACACACACGCACGCAATCACACCGCACACATCAAACAACGCGGCACACACACACACACACACATGCAACACACATACAAGACACATATATCTTGAAACACAGCACGCAGCCACGCACATTCACGCACACATCACACATCACAACACACTACACAACACACAATATTACACACACACGCACGCATGTATCACGCACATATACAGCACACACTCACACACAACAGGACACACATACATAACAAATTTCTCTGATATATTTACACACATACGCGCGCGCGCGAGCACAAACACACACATACACTCACACCCTCACAAACGCACACAATCTCCACTCATAACTCACACACTCTCACTCATCCACACACACACACACACCACGCACGCACGCACATACACACACATTCATATATGCACACACATACATACACGCACGCACGTTATACATACATATACACACTCAACACACACATGGACACACACACACATACACACACACACACACACACCACACACACACACACACACACACACTTAACCGTCTAATATAACTTTTTGGTGGAAGGACGTTAAACTGAAGAACTAACTAACACACACACACAACGCAACACGTGTGTGTGTGTGTGTGTGTGTGTGTGTGTGTGTGTGTGTGTGTGTGTGTGTTGTGTTGTGTGTGTTTTATTTTATTTTCTTCTTTTATATTTTTTATTTTATTCTTTTATATCGAGGATAATGTGTGTGTGTGTGTGTGTGTGGTGTGTGTGTGTGTGTGCGTGTGTGTGTATGTGTGTGTGTGTGAGAGATGTGTGTCGTGTATGCGTGCGTACGTGTGTATGCTTATGTGTGAACGTGCGCATGTGTGTGTGCGCGCGTGCACATGCGTGTGTGTATGTGTGCTTGCATGCGTGCGTGTGCGCATGCGTGTGTGTCTGTGTGTGTGCGCGGTTGCGTGTGTGCGTGCGTTTATGTGTATGTGTGTATGTATGTGCGCGCAAGCGCGCGCGCGTGTCTGTGTGTGTGCGCGCAATTGTGCATGTACGTGCATGCATATGTGTGTTTGTGTGTGTGTGGATGCGCGCGCGCGCGTGTATGTGCAAGGATGATGATGGTGATGAATGATGATGATGATGATGTGTGTGTGTGTGTTTGTGTGTGTGTGGATGCGCGCGCGCGTGTATGTGCAAGGATGATGGTGGTGATGGATGATGATGATGTGTGTGTGTGTGTGGTGTGTGGTGTGTGTGTGTGTGTGTGTGTGTGTGTGTGTGTGTGTGTGTGCTGGTAATGTGTGCATGGATGATGATAATGATGATGTGTGTGTGTGTGTGTGTGTGTGTGTGTGTGTGTGTGTGTGCTGGTAATGTGTGCATGGATGATGATAATGATGATGTGTGTGCACGCGCGCGCGCGCATGCGTGTGTTAGTGTATGTGTGTGTTTGGGTGGGCTGTGTACGCCATACACATGCGCACGCGCGCACGCGCGTGTGTGTTTGTGACGTTGAGGGAGGGGAGAGGAGGAAGTGTGGTGAGATGCAAAAGCGCGTGATCACGGTCGTTTAATGGTTGTGGAAGATGAACGATTCCATCGATTTACTTTACACAAAAGAACACGGGGAAAGAAGAAAAACTGTTAATGTTTTTAGTGATGATTGAAAAACAACAACCCCAGCTCTCTCTCTCTCTCTCTCTCTCTCTCTCTCTCTCTCGCTCTCTCTCTCTTCTCTCTCTCTCTCTCTCTCTCTCTCTTCTCTCTCTCTCTCCGGCGCTCCTTTGCTCTCTCTCTCCTCTCCCTCGCTCTTTCTCTCTCTCTCTCTCGCTCGCTCTCCCCCCCTCTCTCTCTCTCTTTTCATTGGATGTCATTTCTTTGTATGGTTTTTATTTATTCAGTTATTTTACATTGAAGGTATTTTTTGTTTTGGGTTCTAGTGGTGGTTGGTGCTTGTTTCGTTGATCTCTCTCTCTCTCTCTCTCTCTCTCGTCGCTCGCTCTCTCTCTCTCTCTCTCTCTCTCTTTCTCTCTCTCTCTCTCTCTCTCTCTCTCCTCTCTCTCTCTCTCTCTCTGTGTCCATGTTTGTTTGTTTTGTTGTTTACTTTGCTGTCGGCCTGTTGCAAGTTGCAATATAAAGAACTCACACAATGACGGCTATATCCAGGACTCCCTGATCACAGTGACTGACTTGCTTTGTTTCATTTGCTTAGATGTCTCTTCATAATCTGTGATATCAGACGGGGGAAAGAGTAGGGATGGGGATGGGGGATGGTCGAGAGGGAGGGTTGGTGTTGTTGATGTTTTATAAACGACAGTGGACGATACAAGGAGTTAACAGCAGTAGACTGCATGACCAGTGTGGAGAGGCCAGTTTTTGTACTACACCTAACTGATAATAACGATCTGTAAAAACAAAACTATTCATGACAAATAACTGTACTGCTAAACAATAGATATCAAGAGGAAGATATCTCCTGTCTCGCTGCTGTGAAGTATCTAGGAGGTGTTATCGACAACACACTGTCTATGCAAAAATTCTTCACCCAGACCTGCCAGTCATGCTACTATCAATTACGGCGTATCAGTGCAATTCAAAAGTACCTGTCCACTGATGCAACATCCAAACTTGTTGCATCTCTCATTCTCTCACGTCTGGACTATTGCAATTCTCTTTTAGCTGGTCTGCCAGCAACATCTATCCACTCCCTTCAACGAATACAAACTTCTGCAGCTCGCCTAGTCCTCTGAAAGAAAAAAATCTGAACATATGACCCCTCTCTTGCGATCTCTCCACTGGTTGCCTGTGCCACAGAGAGTAAACTATAAGATCAGTACCCTCTGCTTCAAATGTCTCCACAAAACTGCACCCTCCTACCTCTGTGAATGTCTTCACCTGTACACTCCTTCTCGTTCCCTCCGCTCCGCTGCAGATACCTTGTGCTTATGAATACCTAGATTCAACCAATCCACTGTTGGTCGTCGCTCTTTCTCTATTTCTGGTCAGTCCATCTGGAACGACCTTCCTCTCTCTCTTCGACAAAAGCCTACATATGACACATTTAAATCCAGCCTCAAGACACATTTATTTCAAACCTTTTTCCCTCTTTCAGCTCAAAACTGCCCTTGCCTTCAACAGCCCAAATCCCATTACCCTGCCAAAGCCTACAACCTGTGTGTGTGTGTGTGTGTGTGTGTGTGTGTGTGTGTGTGTGTGTGTGTGTGTGTGTGTGTGTGTGTGTAGGTGCGTACATTTGAATTTTGTTTAAGCTTTTGATAGTTATTGGCTGCGTGACTCTGCAAGAATATGTTGAATGCAAGCGCTCTGATTTGTCTTTGCAAGATATCATCATCAGACCCGTGACCTTGGCGGTCGTGGGGGAGACTCGAAAGACGATGCCGTGGTAAGCCTCCTCCATCCATCTCGGTCCTCGGCTCTGCGCAGTAGTGCCGAGTCATTCATCCTGATCCATTCTCTGATGTTGTCCATCCATGACTTGTTCTGTCTTCCCCTCTTTCTGCCACCTTCGAGTGTTCCCTGCAGTACTGTTTTTGGCAGAGTGTTGTGGCGGGTGACGTGGCCGAACCATGTCAGCTTTTTCTTCTTGACGATGGTGAAAAGGGGTTCCTGTGGACCTGCCAGCCGTGTTATTTGACTCTTGACAAATTCATTGGTCTTTCGTTCTCTCCAGGATATGCCCAGTAGTTTTCTATGGCATTTTGTTTCAAATGACTGGATTCGCTTTGCTGTTTCAGCAGTCAATGTCCAGGTTTCACTTCCGTACAGCAGGATAGTCTGAATTAGGGCTTTGTAGAGCTTTAGTTTGATTGGGAAACTGATCTCTTTACTTTTCCATATGGTGGTGAGTTTTGTTATGGAAGATGTTGCCATGGCTATTCTGACCTTGATTTCTGTCGTCGATCGCCCGTCCTTTGTGAGTGTAGCGCCAAGGTATTTAAAAGCGTCTACCTTCTCCAGTTGTTGGCCGTTCATGTAAATTTTAGCAGTGGCGTTGCTCGTGCTGTTAACAAGATATTGCAAGATATAGCGCTATACAAATTTCATTTATTATTACTATTATTATCATTATTATTATTATTATTATTATTATTATTATTATTATTATTATTATTATTATTATTATCATTATAATACATAACAACAGCAGCTTTGCAGTGACATTGTTCACTTTATATATAACAACAGCAACTTTGCAGTGACGTTGTCCACTTTATATATAACAACAGCAGGTTTTGGTGACATTGTTCACTTTATATATAACAACAGCAGCTTTGGGTGACGCTGTCCACTGTATATATAACAACAGCAGGTTTGGGTGACATTGTCCCCTGTATAACCACAGTGTACCTGGTAGTGCTGTTCACTGATTAACCACAGTGACTAAATCGACAGTGCTGGCCACTGTAATCACTGTGACTTAACAGAGTTGTGCACTATTTAACCACAGTGGTTTGATATGACCACAGTGAGTTAATTATCCATCGTTTAACAAGAGTAACCACAGTGATTCAACAGTGTTGTTTAGTGCATAACAACAGTACCTTAGTCATAGTGGTTTGATATAAACACAGTGAGTTAATCAACAGTGTTGTTCAGTGTATAAAAAGAGTAATTAAGTCAGTAGTTTGATATGACCGCAGTGAATAACAGTGTTTATCCACCGTATAACAACAGTACCTTAGTCACAGAGGTTTGATATGACCGCAGTGAATAACAGTGTTTATCCACCGTATAACAACAGTACCTTAGTCACAGAGGTTTGATATGACCGCAGTGAATTAACAGTGCTGACCACAGTATAACAACAGTACCTTAGTCACAGTGGTTTGATATGACCGCAGTGAATTAACAGTGCTGACCACAGTATAACAACAATAACTTAGTCACAGTGGTTTGATATGACCGCAGTGAGTTAATTAACAATGTTGTCCACCGTATAACAAGAGTAACTCAGTGCTGGCCATCATAATGTTGCGCACTGTATAACATGAGTATAACATAACAAAAGTGATGCTCAACGGATTGCTAGACAGTGCGCCAATAGCTACTGGCAGAACTTGTGTCAAAGCATCCAGCTGTCTGCCGATTGTGGCAACAGTCGTGCCATGTACGAGGGTATGAAGAAGGCCTTCGGCCCATGCACAATCAAGACCGCCCCTCTGAAGTCAACCACTGGCGAAATCATCACCGACCGCTCAAAGCAAATGGAGAGATGGGCAGAGCATTGTCAAGAGCTTTACTCGAGGGAGACCATTGTGACAGACACAGCAGTGGAAAACACAAGCCCCCTGCCAGTCATGCAAGAGCTTGATGACTCGCCCACCATTGAGGAGCTCAGCAAGGCCGTTGACTCACTAGCAAGCGGCAAAGCCCCAGGAAACGATGGCATCCCTCCTGAGATCATCAAAGTGGGTAAAGAGAGCAGCCTCCTCGAGCATCTCCACGAACTGCTGCTACAGTGCTGGGAGGAAGGGACCGTGCCTCAAGACATGCGCGATGCCAATATCATCACGCTGTACAAGAATAAAGGCGATCGCAGCGATTGTAACAACTACCGTGGTATATCCCTCCTAAGCATTGTCTGGAAGACTTTTGCCCGCGTCATACTGAACCAACTGCAGTCTCTCGCAGAGCGTGTATACCCTGAGGCACAGTGCGGCTTTCGAACTGAGAGATCTACGATCGACATGATATTCTCCCTGAGACAGCTGCAAGAGAAGTGTCGTGAGCAGAGACGTCCCTTGTACATCGCCTTCATTGATCTGACCAAGGCGTTCGACTTGGTCAGTAGGGCAGGGCTGTTCACACTCCTGCAGAGAATTGGATGTCCCCCCCAAGCTCCTGAGGATGATCACTTCCTTTCATGAGAATATGAAAGGCATCGTCCAGCACGATGGCTCCTCCTTGGACCCTTTTCCCATCAAGAGCGGAGTTAAGCAAGGCTGTGTCCTCGCTCCGACGCTATTCGGCATCCTGTTCTCGCTGCTGCTGCGCTACGCCTTTAGACAATCTGAAGACGAGATCTACCTGCACACCAGAAGCGACGGCAGCCTGTTCAATCTCTCGCGCCTTCGTGCAAAGACAAAGGTACGCAGAGTCCTCATACGTGAGATGCTGTTCGCCGATGACGCCGCCTTGACAGCACACACTGAGGCTGCCCTCCGAGAACTCATCAACTGCTTTGCGCATGCCTGCACTGAGTTCGGCCTGACGATCAGCATCAAAAAGACGAACATCCTGGGCCAAGATGTCAGCTCCGCCCCTTCCATCTCCATCGGCGACAGCCCCCTCGACGTCGTGGAAAACTTCACGTACCTTGGCTCTGCCATCTCCAGTAGCCTCAGCCTGGACACCGAGCTGAACTCCAGAATTGGCAAGGCATCAGCAGCAATGGCTCGTCTGTCAAAGAGAGTATGGGAGAACTCCATGCTCACCATCTAGACAAAGACCCTAGTGTATCAAGCCTGCGTGCTGAGCACATTACTGTACGGTAGCGAGAGCTGGACTCTATACGCCCGACAAGAACGCAGGCTCAACACCTTCCACCAACGCTGCCTCAGAAGGATCCTTGGCGTCACATGGCAGGACCATGTTCCCAACAAAGAGATCCTGGAAAGGGCAGGAACACTCAGCATGTTTGCCCTGCTCACCAAGAGACGTTTGCGCTGGCTTGGCCATGTCACCCGCATGCATGACGGCAGACTGCCTAAAGACATTCTGTACGGTGAGCTTGCCACCGGCTCCAGACCAACAGGAAGGCCAATGCTTCGATACAAAGATGTGTGCAAGCGGGACCTGAAGGCGGGTGGCATTGCACCAGCAGGCCTTGAAGCACTGGCAGCAGACCGCAGCAGTTGGCGAGCCACTACCAGGTGGGCCATCAAGACAGCAGAGCAGAAGAGGGAGGAGCAGTGGGGAGACAGACGAGCACGCAGACATCGGAGAGCGGAGTCAGCACCATCAGACAACTCCGTCTTCACATGCAACACCTGCAACAGGATCTGCCGCTCCAGGATTGGGCTCTACAGCCACAGTCGGCGCTGCAGTTCCACCACTGACTGACTGACCCACGGCGCATTCTCCATTGTCTCCCGAGACGACAGATGCCAACATACAACATGAGTAACTAGAGCAACTCAGTGCTGTCCATCATAATGTTGCGCACTGTATAACAACAGTAACTCAGTGCTGTCCATCATAATGTTGCGCACTGTAGGACAGCAGTAACAAGAGTAACTCAGTGCTGTCCATCATAGTGTTGCGCACAATATAACAACAGCAACAAGAGTAACTTAATGCTGTCCATCATAATGTTGCGCACTGTATAACAACAGTAACTCAACCACAGCGGTTTGTCCTCAGATCTCATCTGACGGTGATGACGCCGCACAACGTCAGCCAGGGTCCTGGTGCCGACGTCACCACGGAGGCCGAGGTCAGTGAGGTCCCCAGCCTTGACCCCAGGCCCTGGGATCACTCGGACCCCTTCTTCTCGGCCAGCACCCGTGACCTGCTGCAGTGGCTGCTGAAGTGCTACGTGCGGCAAGTGCTGGTCTTCGTGGGCATCCCCGCCAACGCCCTGTGCTGTCTGGTCTTCTTCAAGGTAGGACTCTGTCTGTGTGTGTGTGGGGGGGGGGGGAGGGGGGTGGGGAGTGGGGGGGTGTGGGGTGGGGGGGGGGGGGTGAGGGGGGTGTGGGTGGGGGGTGGGGGTGTGTGTGGTGTGTGTGGTGTGGTGTGGTGTGGGGGGGGGGTGTGGGGGGTGTGGTGTGTGTGTGTGTGTGTGGTGTGTGGGGGTTGTGTGTGTGTGGGGGGGTGTGTGGGGTGGTTTGAGGTGTGTGTGTGGGTGTGGGGGAGTGGGGTTGTGTGTGTGTGTGGGGGGTGTGTGTGTGTGTGTGGGGGGGTGGTGTGTGTGTGTGTTGGTGTGGTGTGGTGTTGTGTGTGCGTGTGTGTGTGGGGGTGGGTGTGTTGTGTGGTTGTGCGGTGGGTGTGTGTGTGGGTGGGGTGTGTGTGGTGTGGTGTGTGTGTGTGTGTGTGCGTTGTGTGCGTGTGAGTGTGTGTGGGTGTGGTGGGGGGGGGTGAGGGGGATGTGTGTGTGTGTGTGTGCGTGTGTGTGTGTGTGGCTGCGTGTGGTGTGTGTGGTGTGTGTGTGTGGTGTGTGTGTGTGTGGTGTGGGTGGGTGGGGTGTGTGTGTTTGGTGTGGTGTGGTGGTGTGTGTGTGTGGTGTGGTGTGTGTGTGTGTTGGTCAAGTCAAGTCAAGTCAATTTTTTATTTCTAGATGGTACATTGAATAAGCAAGCAAGTAGACTGAGTGTGTGTGTGTGTGTGTGTGTGTGTGTGGTGTGGTGTGTGTGTGGTCGTGCGTGCGTGCGTGTGTGTGTGAAGTCAAGTCAAATTTTTATTTCTAGATGGTACATTGAATAAGCAATGCATTTGCTTTTTTTCCCCATCAAGCCATCTATCTAGGAACAAAAAACAACTTGATCAATATTATCTACATCATTACCATAACCAAGTATGTGTGTGCATGGGTGCGTTTGTGCGTGCGTGCGTGTGTGTATTTCAGTTTGGTATATGATAATGTTAAGTAGTTTAAGACCCCAATGTATGAATAAGTGTTACTGAACAAAACTGGACTTAAGTTAACACAGCAATCAAGCACGCCAGACTTGATCGTGCCTTTATGTAGAGAACAAAAAAGTTGCGTAAATAATCTTTCTTTCTATATTCAAGCTGATGTTTGATGTGCGATGTTAGCTTAATTAACCAGATGATCAACAACAGCAACAACAACAACAATAACAACAAAGATGATCAACACCCGGCTGCCCTTGTCGGAAACTTGCCTGATTAACGGCTACTGTTTCATTTCTATCGCACAAGTCTACGTTTAAAAAAAAATTCATGTTTTCCTGTATGTGAAGTCAGTGCAATGGGTGTAAAGCTGTTTATGTCTTCTTTGGGGTTTCCTTGTTTCGGTATTGGGACAACAATTGACGGCTTCCAGAGTACAGGGGGCTTGCCCTCGGCCCAGCATGTGTGAAACAACTCCCACAGCAGCAAAGCCCAGTTTTCTGGCAGATGCTTTAACATGTGGTTTGACAGAGCAATCCACTCTTGCTGCTAAGGGACTGAACACCATCTTTTGGTGATGGCAGCGTGATGGGGGCGTTTGAATGATTGGTGTGATCAGGAATGGGGTCTGTGTCTACACCTTTTTGCATTTCTTCTCGTTTGAAAGCAGTTTGTATGGGAGAGTTTGTGTTACATGAGTGTGTGAACTGCCAGTCTGTCTCACATGTCAGGCACGTCGTGGGTTTCCTGAATCATTCAGGCATTCCTAGCACTGGCCTGAGCAGCGGCCAATGCATGGAATGTCTCATGTTTTCAGCCCAGGCCAGACCGGGACACCATCTCCATCCCTCCCTCCCTCCCTCCCTCCCTCCCTCCATCCATCCATCCATCCATCCATCCATCCATCCATCCATCCATCCATCCATCCATCCAAACAAACAAACAAACAAACAAACAAACAAACAAACAAAAACCAAATAACATATTGCCCAAAATTATTTTGCATATACAACCCGTAAATAAAACATATATCGTATTGTTTTCATTGCGTTGTTATTAAACAGTGAATGTGATAACAAACTTCCATTTATAGTGATAATAATAACAATAATGACATTGGAATGTTTGTAGAGCGCTGAATCTTGTAAAGCGAACAAAGAGTTTGCGTTCGAATCATTCACACACATGCCACCGTTCACACAAAAGATTAACAGATTTAAGATTTGCATACACACACATACATGCATGCACACACACACTACACGCACACACACACACACATACACGCACACACACACACACACACACACACACACCACACACACACACACACACACCACACACACACACACAACACACACACACACACACACACACACACACACACACACACAACACACACACATTGATGAAAACCTTCTTGCTATTACACCGTCTTTTTCAGCTGTCCCTGAATGGAAAATGAATAAACCAATATTTGACATATGTCATACAAATCTATCAAAAAGCTATTCACCTAACATACTTGCAAGCTTAGTGAATTCGCATATTGACACTCGCTATTCAGACCACTTAAAAATATACACAGATGGATCAAAACTTGATAACAAACAGGTAGGTGCAGCCTTCGTTATACCAGCCCATAACATTGAGAAAATATATCATATAACTAGTGGCGTTTCTATCTTTACTGCAGAGCTCTTCGCAATATTGATGGCTCTCAACTATTTTGTTCCACTTCTTCACAAAGGTTTGAAAATTGTACCATGCGTTGATTCTAAATCTGTATTGTGCGCATTAAATTCCTTAAATCAAAATACTAGACTAGAAATGATCACTGAAATCAAACATGCTGTTCATTCATTGTCGTTGAAAGGCATCAGTGTTATTTTTTGCTGGGTTCCTCCCCACTGTGGGATCATTCCTAATGAATGGGTCGATAGAGCTGCGCCACAAGGAGCAATGTTGAAGGATCAATTTTAGTCAATATTCGGTTAGACTTGCTTAGACGTTAGTCGTTAGACTAGGGTTATGAACTTTTAAAGCATACTTCCTAGAATAAGGCAATTTAAAACATTGTTAAATTCTAATTGTTATTACACTCAAAATTGTCTAAATATGACGGATGTACAAAACACTATGCGTTTCTGTGCAAAGCCATCTATGTCTGCTTCCAGAAATATATCAAGCTTGGTTTATAGATTCCGTTTAAATGCTCTTCGCACAAAATACTGCAAGAACAACTATGCATGTGTGGAAAACAAAATTAGCGTCAGACATCTACTTACTGGTTGTCCTAGAATTAAAGCAAATCGTTTCTATGACATTGAAAGATCCGTTACTTTTAGAATCATCTGTAACGCTTAAAAGCATCCTAATCAATGATAGATTTCTCTGCAGAATTTCTGAATGTCTGTTACACATCCCAGTCGGTATCTTCCTGTGATTGATCACCCTGTTTTAAAGCTTATCATTTAATGAATGTTCTGTAAATCTCTCTAAATGCCCTTTGTTGTTGTTGTTTTTTTACCCCATTCTTTGTGCTAATATCTTCTTAGAATATGTTAACGTTCCCAAAGTCCAAACTTTTTGGCTAGTTACAGTACCTATTGTTAGTTTTCGGAGTTTTTCTTGTTCTATTTGTTATCCTTAGACTGGTTGAAGATTTAGAAGCATGTTCTTGATTATTCTTCTATAGTTCTTTCAAAAAGTAAGGCCCTAGGTTATTTACAACTGTTTGTTGCTTAGGTCATTGTATTGACACATACACACACACGCGCATCTCTCTCTCTCTCTCTTCACACACACAACAGACACACACACACACACACACACACACACAACACACACCGCGCACTACTCATCTTCACACACACCACACAACACACACACACGCACACAACAACACACACCACAACACAACACACACACACACTACACAACCACACACACACAGCACGCGCACACACACACACCATCACGCAAGCACCACACAAACCCCCACACATATCATCCACACGCATACACAGCCCGCACACCACACACAATCAGCACACACAAACACAATTTCTATTAATACACCATACACTCCGCACAATCACACCCACACCACACACACACATACAGGAACACACACATAACCACAATTTCTCTGATATAATTTACACATCACACGAGCGCGCGAGCACACACACACACACCACACACCATACACTCACAAACACACTTTACACACACCACCAACACACACACACCACACAATACAACACATACATACATACACACATCACCACACACCACACACACACACACACACTCACACCACACACACACTCACAAAGCACACACATTACACGCACTCAACGCTATCACTTTCAGTGACACAGCACGTCACGCAATACACACACACAACAAACTACACAGGATGTCACGCAACGCGGCACACAACACACAACACACACACACACACACACACACATCACACACACACACACACACTTAACCGTCTAATATCACTTTTTGGTGGAAGGACGTTCAACTGAAGAACTTACTAACACACACAACGCTAGTAGGCAGGGATGTCTCTGAGAGTAGGAACAGATAAGAGGTGATAGCTATGGGGGAAGACACTGGGTCAGAAAGAAGTGTGTCTTGAGGCTGGATTTGAAAGTATCAAGTGAAGGCTTTGGCAAAGTGAGAGAGGGAGGTCATTCCAAATGGGTGACCAGAAATAGAGAAAGAGCGACGGCCGACGGTGGATTGTTTGAATCTGAGTGTTTGGAAGCATAAGATATCTGTAGCAGAATGGAAGGAGTGAGGTGGAGTGTTCAGGCGAAGTCAATTACAGAGATAGGAATGTGCAGCTTTGTGGAGACATTTGTAACCTTAACAGAGGGTATTGATCTTTTACTTCACTCTCTGGAAACAGGCAGCCAGTGAAGAGATCGCAAGAGAGAAGTGATGTGTTCTGATTTTTTTTATTTCTGAAGACTAGTCGGGCTGCAGAGTTTTGTAAACGTTGAAGAGGAGAGGATGGATGATGCCGGCAGACCAGTCAACAGAGAAATACAGCAGTCAGGACGTGAAAGAATGAGAGATGCGACAAGCTTGGATGTTGCGCTGGTGGAAAGCTACTTTCGAACAGCACGAGTCAACAGATTGAAACCATTTTTTCCAAATACCGACACCAGAATCTGTTGTGACTAAGTGTCGTCGGTCTCTCGTCACCAAAGTGAAAACGTTCTATCCAAAAGAACTGACACAGGACATAGCAGTGACAAGGGGCTGGTCCGCAACCACAAGAATAGCAGCACTATTTTCCCCAAACACTGGCACAGGAACTTGTGGGGGCCAACGGCTGGTCTGCAGCCACCAGCATTCTGATACTCCAAAGTGTCGGCCTATTACAGTGACAGAACATTTTCTCCTAACAAGAATTTGTGGTGATAAGGGCTGGTATCAAAACATTTCCCCCAAACTCTGATACAAGCGTTTGTGGTGAGAAGGCGTGGGTTATAATGCCTGTATTGACATGATTCCCCACAACACCAACACAGGAGTTTGTGGTGAGAAGGCGTGGGTTATAATGCCTGTATTGACATGATTCCCAATGTAGGTATTATTAAAACATTTCCCCCTAAACACCGACAGGGAACAGAGAAGCAGCTCACAGTTCGGACAGTTCAGAAAAAGCAGCTCACAGTTCGGACAGTTCAGAAAAGCAGCCCACAGTTCTGATAATTCAGAAAAACAGCTCACAGTTCTGACAGTTCAGAAAAGCAGCCCACAGTTCGGACAGTTCAGAAAAAGCAGCTCACAGTTCGGACAGTTCAGAAAAGCAGCCCACAGTTCTGATAATTCAGAAAAACAGCTCACAGTTCTGACAGTTCAGAAAAGCAGCCCACAGTTCGGACAGTTCAGAAAAGCAGCTGACAGTTCAGAAAAGCAGCCCACAGTTCTGATAGTAGTCTCAGTCTCTTCATTCCACTACCTCTGCAGGAGTGTTACAGGCTCATAGAGAAAATATCTTCTGATCGATTCCAAAGTTTTCAGCAGAGTTCAGACTGCCGATATTACACGAAGTGCGTAAAAGGAACTACTATAAGAAATACCAACACCCTCTTGTTCCGCAATTTGTTATTAAGTCCAGACACATCATCAGTTTAACGTATCGTTTATCCGCACGAAATTTTACAACAATATACAAAGCTTGCTGGTGAACAAATGCCAGTGAATCATCTCCTTGTGCACTGCCCATTCACCAGGCGCTGGGTTTGACGAAAGTTGGGCCACTGTCGTTCTTCAGAACAGCCCTTTCTCTCTCGAGCCCATTGTGAATGTCTGTGGCTTCTTCACGATTTTGCTGTTTGTCTCCATCAAAGTCAAGATGGGATCCTCCTTTGACGTTAGCTGTTCCCTGAAGTGGAATTTCATTCCAGTTATGTTTCATTGGAAATGTTCTTTGTTCTCTTGGAATTTGTTTTATTCTGATTCTTTTTATTCAGTCAGCACACACACAAATATAATAATATATAAATATATATATATATATATATATATATATATATATATATATATATATATATAAGAGAGAGAGAGAGAGAGAGAGAGAGAAGAGAGAGAGATACTGAAGTCAGGTCAAGCAAAATGAATTGTCCGTGTTAAAAAACAAACGAACAAAATAAAACCAAACTCTCAACCGCTGTCAGGTAATATATCATTTTTAGCTGTCTATCATTTTTCTGTTTCCAAAAATATTGTATACATCATTTTCATAATGATTAAGAACTTGTAACTGGCCACTTACATTTGCGTCCTCCATAACTCTTAGCTCATCTCATTATATAGTATTCTGTCAAAGTGGAAACTAAATGGTAGCCTTTATCTCTGATGAGATCCGAGAGCACGCCTGTTTGTTTTCCCAACTCTCTGACCTGTCCCAGATCTTTAATGTCGGTCATGTCTGGGATTTGAGCCAGTTGAGGCTGACCGTTGGCTGAGTGGGAACAGCACCCCCAAACACAAGGCACACAATCATATCCAGGATTGGCTGATCAGTTGTCTTAGGGAGTTTACCGTACTGACTTACAGGCGTATAGTGATTTACATCAGGCGTATTTTCTTCCGCAGGGTATTTGATCCATTCGTGGCAGCTTTGCTACACCTCACAAATTCAGGTTTACTTTTTGTGTGCTCGTGGAGGAATTGCAGAACTTTGTATTCTTGTCACAAAGTGTCTGACAGGGAGATGTGGATCACCTCTGGGGCCTGATCAAGGTTTCCCCTCACAGGCCGACACTTGGGTCCTGTCAGGCAAGATCAATGACACTGGTTCAACTACACCTGCCTCTGTTGCTGTCACGGAAAAATGTCGTGTTTAAAGGATTTCTAGAAGTGATCTTTGGGAATTGTGTAGCTAGAGGCTGCCACTGTTTACTGCATCTGTCTGTAGTGACAGTACTTGTTCCGTTGGCACATGATGACAGTCCGAACACTGGAAGGTGGTGTACTGCTGTGTTGGCACAGTCATGATGACAGCTTTAACACTGGAAGGTGGTGTACTGCTGTGTTGGCACAGTCATGATGACAGCTTTAACACTGGAAGGGGGTGTACTGCTGTGTTGGCACAGTCATGATGACAGCTTTAACACTGGAAGGTGGTGTACTGCTGTGTTGGCACATGATGACAGCTTTAACACTGGAAGGTGGTGTACTGCTGTGTTGGCACAGTCATGATGACAGCTTTAACACTGGAAGGTGGTGTACTGCTGTGTTGGCACAGTCATGATGACAGCTTTAACACTGGAAGGGGGTGTACTGCTGTGTTGGCACATGATGACAGCTTTAACACTGGAAGGGGGTGTACTGCTGTGTTGGCACAGTCATGATGACAGCTTTAACACTGGAAGGGGTGTACTGCTGTGTTGGCACATGATGACAGCTTTAACACTGGAAGGTGGTGTACTGCTGTGTTGGTACAGTCATGATGACAGCTTTAACACTGGAAGGGGTGTACTGCTGTGTTGGCACATGATGACAGCTTTAACACTGGAAGGGGGTGTACTGCTGTGTTGGTACAGTCATGATGACAGCTTTAACACTGGAAGGGGTGTACTAGTGGCTAAGGCCTCTGTTAACTGTCTGTCCAGAACAAAACTAAAATACCCCTGTGGAGGTGCCGGGGTCCTGTCAGTAGAACATTTATAGCATCCCCGCCTTCTGGAAATTCTGTGCTAGGAATCCCCTCTTTTCTATCGCTCTCTTTGTTTCTGCCTTGTTTTTTTTTCTTCCTGGAACCTCCTTGTCTATTTTCTGCCCACTTGGTCCATTCTCCTGCCTTTTTTCCCCCAAAGACGTTAAATATAATATTTTCGCCCCATCGGAAGTCGGATGCGCTGGGCCTGGCTTGTCAGGCGCATAACGGCAGCGCGACGCATTTTCGCCCATATGACAGACAACAATGAGTTGCTGTCAGAGCGTTCGAGGAAAAAGAAGAAGAAAAAAGCTATGAAGCAGATTGCGATGGCAAGGATAGGTCCCCCCCCCCCCCCCAAATTCTATGTGGAGGAAAAGGGGTAGCTTTGATGTAGGCTACATACTGTTTGTCCAATCAGTTCTCACCCTCCTTATCAGGAACAGTCATCCTGATGCAGCAATGATTCGCCACGAGGGAGAGCGAGCATCACCGTTCCTGACTCGTCTGGGCTTCGACATGTTGGTGTGTCAGAGGCTGAGCCATCATCTCCTCGATCCATCTTTGGGAAGATTTGGCAGTCCTCTGGAAGAACGAGGGGCTGTTGGTCATCATCCCTCTACCATTCCTAAAGAGGGGGGGTGGGGGGCGCCTCATGGTCCGCTCTGTCAATTATTCAGAACTGGATTATACTGCTACCTCCTTTGGCTAGCTTCTCCGTGGTATTTGAGTGACGCTGTAGTATCTTTGTACTCGTACATTACTCTTGGGTTATTCCAATTCAGATCTTTTATCATCCCAAAACTGAGAAGTTCACGAGCACAGGATCAAACATTAAAGATTGGAAGAATGCATGAATAGGGAACATGTCATCACAGAGCTTACAGCACCGAACAAGATCAACGCATTTCTTCTTTTGTGCAAACAACGCATACATGCCTCTACAAGTTTCACATTCGCATGCGCGCACGAGCACACACACAGGGATAATTAAATTCTGAATATTGTTTATGAGCAGACAAGATTTTAAAAAATCGATTGTGAAAAAGGAAACATGGACTTTGAAAGTCATGAAGGAACAGTCGGCATTGGAGGCAGGACAATCACAACCTTACGTTTTGCCGACGACATTGACAGCCTAGCTGGAGAAGAGCAAGAGCTGGTCAACTTAGCGAATCACTTTAATGAAGCCTCTTTGGCATATGGCATGCAGGTCAGTGCAGAGAAAACCCAGCTGATGACAAATAGTGCCAACGGCGTCAGCACTGACATATTAAAGATGGCAAGAAAATGTAGACCGTCCATAGCTTTAAATATCTGAGAGCTACAGTATCGGATGACGGATCAAAACCTGAAATTCTGTCCAGAACAGCCCAGACCACAGCTGCAATGACCAGACTGAAAGTCCTCTGGAACGACAAGAACATCGCCATCAGTTTCAAGATCAGGCTGATGCGTTTCCTGATCATGTCCATATTTGTGTATTCATGTGAAACATGGACAATAACAGCAGACATTGAAAAAAGGATACAAGCAATGGAGATGAGATGCTCTCGCAAACTCCTTGGTATCTCATACAGAGATCACATCCCTAATGAGGAAGTGAAAACCATAAAAACGCCATCGGACCATATGAAGAACTCCTGACTTCAGTGAAAAAACGCAAACTAAAGTGGTACGGGCATATTACATGAACATATGGATAGGCCAAGCCTGTCCTACAGGGAACAGTACAAGGAGGGAGACGAAGAGGCAGACAGAGAAAAAGATGGGAAGACAACATCAGAGAGTGGACTGGCCTTGAGTGCGACGAATTGCTACGGAAAGCAGAGGACTAAGTGGAGTGGAGGAAGCTGGTTGCAAAATCTTCAGTGGTGCTCCGACGGTCTAGGGGACTATGGGATAGGTGAAGATGACAGATTGACAGTGAGGGCAGTGTAAAGCTTGACAGTGAGACCAGTGTAAAGCTTGACAGTGAGGACAGTGTAAAGCTTGACAGTGAGGACAGAGTAAAAGTTGACAGTGAGACCAGTGTAAAATTGGACAGTGAGAGCAGTGTAAAAATTGGACAGTGAGAACAGTGTAAAATTAGACAGTGAGAGAAGTGTAAAATTGGACAGTGAGAGAAGTGTAAAAGTGGACAGTGAGAGAAGTGTAAAAGTGGACAGTGAGAGCAGTGTGAAATTGGACAGTGAGAACAGTTTAAAATTGGACAGTGAGAAGAGTGTAAAATTGGATATTGAGAACAGTGTAAAATTGGATGGTAGGAAGAGTGGAAGATTGATTGTGCAAAGGTTGCTGAGGGTGATGTGATGACAGTGTGAAGGTGGTAATCTGGAAATAGTGAGAACACTGTAGGTCACAGATAATCAAAGATAATGGCATGAGCAGGTCATAGATAATAATGAAAAAGAATGGCATGAGTAGATCATATATAATCAAAGATGATGGCATGAGTAGGTCATAGATAATCAAAGATGATGGCATGAGTAGGTCATAGATAATCAAAGATAATGGCATGAGTAGGCCATAGATAATAATGAAAAAGAATGTCATGAGTAGATCATAGATAATCAAAGATGATGGCATGAGTAGGTCATAGATAATCAAAGATGATGGCATGAGTAGGTCAAAGATAATCAAAGAGAATGGCATGAGCAAGTCATAGGTAATCAAAGAGAATGGCTTGATTAGTCATAGATAATAAAAGAGAATGGCATGTATAAGTCACAGATAAAAAGAAATGGCATGAATAAGTCACAGATAAAAGGAATGGCATGAATAGGTCACAGATAAAAGGAATGGCATGAATAGGTCACAGATAAAAGGGATGGCATGAATAAGTCACAGATAAAAGGGATGGCATGAATAAGTCACATATAAAAGGAATGGCATGAATAAGTCACAGATAAAAGGAGTGGTCATGTGTAAGTCACAGATAAAAGGAATGGCATGAATAATTCACAGATAAAAGGAATGGCATGAGTAGGTCACAGATAAAAAGAATGGCATGAGTAGGTCACCGGTAATTAAAAAAAGAAAAAGAATGGCATGAATAAGTCACAGATAAAAAGATGGCATGAATAAGTCACAGATAAAAAGAATGGCATGAGCAAGTCACGGATAAAAAGATGGCATGAATAAGTCACAGATAAAAAGAATGGCATGAGCAAGTCACAGATAAAAGGAATGTCATGAGTAAGTCACAGATCTTTTTTTAAAAATGGCATGAGAAGGTCACAGATAATCAAAGAGAATGGCACGAGTAGGTCAGAGAGGACAGCGACAGAAGAATGGCATGATTCACAGCGTCAAAAGCAGAACCCAGCCCAGCAAACAGAGGACTGACACTGCTGTCTTGTCTGCACAGTGGGTCAAGCATGTGTTGGACAGGAACAGCCGGTCTGTCTGCTTTGTCCTGAGTGCTGTCTGCACAGTGAACAGTGAACAGCAGGTCTGTCTGCTTTGACCTTAGTGCTGTCTGCACAGTGAACAGTGAACAGCAGGTCTGTCTGCTTTGTCCTGAGTGCTGTCTGCACAGTGAACAGTGAACAGCAGGTCTGTCTGCTTTGTCCTGAGTGCTGTCTGCACAGTGAACAGTGAACAGCAGGTCTGTCTGCTTTGTCCTTAGTGCTGTCTTCACTTGTCCGCACAGTTTGACAGTGATGTTTTTGAATGGGCAATACTGTGCACAAGGCTACACTAGTGTGTTAGGGATGTTGGACGTGCACATTGTTATAATCATACCGAATATTGTACAGTGAACACACGTTTGCAGTCATGTGTTGGACATGTTTAGTGCGCGCAAGTTTACAGTAATTTTTAGACAGGTACATTGTACACACTTTCACAATGATGTTTGGACATGGATGATGTACACAGTTGTACAGGGATGTGTTGGACATGTTCAGTGTATACTATATACTACCTGTCAGTGATGTGTTGGACGTGTACAGTGGGTGGCTGTGTGTGTGTGTGTGTGTTTGTGTGTGTGTGTGTGTGTGTTTGTGTGTGTGGATGTGTTTGTGTGTTGTGTGTGTGTGTGTGTGTGTGTGTGTGTGTGTGTGTGTGTGTGTGTGTGTGTGTGTGTGTGCGTGTGTGTGTGTAAGTGATGTATTGCACGTATACAGTATACACTATATGTTGGTGTGTTGGACTGTACAGTGTGTGCTATGTGTCTTTCGAAATGAAAGGCACTGACGTCTTTGACGGCTCAACATCCTCAGCCTTCAACATACAGAGCGGAGTGAAACAGGGTTGCATCCTGGCTCCCACCCTGTGTGGAATCTTATTTGCTGTGATGCTGAAACACGCTTTGGTCCTGCAGCTGAAGGTATCTATCTCTGGACCAGGTCAGACGGAAAGCTCTTCAACCTCTCCAGACTAAGAGCCAAGACCAAAGTCCAGCTGAGGTGCCTGCATGACTTCCTCTTTGCAGATGAAGCAGAAGTAACTTCCCACTCATTAGGACCTACAGCAGCTCATGACTCGCTTCAGTGATGCCTGCCAGGACTTTGGGACAGGATGATGACTCTCCCCTAGCCATCAGCAACCATGAACTGGATGTCATCCATGACTTCGTGTACCTGGGCTCAACTATCTCAGACACCCTCTCACTTGACGCTGAGCTCAACAAGCACATCGGTAAAGCAGCCACCACCATGACCAGACTGACAAAGAAAGCATGGGACAACAGCAAGCTGCAGTCAGTACTGAAAACCATCTACGCCATTTATAGATACTGCCCTCAGTTCTGAAAACCATCTACACGACGTAGGCTGTAACTGCTGCACTCAGTAGATCTTCCAAAGAAGCTGATGATTGACTGTAGGACAGTCGATCAGTTTCTGGTTTCTACAAGGACCAAGCAGAATTCATTTTGTACTCTGAAAAGGGATTCCGATTTGTTCTGTGAGAAACCAGAATTTCAATAAACGCACGCACCTACGCACAGATACACAGACACACACACACACACACACCCTCTCTGTCTGTCTGTCTGTCTGTCTGTCTGTCTGTCTCTCTCTCTCTCTCTCTCTCTCTCTCTCTCTCTCTCTCTCTCTCTCTCTCTCTCTCTCTCTTTCTTTCTCTCTCCGAGCCCATGCAGGCATGTTTTTATGCTTGTGTCCATATTCGGGTATGAAAAAAGTTAAGTTTTTGGAAATGGTTGCCTGGGTCAATAATGTTGATGTGTATTGTGTTGTGTCGTAGTGTACTGCTCTGAGCCGTATACCACTTCAAGTCACGGCAAATTTCTCTGCATGAAATTTCGGGCACAAGGGCAGCGCACCCATTATTTGTTTCTTTTCCTGACTGCATGTGTGTTTGTTTCCCTATCACAGTGGCGTTTTTCTGCAGAATTTTGCCTGGGACAACTCTCCTGTTGCCATGGGTAGGGCACAAGCGGGGATCGAACCACAGCACACCTGAAACCAGGGGATTTCGCTTTCTAGGCACGTGCGTTACTTCTAGACCACCGAGCCGCCACTTTGTGCTACTTTTGTTTGCCGGTTGGTCGTTTTTAGCTATTCTGGCTGGTAACGCACATCAGTTTCTCGTGCTTTTGAGATAGTAAAGAGCTCCTATTTGTACACCTACACATATACCTACACGTACACACACACACGTACACACACACACGTACACGCACACACGTACACACACACACACACACACACACACGAGAACATCTTGCGCACACGATAAATACTGTTCCGCTTTTCGGAAGAGTAGGCCATTGTTACCAGTGGAAACATGACAAAATTTACAAAACCGCATACACACGGGGACTGGATGTTAAAAAAAAGCACATAAGTGCTTATTCCATTATCCTCGATATAAAAGAATAAAATAAAATAGAACACTCTCTCTCTCTCTCTATCTCTCTCTCCCCCCCCCCCCCCTCCTCTCCTCTCCTCTCTCTCTCTCTCTCTCTCTCTCTCTCTCTCTCTCTCTCTCTTCTTCAAAAACAAAATCGCTTTCATCAGAGAGTTATGTGGGGTCCTGCCGAATGGCAGGTAAAGCTTTAGCAGAAATAAACTGTGTCCTTGTTTCTCGTCCTGCTGAAAATGATAATAATCATAGTTTACCATGTATCGGTGTTTGTTGTTGCAGCTGTTTAAACCAGGACATGGAATCCATGTCATGAGGATTATTTGGGCAGTTGTGTATTGTATTTTACTTAGTGGTTGATATGTGTTCGTGTGTGCCCAGTCCTCTTCCCACTGTCCCCCTTGTGAATGGGCTAGTAAGCTTACCACAATAAACCATTGTCATTCTCTCTCTCTCTCTCTCTCTCTCTCTCTCTCTCTCTCTCTCTCTCTCTCTCTCTCTCTCTCTCTCTCTCTCTCTCTCTCTTCAAAACAAAATCGCTTTCATCAGAGAGTTATTTGGGGTCCTGCTGAATGGCAGGTAAAGCTTTAGCAGAAATAAAGTGTGTCCTTGTTTCTCGCCCTGCTGAAAATGATGATAATCATAGTTTACAATGTACGGGTGTTTGTTGTTGCAGCTGTTTAAACCAGGACATGGAATCCATGTCATGAGGATTATTTGCGCAGTTGTGAATTGTTTTTATTTATTGGTTTTGTGCCCAGTCCTCTTCCCACTGTCCCCTTGTGAATGGGCTAGTAAGCTTACCACAATAAACCATTGGCAATGTCATTCTCTCTCTCTCTCTCTCTCTCTCTCTCTCTCTCTCTCTCTCTCTCTCTCTCTCTCTCTCTCTCTCTCTCTCTCTTCTCTCTCTCTCTCTTGCTTCTTGCTGCCTCCCCTCTATTTTATTTTATCCATATTACCTAATTATAATCAGTGTATCAGTTTTCATGTTAATGTTTGATTTATTTGAGAATTATATGTTTATCAGCATATCTCTTTTCTCACAAAAAATCTATGTATCTTTTGAAATTAATGTTTAAGTCAGTTAGGGATTATGTAATGTATTTTTTTTCTTTTAAAATCATGTTATCGTTGTTGTAAGATTTTTACCTGTTTTGTTGATAGTCCCTAATCAGGGCAAGGGCCGGATGAAAAAAAGTATGCACATGCTTATTCTGTTACCCTAGAAAAATAAAGATTATTTCAAAGGTTCATTCATTCTCTCTCTGCCTATAAGTCCTCTCTCTCTCTCTCTCTTCTCTCTCTCTCTCTCTCTCTCTCTCTCTCTCTCTCTCTCTCTCTCTCTCTCTCTCTTCCTACAGTGTATTCATGTGATACAATAGAGGCAAGTGCTGCGAAAGAAGCCACAAAATGAGTAGATTTTCTGAGACACTGACTACATCAGTAGACCCAAAAAATAAAAGACTATGTCAGTAGACAGTACAGGAAATTAATTGTAGTCAACAATTTCTTTGTTTACAATTGTATGCTCTCTTTGGAGTCTGTTATGATGAAGTGAGTACTTTATTTATTTATTTATTTTTATACCACTTTAAGTCACGAGATTTCTCTGGGTTCGGGCTGTTCTCCCCGGGAGAGTGCGTTGCCACAGAGCAGCGCCACCCTTTTTTTTGGTCTGCAATTGTATTTATTTTCCCTATCAGAGTGGCTTTCTTCTAAGAATTTTGCCAGGGACAACTCTCTTGTTGCCGTGGGTTCTTTTACGCGCGCTAAATAAATATAAGTAACACACGGGACTTCGGTTTATCGTCTCATCCGAAAGACTAGTGCCCAGACTACCTCTCATGGTCTAATGGATGGGGGAAAAGTTTCGGGCCCAAACATGGCCTGAGTGAACGAAATGAAGGCGTGGATGTGGCCAGACGACAGTGTTGATAGCTCTTGCTCACTACATAAACCACATGCAGGTGATAGTTATGTGAGGGATACAGGTTTATCATTGAGATGCTGATACATACGCCATCTTGACAGCTCACACGCCCTCAACTTCCATCACGGGCAACAACTATCACAACAAACGTAATCTAAACTACTATAAACTACGTAATCTAAACTTGTAAACTACGTAATGTAAACTGCTATAAATTACGTAATCTAAACTACTATAACCTACATAATCTAAACTACTATAAACTACGTAATCTAAACTACTATAAACTACGTAATCTAATCTACGTAATCTAAACTACTATATACGGTAAATCAACAGACAGTACAGTATGTGTTGCCTTTATTGATGTCCTTGTAAATGACGTAGTTACTGAATTTTCCTGTCCTGTTTTTCAGATGTTTTTTGTATAAGGCAACTAAACCTATAAACATAATAAGTTCATATGTCTCTTCCAGTCAATGTAGTTGTTTTTGTTGTGTGTATTTTTAAACAACATTCTATTCCTACATTGGCGTGTGTGGGTATGTGTGTGTGTATGTTGTGTGTGTGTGTGTGTGTGTGCGTGCGCGCGCGCGCGTGCATATGCCGTGCGTGTTGTGTACGCGCGCCTGGGTTTGTGTGTGGGTGATATATATATTTTTTAAGCTATCTCGGAATGTTCATAACAATTTGAAATGTATTTTTCTTGTGTCTTTTGAGATAATGATACGTATCAATGTGCCTGTCAGTATTGTAATTGCCCATCATGGGATGATTAAAATGTTTTTCACTTGACTTGACTAAAGCTGCAACCATTGCAGCCTGCCTTATACAGGAGTGGTTGTGTTGAGCTGACAGAGACCCTCCTGTGCCTTGCTTCACACGGTTCTTCACACAGAATCAGCCTGGTTCTGTTTTGACTGTTACACACTGAATTCCTTACTTTTTCTTTGACAGCAAAGTCTTTACAGACTGAATCAACCTGCTGCTGTTCTGGCTGTTGTGATTTCTTGTTTGTTCTGGTTGTAACTGTAAACAGCAAGGCCTCTCAGAGCGAATCAACCTGCTGTTGTTGTTGTACTTCATGTTTGTTGTTGTTGTGAAAACTGTCACAGCAAGGCCTCTCAGAGCCAATCAACCTGCTGCTGCTGTTGTCCGTCATGTTTGTTCCTGTTGTAACTGTAAACAGCCTGCTGCTGTTGTCCTTCATGTTTGTCCCTGTTGTAACTGTAAACAGCAAGGCCTCTCAGAACCAATCCACCTGCTGCTGTTGTCCTTCATGTTTGTCCCTGTTGTAACTGTAAACAGCCTGCTGCTGTTGTCCTTCATGTTTGTTCCTGTTGTGACTGTAAACAGCAAGGCCTCTGAGAGCGAATCAAGCTGCTGCTGTTGTCCTCCATGTTTGTTCCTGTTGTAACTGTAAACAGCCTGCTGTTGTTGTCCTTCATGTTTGTTCCTGTTGTAACTGTAAACAGCCTGCTGTTGTTGTCCTTCATGTTTGTTCCTGTTGTAACTGTAAACAGCCTGCTGCTGTTGTCCTTCATGTTTGTTGTTGTTGTAACTGTAAACAGCCTGCTGCTGTTGTCCTTCATGTTTGTTGTTGTTGTAACTGTAAACAGCCAGCTGTTGTCCGTCATGTTTGTTCCTGTTGTAACTGTAAACAGCCAGCTGTTGTCCTTCATGTTTGTTCCTGTTTAACTGTAAACAGCCTGCTGCTGTTGTCCTTCATGTTTGTTGGTGTTGTAACTGTAAACAGCCAGCTGTTGTCCGTCATGTTTGTTCCTGTTGTAACTGTAAACAGCCAGCTGTTGTCCTTCATGTTTGTTCCTGTTGTAACTGTAAACAGCCTGCTGCTGTTGTCCTTCATGTTGTTGTTGTTGTAACTGTAAACAGCCAGCTGTTGTCCGTCATGTTTGTTCCTGTTGTAACTGTAAACAGCCAGCTGTTGTCCTTCATGTTTGTTCCTGTTGTAACTGTAAACAGCCTGCTGCTGTTGTCCTTCATGTTTGTTGTTGTTGTAACTGTAAACAGCCAGCTGTTGTCCGTCATGTTTGTTCCTGTTGTAACTGTAAACAGCCAGCTGTTGTCCTTCATGTTTGTTCCTGTTGTAACTGTAAACAGCCTGCTGCTGTTGTCCTTCATGTTTGTTGTTGTTGTAACTGTAAACAGCCAGCTGTTGTCCGTCATGTTTGTTCCTGTTGTAACTGTAAACAGCCAGCTGTTGTCCTTCATGTTTGTTCCTGTTGTAACTGTAAACAGCCTGCTGCTGTTGTCCTTCATGTTTGTTGTTGTTGTAACTGTAAACAGCCTGCTGCTGTTGTCCGTCATGTTTGTTCCTGTTGTAACTGTAAACAGCCAGCTGCTGTTGTCCTTCATGTTTGTTCCTGTTGTAACTGTAAACAGCCTGCTGCTGTTGTCCTTCATGTTTGTTCCTGTTGTGACTGTAAACAGCCTGCTGCTGTTGTCCTTCATGTTTGTTGTTGTAACTGTAAACAGCCTGCTGCTGTTGTCCTTCATGTTTGTTCCTGTTGTAACTGTAAACAGCAAGGCCTCTCAGAGCGCATCAACCTGCTGCTGTTCTGGCTGTCAGTGGCCGACCTGTCCACTCTGCTGGTGCAGCTGCTGGTGATGCCCGGCTGCTACCTGACGGACCCCACTGACCTCAGCAACTGGTCCGTGGTGGTCAACGGCAAGGTGGGCTTCGTCAACTGGTACATCAGCCACGTGTCCGGGGTGCTGATCGTCGTGGTCAGCATGGACCGCTGCCTGTCAGTGGCGCTGCCCTTCACAGCCAAGACCCTGCTCCAGTACAGGTGAGCTGACACAGCAGTCAGGATCAGACACCTGTACAGGTGAGCTGACACTGCATTCAGTATCAGACACTTGTACAGGTGAGCTCCAGGGCGGGCTGACACTGCATTCAGTATCAGACACCTGTACAGGTGAGCTTCAGGGCGGGCTGACACTGCATTCAGGATCAGACACCTGTACAGGTGAGCTGACACAGCAGTCAGGATCAGACACCTGTACAGGTGAGCTGACACAGCATTCAGGATCAGACACCTGTACAGGTGAGCTGACACAGCATTCAGGATCAGACACCTGTACAGGTGAGCTGACACAGCATTCAGGATCAGACACCTGTACAGGTGAGCTCCAGGGCGGGCTGACACTGCATTCAGGATCAGACACCTGTACAGGTGAGCTTTAGGGTGGGCTGACACTGCATTCAGGATCAGACACCTGTACAGGTGAGCTGACACTGCAGTCAGGATCAGATACCTGTACAGGTGAGCTTCAGGTGAGCTGACACAGCATTCAGGATCAGACACCTGTACAGGTGAGCTGACACTGCATTCAGGATCAGACACCTGTACAGGTGAGCTTCAGGTGAACTGACACTGCAGTCAGGATCAGACACCTGTACAGGTGAGCTTCAGGTGAACTGACACTGCATTCAGGATCAGACACCTGTACAGGTGAGCTTCAGGGTGAGCTGACACAGCAGTCAGGATCAGACACCTGTACAGGTGAGCTTCAGGGTGAGCTGACACAGCAGTCAGGATCAGACACCTGTACAGGTGAGCTTCAGGGTGAGCTGACACAGCAGTCAGGATCAGACACCTGTACAGGTGAGCTTCAGGGTGAGCTGACACAGCAGTCAGGATCAGACACCTGTACAGGTGAGCTTCAGGGTGAGCTGACACAGCAGTCAGGATCAGACACAAATGAAGGAACTGTCACCTCTGTCTTGTCTATTTTCTGCCTTCTTCATCCATTCTCCTGCCTTTTTTTTATTTTTTACAGACAGACTGAAAAGATTGCCTTTCTCTCTCACGCAGAGGCCCTATGTGCTGGGGGGCCAGACTTGTCAGGGGCCTAACGATATCCCAGCTATATGACAGACAACGGTAATTGCTGTCTTAGCGTTTGACGACGAAGAAGGTAAAAAAGGTAAAGGTAAAGGAGTCCCATAACCTATAAGGTCGTAGGGGAGCGAGGCGTCAGAGACCTCACTTCTCTAGGGCCAGCGTATTGAGGGCGGCGCCCATCTCCTCTCCCTCGCTGCTTTACCTTCCCTGACCCTAAAGAGGACAGGTACCCATTTACAGCTGGGTGAACTGGGGGAACTGTACTGAAGCCAAGGCGCGCAAACGGTCACCCATCCAAGTGGTAACCACGCTCGACGCTGCTTAACTTGGCTGGGAGAAAGCGAGTGCTCCGACCACTGAGCTATCCCGTCCCGACGAAGAAGAAGAGGTTTAAAAGCAAAGGATCTCTCTCTCTCTCTCTCTCTCTCTCTCTCTCTCTCTCTCTCCTCTCTCTCTCTCTCTCTCTCTCTCTCTCTCTCTCTCTCACTCCCTGTCTCTGTCTGTCTGTCTGTCTGTCTGTCTGTCTGTCTCTCTCTCTCTCACTCCCTGTCTCTGTCTCTGTCTGTCTGTCTGTCTGTCTGTCTGTCTGTCTCTCTCTCTCTCTCTCTCTCCTCTCTCTCTCTCTCTCTCTCTCTCTCTCTCTCTCTCTCTCTCTCCTCTGCCTCTGCCTCTGCCCGTCTCTTCCACGGAAGAAGGCAGATAATTGACGAAAGTAATATAGGCCTATTCTCATGGTCTTTTGTTGAATTGATAATCATTTTTTTTTGGGGTGTGTTTTTCATTCTTAATTTTCCATGAGGGAGGGCCGGGTTTTAAAAAGCCATGTGTGCTTTTTCCTTTCCGGCAGTAAAAAAAGGATTTAGTCATTCATTTTTTCTGTCTGTCTGTCTGTCTGTCTGTCTGTCTGTCTCTCTCTCTATATATATATACATACATACATATCTACCTCTCTCTCTCTCTCTCTACCTCTCAATCTCTGTCTCTCTCTACCTCTCTATCTCTGTCTCTATCTCTGTCTCTCTCTCTACCTCTCTATCTCTGTCTGTCTGTCTTTCGTCTGTCTGTCTCTCTCTCTCTCTCTCTCTCTCTCTCTCTCTCTCTCTCTCTCTCTCTCTCTCTCTCTCTCTACCTCTCTATCTATCCTTCGGATGAGACTATAAACCGAGGCCCCATGTGCGAACGCATGCAGAAAATCTTGCACACACGTTAAATCCTGTTCCGCTTTTCGCAAGAGTAGGCCATTGTGTGCCGGTGGGAACAGATGACAAACATTTACAAAACCGCATACACACAGGGACTGGCTGCAAAAAAGCATATACGTGCTTATTCCATTATCCTCGATATAAAAGAATAAATAAATAAAAAATAAATAGATTTCTCTCTCTCTCTACCTCTCTCTCTACCTCTCTCTATCTCTCTCTCTGTCTATCTCTCTATCTCATCTATCTTTCCACTGCCTTGCTTTGCTGCCTAGGATGATGGTTATGGCGATCATCGCCTCCTACCTCTTCCCTCTGACCTACTTCCTGCCCTCCCTCTTGGCCTACACCATTGGCTGGAGAACGGACCCCGCCACCAATCGCAGCACGGCTTACACCACGGACACGCCCTGGTTCCCGGTGACCCGCGCCACGGCCGTCAGTGTGTGGAACAGCGGGAACCTGGTCTGCAGGCCGCTGCTTCTGGCCGTGATGGTCTTCTGCTGCGGGGTCACTGTGCTGTGCCTGCAGCGCGCTTCGCGGAGTCGTGGGCAGCTGGTTGGGGGCGGGGCGGTGAAGGGGCCCGGGGACGGGAGGGACCGGCGCATCACCAAGATGCTGCTCTTCCTCTGCGCCATCTACACCGTCTTCCTCCTGCCGGACGTCACCTCCAGCATCGTGGTGCAGTTCGTTCCCGAGTACTTCGCCTTCCGCAGGTACCACAACACGCACATCGTCGTGTACCAGTACCTCTGGATCGCTTCTTGCCTCAACTCCACCGCCAACTTCTTCGTGTACCTGGTGCTCAGTTCTCGGTTCCAGAGAACGCTGAAAGAGCTGTGTTGCTGCCACTGCTCAGAGTGGACATGTCTGCGGAGAAACTGAGTCTCTTCCTGACGAGAACATCACGTTGTGGGTGAAGGGAGTTTTTCCAAGTCTGTGAGTGTGATAGTCAACAGTGAAACTAATTCTCTCTACGAAAGAACGATGATACTGTTTGGGATGGAAAAGTTATTAAAAAATAAAAAAAGCAACCAACACCAACAACCGTGTCTGGATAAGCGAGTCAACAGTAAAGCTACGTCTATTTTCAAAAAGACAGACAATGTTTTGGATGAAAAGCAACAACAACAAACAAACATAAAAACAAACCCCAAACCGAAACAACTCGTAGCTCAGCTCTGAAACTGATTCTCCTCATGAATATATTGCTGCACTGGGCACAACAGGCTAAATCACCACATGTCCACAGAGCTGAAACTCGTTCCTCCTTCTCCCTGTGTGCCTGTGGCAAAGAAAACCAGA
>CM054166.1:5147068-5149568 GCA_028751875.1 Rapana venosa
GAAGTGTGGCGACTTTTGCACAGCGACATGACAGAGAAGTGTGGCGACTTTTGCACAGCGATACAGAGAAGTGTGGCGACTTTTGCACAGCGATACAGAGAAGTGTGGCGACTTTTGCACAGCGATACAGGAAGAGAGTGTGGCGACTTTTGCACAGCGATCAACAGAGAAGTGTGGCGACTTTTGCACAGCGATACAGAGAAGTGGGGTGACTTTTGCACAGCGATAAAGAGAAGTGGGGTGACTTTTGCACAGTGTGGCGACTTTTGCACAGCTATACAGAGAAGTGTGGCGACTTTTGCACAGCGATACAGAGAAGTGTGGCGACTTTTGCACAGCGATACAGAGAAGTGTGGCGACTTTTGCACAGCGATACAGAGAAGTGTGGCGACTTTTGCACAACGATACAGAGACAGAGAAGTGTGGTGACTTTTGCACAGCCATACAGAGAAGTGTGGCGACTTTTGCACAACGATACAGAGAAGTGTGGCGACTTTTGCACAGCGATACAGAGACAGAGAAGTGTGGCGACTTTTGCACAGCGATACAGAGAAGTGTGGCGGCTTTTGCACAGCCATACAGAGAAGTGTGGCGACTTTTGCACAGTGTGGCGACTTTTGCACAGCGATACAGAGAAGTGTGGCGACTTTTGCACAGCGATACAGAGAAGTGTGGCGACTTTTGCACAGCGATACAGAGAAGTGTGGCGACTTTTGCACAGTGTGGCGACTTTTGCACAGCGATACAGAGACAGAGAAGTGTGGCGACTTTTGCACAGCGATACAGAGACAGAGAAGTGTGGCGACTTTTGCACAGTGTGGCGACTTTTGCACAGCGATACAGAGAAGTGTGACGACTTTTGCACAGCGATACATACAGAGATGTGTGACGACTTTAGCACAGCCATACAGAGAAGTGTCAGTGCATGTGGCTGTAGCAGATGTCTATCACACCTCGTCAGATTCAGTAAGGGTTCTGTTCTCTACCTTTGCCTGTCGGCATTGATGACAGGTGCCAGACCACAGCCTCACCTGGTGTACACTTCTCTGTCTGTCTCTCTCTCTCTCTCCCCTCCCTCCCTCCCTCCATCCCTCTTTCCCTTATTGAGCACAGTCAGCGGGACAGATTGAAGACATTTTGAAGTATAGGAAAGGCCAGCTTTTATTAGTTTCAACTGTGTTCAGTATTTTGATAGAGTAGAGTATGAATTTCAGTGATATTTGTCTTATTATTCATGTTATACCAACTTGATTTATGTCTTAAAAATGCGTGCGCGTGTTATTATTTTAAACTGAGTTCAATGTCTTAATAGAACAGATTATTAATTTCATTGATATTTGTCTTATACAACATGTTATAACAATTGTGACTTATGTCATAAAAATGCGCGTGCATGTGTACGAATGTTTCCAATGTGTGTGTGTGTGTGTGTGTGTGTGCGTGTGCGTGTGTGGGCGGATTCATGGGTTTACTGGTGCGCACATGAGTATTAGTGATTTTACTCGGGTGAGTTTATGACTGGCTGAGGTATTGCTGATTTGTGGATGTTTTTTTAAAAAAAAAAATCTTATAATGGGAGCGGGGCTGCTGTTCGGTAGTGTGTTTGGTGTGTGTGTGTGTGAGTGTGTGTGTGTGTGTGTGTGTGTGTGTGTGTGTGTGTGTGTGTGTGGTGATTATTATGTTTATTGTTTTTTATGTATGGCTCGTGACCCACCAGAATTTCTCTGTCTCTGAGATAATGAAGTTTGTTAATTTGAAATTGGGAGAGCGGGCCAAACGACACGAGGGGAGGGGTTTTCAGGTGTGGGGCTGGACCCTCTCCTCTCGTCTGCTCTGTGGAAGGACTGGCTCGCTCAGCTCTAGGTCAGGCCTGATGTCCAGACCTTGTGACTCTGGGCATGCCGCTCTCACTCACACCACAGCGTTAGAAAGGAAGGAAGAAAGGGATGCTCTCTCTGTCTCTGCCTATCTCTCTCTCTGTTTCTCTCTCCTACACCACACCACACCACACCACCACACCACACCACCACACTACACCACACCACGACACTACACCACACACCACACTACACCACACTAACACCACACCACCACACCATACCAACACACCACACTAAACCACACCACATCAGCACACCATACCAGCACACCACACTAAACACACCACAGCATACCACCACACCACATCACCACACTACAACACACCACACCATATCACACACTCACATCACACTACAGCAACAGCACAGCACACCACACTACACCACTACAAATCACTTTTCTTTTCCAACATTTCAAACCTTTAACTGGGTCATTTTAGATATTGCTCAAAATGCCATGATACAAAGCGCCTTCAGTACGTTGAGAGAGAGAGGGGGGGGGGGAGGGGAGAGAAGGAGGGAGGGGGAAGGGAGTGGGAGATGGTGGGAGGGGAGAGGAAAGGAAAGGGGGGGAGAAAGAAAGAAGGGGGAGAAAGGAGGTGGGGAAAAAGAGGGGGAGA
>CM054166.1:5154568-5178172 GCA_028751875.1 Rapana venosa
TAATCGTTCCTTAGATTCAAAATAGACGTTGGCTGAAGTGGATATGATCATATCACCGTTGGTAAATTTAAATTTTTTTTTTTACAATTGAACTCTTCCACTTTCACCCTGATTATGAGCGTTCCTATTTTTTGTATCATAGTTGTGTGATTATTTCAGCTGAGTATAGTTTCAGCTAGAAAAAAAACCCCATCAGTGTTGTGCCATAATTTTGTTTTTGATCATGCTAAAGGCTCTCATTCGTTATTCAGAAAGCAAAGACTGGTAGTGGCCAATAGGTTTTGTTGTTGTCAGGTTTTACTTCTTGTATCAGTATTGGGTGTTTCTTGTTAGTATATAATTATGTATTTTTTTTACATGATTGCGATGTCTCTCTAGAATGCAGATACTGGATAGTTTATGTAGTTTTTTGTGCATCCTTGTCTTTTTTGTGGGGATGGGATAGCTTGGTGGTCAGAGCACTTCTCCCCCCGGGGTGCAGTTGGGCGGCATTGGGCGTGGTTGCCAAGTGGAAGGGTGGCAGTTTGCGCGCCTTGGCTTCAGCGTGGTTCCCCCGGCTGTAGGTGGGTTCCTGCCTCTTTGGGGTGGGGTTGGGAGGGTGGTGGAGCGGCGGGGGAGGGGAGATGGGCGCCGTCCTCGGTGTGCTGGCCCCTTGAGAGGCGGGGGTTGGGATACCTAGCTCCCCGAAGATCACACAGGTGATGGGAACTTTATCTGCAATCCCCGGCCATGCTAACATTTCTAGTGCAGTCTGAATGGCAAAAGTCTGTCATGGTGACCATGCCGGTCCCACCAGTGTTTCCTGGAGCTGTACTGGGCTGGGCCACGTCTGGTGTCTGAGTGTTGGAGGCAGTTCAGGACTGCAGGAATATGGGGGGGGGGGGGGGGGGGTGTGCCTGTGCCACAGGGACACTGATCAGTGTGGGATATTTTCAGGGTTTATGGGAACACCTTGGTTTCTGTAATCGACACTCTATTTTGCTGTTAGTTGCATTGTAACCAATCATGAATCTAACAAGATGAATGTTTATAAACTGTTATTTACACTGGTGAGATTTGCACGTGGCCGTTTTTCTGTTTTTCTTGCATGAGATTTGAAATGGTGATATTCAGATTACCGATTTGTTGTTGTGGTCTTAGGAATAATAAAAGTTCACATGCATTACAAAAAAGACCTACTACGGAGATGCAGGCAAGAAGACATGGGAACCATCATCACCAGACGACGGTGGAAGTGGATTGGGCACATTCTCCGAAGAGACCCACAGTCAATCACAAGAACAGCATTGCACAGGACCCCAGAAGGAAGGAGATAGAAAGGAAGACCAAAAGCAACGTGGAGGAGGACTGTAGAAAGTGAGATGAAGGCCATGCAGCACTCTTGGGGATCAGTGACTAGGTTGGCCCAGGATAGGCAGGAGTGGAAGCGCTTTGTTGCTGCCCTACACACCACTGGGTGTAATGGTTGATGATGATGATGATGATGATGATGATGACGATGACGATGATGATGACGATGATGATGATGATGATGAATTGCTGATTTACCAAAGATGCTGTCAAAAGACTCAGCTTTAGGTCAGTATGCGGATGACATTTGCTTGTGGATGAAGGTGACATTAAAACGAAAGACTCCACTTCGAACTTTAAACTATGTAAAGAAACTTTATCAGGCTCAACTGAATAAAATCAGCTCATTTATGACAGAAAATGGGCTTAGCTTGTCTCTTGAAAAAACAAATATGATGCTTTTTAATTCAGGTTTTGACCCTGGGAAGCTTCCTTCTTTACGATAGATGACACTGAAATACTATACACCCAACATGTTAAATTTCTGGGCGTTATTCTTACGCCTAAATTGTCTTGGTATAATCATATCAGCTACATACTGAATAAAGCAAGAAAGAGTTTAAATTTTATATTTAAAAAATTGTGTTAAACACTTTGGGCAAAGAACAAATCATTATCTGTGTATTCGTTTAGTGGTTAAGACTACTATGGCAGGGTTTTTCAGCAAAGAACTGCAAATAAATTGAAGCTAGACGCAACACAATGTTATTTTGGGAGTTTTTTCATGCGCTATTTGAGCTCTTAGGTAACAGTTTAGCTACTACTGAAAAACAGAGAAGGTAAAGGAGTTTAAAATGTTATTTCAAAAAATGTGTTAAATCAACACTTTGGGTGAAGATATCAAAAATCACTGATATCTGTATACAAATTTTTAGGAGTTCAAGAAATGATGGAAAGTTGTGTATTTTTTTCAGCGTCCAGGAATGTAAGATTAATTGTCAAGAGCGGTTAGACAGCGAAAAGCCGGTCAAGTTATCTACTTTGGACGTTTTTTCATGCGTCTATTTGAGCTGTTCTAGGGCGTTGCTTACTCTTGAACGATAACGAGGTCGCGTGGTAAGTAATTTTTGAGATGTAAACAAAAATTAGGCAACAAAAGTGCGCTGGCAAATCAGAAAAAGACTTTGCTGGGGAACCAGCTAGGTCAAAAATAAACTATAAAAAAAAAATAATGTTGCGAGATTCCCACTTGATGAACAGCCGTTCTTGCGTTGATTTCTTTTTCAGCTGTTTCCTGAATGGGAAATGAATAAGCAAGTCTTTGGCATATGCCATACAAACCTACCAAAAAGCGATTTATCCTTGCAAGCTTAGTGATTTCGCATATTGTCACTCACTATTCCAGAACACTTTAAAAATATACACAGACAGATCAAAACTCGATAACAAACAGGTAGGTGCAGCTTTCGTTATACCAGCCCATAACATTGAGAAAATATATCATACAGCTAGTGGCGTTTCTATCGTTACTGCGGAGCTTTTCGCAATATTGATGGCTCTCAACTATTTTGTTCCATTTCTTCACAAAGATTTGAAAATTGTACTGTGCGTTGATTCTAAATCTCCATTGTGGCATTAAATTCCTTAAATCAAAATACTAGACTAGAAATGATCCCTGAAATCAAACATGCTGTTCATTCATTGTCGTTGAAAGGCATCGGTGTTACTTTTTTGATGGGTTCCTTCCCACTGTGGGATTATTGCTAATGAATGGGTCGATAGAGCTGTGTAATGTTGAAGGATCACTTTGTGAGGGTTATGAACTTTTAAAGCATACTTCCTATGATAAGGCAATTAAAAAATTGCAAAATTCTAATTGTTATTACACTTCAAAATTGCCTAAATATGATGGGTGTACAAAACACTAAGCGTTTCTGTGCAAAGACACTAGTCTGCTTTTAGAAATATCTCAAGCCTGGCATATAGATTCCATTTAAATGCTCTTCGCACAAAATACTGCAAGAACATTCTATGCATGTGTGGAAAACAAATTAGTGTCAGATAACTACTTACTCGTTGTCCTAGAATTAAAGAAATCATTTCTATCATACTGAAAGATCCGTTACTTTTAGAATAATCTGTAACGCTTAAAAGTATCCTAAACAAGATAGACTTCTCTGCAGAATATCTGAATGTCTGCTACACAGCCCAGTCGGTATCTTCCTGTGATGATCACCCTGTTTCAAAGCTTATCATTCATGAACTGTTCTGTAAACCTCTCTTAATGCCCTTTGTTTTTTTTACCCCATGCTTTGTGCATATATCTACCGTACTATGTGTTAGCATTCCCAAAAGTATCAACTTTTCGGCTTGTTATAGTATCTGATGTTAGTTAATTTTCGGAGGGTATTTTTTTCTACTTTTATCATTGCCTTGTTCTAGATTTAGAAACATGATCTTGATTGATCCCCAATAGTCCTTCCAAAAAGCTAGGCCCTAAGGGTTGCTTTTTGTTAAAAAAACCCACTTTGTTGCTTAGGTCATTTCATCGACACTCACTCACTCACTCACTCACTCAAACACACACACACTCGCAACGCACGCACGCACGCGCGCGCGCGCACAACACACACACACACACGCCGCCACCACACACACACTCACCACAGACACTCGCATGCTCACACGCAACAAGCGAGCGCGTGTGCGCGCGCCCACACAAATACACACATACATACTCACACATACTCACACTATGCACACATATAGGAACACACACATAACCACCCAATTTCTCAATATATTTACACACACACTCACACACACACACGCACGCACGCACGCACGCACGCACGCACGCACACAACACACACACACACACACACACACACGCAGCATACACTCTCAAACGCCCACAATTTCACACATATACTCAAACTCACTCACATGCACACACACACACACAACACACACACACACACACACACACACACACACACACACACACACCACACAACACACACTTCGTAGATCTGCACTCTGAATAACAACCAAACCAAAAACAAACCATAACCCCCCCCTCCCACCCCACCACCACACACACACACACACCACTCTCTCTCTTCTTCTCCTCTTCATCTACCTCCTCTCTCTCTCTCTCTCTCATCCTCAGATGACACGTTTGATGACAAATTTTTGGCATCAGGTATGCGCAAACATTGTTGCTTGGTAGCTCTTGGCGCATGGTGGGGTCCTTCAGTCTGTCCAGGTATGACACTTGGAGTCTGATTTGTTCTTGTCTTTTATTGATCTTCTTCAATCGGACTCTAAAGTTCAGGAGCACGAGGTCATGATCGCTGCCCATGTCTGCACCTGGGAATGTCCTCGTCTTGGCTCTGTTTATGCCAGATCGAAACCGGTTCTGCACCAGGATGTAGTCAATCTGGTTGTGATGGATCCCATTGGGTGCATGCCATATCTAGCGTCGGGATGCCTTGTGTTCTCCAAGGGTATTGGCGAGCACCGTGTCGTTGTAGCTGGCAAATTCCAGTAGTCGGAGTCCTCGCTCATTGGTGATCGCATTACAGGAGGGACCGCAGAATTTGCTCCAGTCTTTCAGTGCGTCTCCGCCCACCTTGGCGTTCCAGTCTCCTTGGATGATCAAGATGTCTTTCTTTTTCACATTATCGATGATGCCCTGTAGTTGGTTGTAGAATTCCTCTACGTCTTCATCATCGTGATCCGTTGTTGGTGCGTAGGCTTGAATCACTGTGATGTTGAATGGGGCTGCCCTGAGGCGGATGGCCATAAGCCGGCTGTTTACTGGGTAGTACCCTATTACCGAATTCTTGATGTTCTTGTTGACAAGCATGCCTACGCCATTGATATGTTTGTCCTGCTCTCCGCTATAGTAGAGCAACAATAGGAGGGAAATTCGCACCACTGCTGGCACTTGAAGAAGATGCCGAAACAATGACCATCAGTTTTAACGCAGTGATGACTGAGACAGCAAGCATACTCCTTGGCAAACATCGCCGAAAAACACAACCATGGGTAACAGATGAAATCTTGAATATGTGTGACAAAAGACGAGACCTGAAGAAGAGCAAGAACACTACAGGGGCAGATGAGTACAGAGAAGTAAACAAGAAGATCAGGAGAGACATGAGGAAGACCAAGGAGGAATGGATAGAAAAACAATCAGAGAGACATGAAGAAGACCAAGGAGGAATGGATAGAAAAACAATGTACAGACATCGAAGAGAGCCTGACAAAGAATAATAGCAGAAGAGCATACTAGATTGTGAAAGAGCTTACCAAACAGAAACAGGCAAGAGTCAGTAACATCCAGGACAAAGAAGGGAATTGCCTAACAGAAAAGAAGGAAATTGTTGGCAGATGGCGGAATACTTTTCCGAACTTACAATCATCAGCCCACTAGGCGACCCCAGCGTACTTGCAACCCAACCCTTTCATCGAATAAAGACAACTTCCAATTCTACGCGAGGAAGTAGAAGTAGCAATTAGATCGCTGAAGAAAGGAAAAATCAGCAGGAATCGACAACATCCCAGCAGAGCGATTCCAACACGGGGGAGAAGCAGGACAGACATCCTTACAAGTATCTGCAACAAGATCTGGGAGACCGGAGAGTGGCCTACACCATGGACCCAATCAACTCATCATCACTCTCTTCAAGAAAGGAAATCTCCAGCAGTGCCAAAACTACAGGACAATCAGCCCCATAAGTCATGCCAGTAAAGTCATGCTGAAAGTGATCCTGAACAGGCTGAAACCCCAGGCAGAAGAGATCATCGCCGAGGCAGGCCGGTTTCCCCAAATAGAAGCACACAGAACAGATATTCAACCTGAGGGTTCTGTGTGAGAAATACAGCCCGCATCAACAAGACATCTTCCACGTCTTCATTGATTTTAAGAAGGCCTTCGATATAGTATGGCATGACGCTTGTGGGCCACCATGAACAAATTCAACATGGGCCAGAAGCTGATTCCACCATCAAGGAACTTACTCAAAGGCCACCAGGCAGTACGTACAGGGCACGGTAGGGGAATGGTTCCGTACCTCAGTTGCGGTCCCACAGGGGTGTCTGCTTTCGCCGACACTGTTTTAACATTTTCCCTTTAACGCATCATGACTGAGCCTTGGAAGACCACACAGGCACAGTCAGCATTGGAGGGCGAACAATCACCAACCTCAGGTTTGCCCATGACATTTACGGTCTGGCATGAAATGAAGAGGAACTGGCCACCTAGTGAAGCAAAATGGACGAAATATCCTCACGATACGGCATGGAATCAGGCGGAGGAAAAACCAAGCTCATGTCAAACAGTGCCCAGCCATTCACCACCAAGATCACTCTCAGCGGAAAAGAACTGGGGGACAGTTGACCATTTCAAGTACCTTGAGCCATCATAAGTGGGAAGGATCGAAGACCGAAATCCTAGTAAGAGCGGCACAAACAGCAGCAGCAATGGAAAGGGCTGAAGACCATATGGGGGAGACAAAAACATCCCTCTCGGAACCAAGGTAAAGTTATAAACGCGTAGTTTAAACTCAATATGCTTTACACATGTGAGGCAGGACACTGAAAAGCAGACCTACAAAGGAGGATCCAAGCGTAGAAATGAGATGCCTCAGAAGGCTCCTTGGCATCTCATACAAGGACCATGTCACCAACAATGAAGTCCGCAGAAAGATCACTCAACAAGTGCGGGACTATGAAGACCTACTGACCACGGTGAAAAAGAGGAAACTCAGATGGTATGGGCACGTAACACGCTCAGAATGACTTGCAAAGACCATCCTGCAAGGAACAGTCCAGGGGAAGAGAAGACGGGGCAGACAGAGGAGAAAGTGGGCCGACGACATCCGTGATTGGACAGAGGAGGACTTCAGTGTCACCCAGGCACTCGCCCACGACCGCGCTAAGTGGAGCCAGCTAGTCCACCGTTCGTCCACCATGCAGCGCCCCTACGACCCTGGCGGGTTACGGGACCAGTAACAGTAACAGTAACAATGGAAACATAACTTGTGTGATGAAATTTGTTTTTCTTCTCCTACTTGTGTATTGTGGCCCAAGTTTGGAGTTTTCTCTCTCTCTCTCTCTCTCTCTCTCTCTCTCTCTCTCTCTCTCTCTCTCATCTCTCTCTCTCTCTCTTATATATATAATATATATATATATATATATATACTACACACACACATACATACATACATACATACATACAATTGTCTTGATAAAAAAAAAACCCAAAACACCCACAATTCTGCTAGGCACCCCTCCCTCCACGCACACAGTTGAGGTAAAACCCCCCAAAAAAAAATTAATTAATAATGAAAGCACAACTGTGTTCAACTTTATTTCTTTTTATATTTTACACATCAGCAAATTTTCGCTTCTATTCTGAAGCTTCCTCATGCTGAATGTACAACATCAACAGTAAAACCACCTTTTAAAACTGATAGATTATTGTTTCTTTGTTCGGAATAATCACTTCCCAGATCTGGTCATGTTCCCCTGGATATCTCCCCCCCCCCTCCCCCCAGCCCTCTCCATACCCCATCATCCTCACACAACCTCTCTCTTACTCCAACTCTCCAAATCTAGAAGTAATTGCAAAGAAGTAATGACAGGTTTCACAACCTGTGAATAAGATCATATCACAACTAAAACTGCCAGTAAATTACATCATAAAAAGCTAGAAACTAAACTCACAGACTCTTGAAATAATATTATGCCAGCTGGAAATTGAAAGTCAAAAGAAAACAAAACCCAAATGGTTGTTGACTTCCGGTGCTTCTACTTCCGCCAATAGCAACCCTGTTTACATTTCTCGATTACAAATGGCGGAAAATACCAACGGAGTTTGTTGTCACAGTATTGTTTTTGCGCACTGCGTTCATCTTTGCAGACATTTTTACTGCTTACCTCAGTAAGTTCATGTGCTTCGATTTGATTAAGTGGTAGTATTTATCTGGTGAGTGTGGATTTGCTAGAACATGACCAGTAAAGCAGTTGTAACGAAAATAAGACATGACTCCTTGCTCCTTTACTGAGTAGATGGGTATCCAACTTTGTTAAGATGTGTTATGAACGTAGCTGTTGTTGTTGGATTTTAAAATGAAAAACTGAAGACGTTAAGTCTAAACTCATATAATTTCTTAAACCCGAACTTAGTGAACTAATCTCAGTTTCTCACTATAAAAACTATAAAGATCTACTTTACAGCATGACCATAACATTTTGACAGTGAGTAACTCAGATGTTATGTAAGGGTTTAAGTAAGTAAGAAATTCATGGAGGTGTGATTCAGGCTGGAAATATCATATTAATTGTATATGTAGCCTACCCATGCTGTGCTCTATCATTGATTGCCACCCAAACCACAATTTGGCAATTCAAAGCCCTTATATTAAGTTATAAGCTTATGTTATGTTATATATTATGTAATATATCTCTCTCACACATGATGCATTGAATAAGCAATGCATTTGCTCTGTGCATGTGTGTGTGTGTGTGTGTGCACGTGCGTGCGTGTGTGTGTGTGTGTGTGTGTGTGTGTGTGTGTACCATTGTAGTGTAACTGTAAGCGAGAGAGTGAGGATGTGAATGTGTGTGTGGTGTGAGTATGTGCTGTGCGCGTGTGTGTGCACGTGCTTGCTGTGTGTTTGTGTGTGTAAGCCTGCGTGCTGTGAGAGGAGAGATTGTTTCACTTAGTGACTTAAGCATCTGAAAAAGTCTTTGAATTTTATACTGAGAGGTTTGTATGAACCCTATAGGCTATACATACTGTATTATAATATATATATTAACCTTTAGCCTACAGCATTTGCTGTTCTGGAATGGCAGATAAACCATGTCTCTCAGTCTGCCCCAAGCACTTTTCCGGAATGTTGCTCATGTGTCCTGACTTTGCAAAAGCACATTCTTTGTATCTATACTTTTTTTTAATAGGTCGTAACTTTTCTTAAAGCGTACTATTACAATACTTTACTCTACATTGTTCATTTTCCTTTTAAGAGAATAATACTTTTATGGGTACATTAGTTCAGAATTTAATTCACAATATTTTTTTTTCAACAGTCGCCCATTTTTTGCAAAAATTCCCTGGCAAATTGAAATAGGATTTTCCTATATATAAATTATGTATAAGCCAAAATCCTTGGCAGGCTAAGGGTTAATGGGGAAACATTCTTCAGGCTCACAATCCCACACATTTTGAAAGACTTTGTAAAGTTTCTTCTCAAGATCACACAACAATGCTGCCTGCACTTTTTTCCTTGACTGTGGATGTTTTCAGGCAGTAAAAAGGATTTTAGGTATTGTTTTCATTTCCAGAGACACTCAGACAGTTTTTCTAGCTTTGAACTAATTGAAGAAAATGCTTTAGCTTCAGGGGGAAATATCTGATAGTAATATGTATACCTAATTTTGAGTTATACTTGGCAGTAATGGGATTACTTTTTAAAATCACCCCTGTGTTTATAATGTGTGCACAAGATGTTCTGCATGTATTTGCGCATGGGGCCTAGTTTTATAGTCTCGTCCAAAGGACTTTCAGGGGAGTGGAGTCAGTACTGATGTGAACTCCACTCCAGGGTAACATCCCCATAAATAGAAAAAGTAAAACGGGCACCTCTGTGGTGGCTTGATCCTGGGCCGTCAGATCGTGAGTGCAGCGCTCTGACCCCTAGGCTTTCCTGCCCTGTCCCACCTCATTGTCATTCCTGGTGGTGATGTGTGTCCTGCTGCTGTCAGTGGTGACTGTGTGTTGTTTTCTGTGAACAGGTCAGTGACATCAGGGATCCACCACCATGTCTCCCCAGCCTTGCCAGTGTCAAGGAAGAAGAAGCCACCAGACCCCTGACCTTGACCTCAGCCTGGGCCCTCAGCGTGTGCTGCCCATCTCCTGAACAGTTCCCTCCCCCTGCTGCTGCTGCTGCTGCTTGATGGATGGAGGAGGACCAGGATCACTGTGCACCAGTAAGTGGAAAGAAGGGCTGTCCCTGTGGAGATGGATTGTACAGTGTCATTGAATCCGTGTTTTTCTTCACTTTTGTACAGTGTCATTGAATCTGTGTTTTTCTTCAGTCTGGGGAAATTTTATTGCATTTTACATCGTCTGTGTGGACACCGTAAGTGTAACAGTAGAAAACCTGATAATGTATTCATGATTTTTTTCTATGTTAATTTAGTTGTGGCCTAGAAGTGTGTGACTGACATTAGGTAGGACCACGGCCACCACTAGCTGGGAAAGCGTAGCTGAAAGCACAGGCAAACTTGACCCACTTTGCACCCCAATTTCTTCATACAAATATAAAAGAAAACTTAAACACAATATACCAGTAAAAAGTTTAAAGCATCAACTCAACATCTGTAATATCATTTTGCATGAATGATGACTACTGGCTGAAAGCACGAATTGCTGAATTTTCTTGCTTCGTCTTTTATCATGATTGGGGACCTATCAACAACACAAACTTATTCATAGCGTACACCATTGGAAAGAAGAAACTTATCGCTAACCGATGATAGGATGGGATTTTTGGTGAAGTTTTTCAAAGGTGTAGTAATAAATCTAATATGTTTTAAAAAATTACCTCCAGTTTGCAGAAGTCGTAGAAATTTCAGTCTTAATCGTACAAAAATTCCCAAATATGATAAGAAAGCTTGGTTTTTTTCAGAACAAATACCTCATTTGAGTTTATTGCTTAGTTCCCTTGATGATTTCCATTTCTCATTTGCATACAGTACGCCCCCTCTTCTTACTAACTAAAATGGTGACCTCAGTGAGTCAAACGACCAATGCTTTGGACTTATATTTACACATCAGCAAATTTTCTCTTCTATTCTGAAGCTTCCTCAGGCAGAATGGATAACATCAACAGTAAAACCAACTGTTTAAAACTAATAGATTATTCATATTGTTTGTTGTTCAGAATAATCACCTTCCCCACATCTGAAATATAAGCCAACCTCTGAGATCTGGTCATGTTCCCCTGGATATCTCTCCCTAGAAACTAAACTCATGCACTCTTGAAATATGCCGGCTGGAAATCGAAAGTCAAAATAAAAACCCAAATGGTTTTTGACTTCCAGTGCCTCTATTTCCGCCAATAGCAACCCTGTTTACATTTCTTGATTACAAATGGCGGAAAATACTAACAGAGTTTGTTGTCACAGTATTGTTTTCGCGCACTTCGTTCATCTTTGCAGCCATTTTTACTGCTTACCTCAGTAAGTTCATGTGCTTCGATTTGATTAAGTGGTAGTATTTATCTGGTGAGTGTGGATTTGCTAGAACATGACCAGTAAAGCAGTTGTAACGAAAATATGACATGGCTCCTTGCTCCTTTAGGGCCTAGCTAAAACTTCCCTTTCAGTTCACTGTTAGCCTAGTTGTGTCTGCCAAGTGCATTGCACATCCAGCAGAAGCAAAGTAAGTCTGCCCTTTTTTGCCAGATTTTATTATACTAATAATCATTAGCAAACTGATTTGGCTGTAGTGTAATTGTGTAAATTTTTATCTGCTATTCAGTATTCTCTGCAATTGTGTGCGAAACTGCTATTTTATGAAAACTACTCATGTATGGGTTAGGTTGTGCAACATGAGAGTCCTCTGCACAGATACCACCCCCTCCCCTCCCCTCCCCTGCCAGTATGATAGATTTTACTAAAGAAATCGGCAGTCAAAACGTGTACTGCTTGGTTCAACCTTGTACCAAGAGTTTATTCATGTGAATATATTTTAGCTGAACAGGTTTGTAGACTTTTGAGATGTAATGAGTATAAATAAGTACTATACCATTCCTTTCTTAGTTTCCAATTTTGGATTTTTTCGTCTCAAGTGTTGCTTTCTTTTTCTGTCTAATATTGTAATAAATAATATCAGTAGATGCAGTTTCCAACTTTGTTAAGATATAATATAGTTATCCTTCTTTTCTGTTAGGCAATTCCCTTCTTTGTCCTGGATGTTACTGACTCTTGCCTGTTTCTGTTTGGTGAGCTCTTTCACAATCTGGTATGCTCTTCTGCTATTATTCTTTGTCAGGCTCTCTTCGATTTCTGTACATTGTTTCTCTATCCATTCCTCCTTGGTCTTCCTCATGTCTCTCCTGATCTTCTTGTTTACTTCTCTGTACTCAACTGCTCCTGTAGTGTTCTTGCTCTTCTTCAGGTCTCGTCTTTTGTCACACATATTCAAGATTTCATCTGTGACCCATGGTTGTGTTTTTCGGCGATGTTTGCCAAGGAGTATGCTTGCAGTCTCAGTCATCACTGTGTTAAAACTAGTGGTCATCATTTCGGCATTTTCTTCAAGTTGGCAGATGGACGGAATACTGTTCCGAACTCTACAATCATCAGACGCTAGGCGACCCCAGCGTACTTGCAAGCCAAGCCTCATCGAATAAAGACAACTTCCCAATTCTATGCGAGGAAGTAGAAGTAGCAATTAGATCGCTGAAGAAAGGAAAATCAGCAGGAATCGACAACATCCCAGCAGAGCTGATCCAACACGGGGGAGAAGCAGTGACAGACATCCTTACAAGTATCTGCAACAAGATCTGGCAGACCGGAGAGTGGCCTACACCATGGACCCAATCACTCATCATCACTCTCTTCAAGAAAGGAAATCTCCAGCAGTGCCAAAACTACAGGACAATCAGCCTCATAAGTCATGCCAGTAAAGTCATGCTGAAAGTGATCTTGAACAGGCTGAAACCACAGGCAGAAGAGATCATCGCTGAAGAGCAGGCCGGTTTCCGCCCAAATAGAAGCACCACAGAACAGATATTCAACCTGAGGGTTCTGTGTGAGAAATACAGCCAGCATCAACAAGACATCTTCCACGTCTTCATTGATTTTAAGAAGGCCTTCGATATAGTATGGCATGACGCTATGTGGGCCACCATGAACAAATTCAACATGGGCCAGAAGCTGATTCACACCATCAAGGAACTCTACTCAAAGGCCACCAGTGCAGTACTCGTACAGGGCACGGTAGGGGAATGGTTCCGTACCTCAGTTGCGGTCCGACAGAGATGTCTGCTTTCGCCGACACTGTTTAACATTTCCTTGAACGCATCATGACTGACGCCTTGGAAGACCACACAGGCACAGTCAGCATTGGAGGGCGAACAATCACCAACCTCAGGTTTGCCGATGACATTGACGGTCTGGCATGAAATGAAGAGGAACTGGCCAACCTAGTGAAGCAACTGGACGAAATATCCTCACGATACGGCATGGAAATCAGCGCCGAGAAAACCAAGCTCATGTCAAACAGTGCCCAGCCATTCACCACCAAGATCACTCTCAGCGGAAAAGAACTGGAGACAGTTGACCATTTCAAGTACCTTGGAGCCATCATAAGTGAGGAGGGATCGAAGACCGAAATCCTAGCAAGAGCAGCACAAACAGCAGCAGCAATGGAAAGAGACTGAAGACCATATGGAGAGACAGAAACATCCCTCTCGGAACCAAGGTAAAGTTACTAAACGCGCTAGTCACCTCCATCATGCTTTACGAATGTGAGGCATGGACACTGAACGCAGACCTACAAAGGAGGATCCCAGCAGTAGAAATGAGATGCCTCAGAAGGCTCCTTGGTATCTCATACAAGGACCATGTCACCAACATTGAAGTCCGCAGAAAGATCACTCAACAAGTGCGGGACTATGAAGACCTACTGACCACGGTGAAAAAGAGGAAACTCAGATGGTATGGGCACGTAACATGCTCAGAATGACTTGCAAAGACCATCCTGCAAGGAACAGTCCAGGGGAAGAGAAGACGGGGCAGACAGAGGAGAAAGTGGGCCGACGACATCCGTGATTGGACAGGGAAGGACTTCAGTGTCACCCAGGCACTCGCCCACGACGGCGCTAAGTGGAGCCAGCTGGTCCACCGTTCGTCCACCATGCAGTGCCCCTACGACCCTGGCGGGTTACGGGACCAGTGAACAGTGAATATAGTTATCATTATGTCTTATAAACTTTGCTGTTGTTGTTGTTTTTTAATGAAAAACTTAAGATGTTAAGTCTAAACTGCTGACATTCTTCAAACCCAAACTTAGTAAAATAATCTCAGTTTCTCACTTAAAAACTATAATGTAAAGATCTACAGCATGACCATAACATTTTGACAGTAAGTGAGTAACTCGGATGTTATGTAAATTGAAGTGTTTAAGTAAGAAATTCATGGAGGTGTGATTCAGTTAGCAAATATCACATTAATTGTATTTGTAGCCTACCCATGCTGTGCTCTATCATTGATTGCCACCCAAAACACAATTTGGCAATTCATAGATTTTATGTGTTTAAAATGTTTGTAATATCTTATCTCTCTCTCACAGATGATACATTGAATAAGCATTGCATTTGCTCTGTGTGTGTGTGTGTGAGAGAGAGAGAGAGAGTGAGCGAGTGAATGTGTGTGTGTGTGTGCATGTGCTTGCTGTGTGTGTGTGTGTGCCTGCGCGCGCATGCGTGTTTGCATGCTGTGGGAGGAGAGAGTGTTTCACTTAAGCGTCTGAAAAAGTCTTTGAATTTTATACTGAGAGGTCTGTATGAACCCTATAGGCTATACTGTATATTATTATTATTAACCTTTAGCCTGCGGCATTTGCTGTTCTGGAATGACAGATAAACACGTCTCTCACACTGCCATGAGCACTTTTCCAGAATGTTGGTCATGTGTCTTGACTTTGCGAAAACTTACACATTCTTTGTATAGGTTATAACTTTCTTAAATTGTACTATCAAAATATTTTAATCTACATTGTTAAATCATTTTCCTTTTAAGATAATATACTTTTATGGGTACATTAGTTCAGAATTTTATTCACAGTTTTTTTTTTTTAACAATCACCCATTTGTTGGGAAAATTCCCTGGCAGATGGGATTTTCCTATATTTATTTATAAGCCAAAATTCTCAGCAGGCTAAGGGTTAATGGGGAAAAAATCTTCAGGCACATGCTGACAATCCTACACATTTTGAAAGACTTTGTAAAGTTTCTTCTCAAGATCACACAGCAATGCTGCCTGCACTGTTTTCCTTGACTGTGGCTGTTTTCAGGCAGTAAAAAGGATTTTAGGAATTGTTTTCATTTCCAGAGACAGTTTGTCTAGATTTGAAGAAAATGCTTCAGCTTCAGAGGGCACAGCCCCCTGACCCCTGCTTTTTAGGAGGGGAAGGGGTCACACCTCTTCCTTAGACTTGACATCCACTGTAATATATATACCTAATTATGAATTAAATGTTGAGTCTGAAAGGTTGGCTACTTCATACTTGGCTCTATCTATTGTGTCATGTAGCTTTGCATGCTTCAGGTATTCACTTAAGTTATAGTTTATACTATGGCCTAACTACTAAGACATCTTTCTTTGCTATGAATCAGTATTATTTGGCAAACACTGGCTATGTAAAAAAAGAAGAAGGAGAAGAAGAAAACCAGTATTGGGATTACTTTTTAAAATCACCCCTGTGTTTATAATGTGTGCACAAGATGTTCTGCGTGCGTTTACACATGGGGCCTTGTTTTATAGTCTCGTCCAAAGGACTTTCAGGGGAGTGGAGTTAGTACTGATGTGAACTCCACTCCAGGGTAAAATCCCCATAAATAGAAAAAGTAAAACGGGCACCTCTGTGGTGGCTTGATCCTGGGCCGTCAGATCCTGAGTGCAGCACTCTGACCCCTAGGCTTTCCTGCCCTGTCCCGCCTCATTGTCATTCCTGGTGGTGATGTGTGTCCTGCTGCTGTCAGTGGTGACTGTGTGTTGTTTTCTGTGAACAGGTCAGTGACATCAGGGATCTACCACCATGTCTCCCCAGCCTTGCCAGTGTCAAGGAAGAAGAAGCCACCAGACCCCTGACCTTCACCTCAGCCTGGGCCCTCAGCGTGTGCTGCCCATCTCCTGAACAGTTCCCTCCCCCTGCTGCTGCTGCTGCTTGATGGATGGAGGAGGAGCAGGATCACTGTGCACTAGTAAGTGGAAAGAAGGGCTGTCCCTGTGGAGATGGATTGTGCAGTGTCATTGAATCTGTGTTTTTCTTCACTTTTGTACAGTGTCATTGAATCTGTGTTTTTCTTCAGTCTGGGGAAATTTTATTGCATTTTACATCGTCTGTGTGGACATCACAACAGCAGAAAACCTGATAATGTATTCATGATTTTTTTTCCATGTTAATTTAGTTCTGGCCCAGAAGTGTGTGACTGACATTAGGTAGGACCACGGCCACCACTAGCTGGGAAAGCGTAGCTGAAAGCACAGGCAAATTTGACCCACTGTGCACCCCAATTTCTTCATGAATACAAATGTCAAAGAAAACTTAAACACAATATACCAGTAAAAAGTTTAATGCATCAACTCAACATCTGTAATATCATTTTGCAAGAATGATGACTACTGGCTGAAAGCACGACATGCTGAATTTTCGTGCTTCGTCTTCTATCATGCTCGGGGACCTATCAACAACGCAAACTTATTCATAGCGCACGCCATTGGAAAGAAGAAACTTCCCGCTAACCGATGATAGGATGGGATTTTTGGTGAAGTTTTTCAAAGATGTAGTAATAAAACTTATATGTTTAAAAACTACCTACAGTTTGGAGAAGTCATAGAAATTTCAGTATTAATCGTACACAAATTCCCAAAATATGATAAGAAAGCTAGTTTTTTCAGAACAAATTATTACCTCATTTGAGTTTATTGCTTAATTCCCCTGATGATTTCCATTTCTCATTTGCATACAGTACGCCCCCTCTTCTTACTAACTAAAATGGTGACCTCAGTGAGTCAAACGACCAATGCTTTGGACTTGGGATTGTCAGCAGAGATTTTTTATGTGTACAGCACATTACTCTGACATTTGAAGAAGTAGATGCTGTGTTTTTGTTTTGTACGTGGTTACTACTGAATCTCGATGATTTTAGAATTAAAGTCTTTTATCGTTGCTGGCAAGTTTAACTGGACTGGGACCACATGGAACACAGAACTAGGTCATCGATGGGTGCTCTCATAATTCATGAACTGGCATGACATTTCTCTGTCATAACAACTAATTCAGGCAATAATTCTGTTAAAAAATAGCTTGTAGTAGTGGTTTTTTCCTTCTTAGTATCTGTACTTTGTTGTATCATGTCAAAATGGTCGGCGAAACATCGTGCAAACAAATGCAGGAATGACAACTCCTGCCTCGATTTAATTTAGAACTATAAGAAATTTTGACTGATCTGTTTAACGTTTATTGTTTTTATGTGCATGTAATTGTAAGATAACATTTTTAAAAGAAATAGTTACATATATATAACAATTAGAGAACACACATGAAGGCATCCATTCAAGTTCATGCAGATCAAAACTTTTTTTTCTGAATCAGAGGATGCAAGTGCTAAAGAAATGAATAAACCTTGTTTTGTCAGACTCTCAGTTGCTTTCACATTTTAAACAGTGCATGCATTTTCTTCACTGGTTTTTCGTCAGGTTGTGTTGTTTATCCAAGCATGCAGTTTGAAAGAAAAAACACACACACAAACTGGAAACTTTTTGTAATGCTTTTATTGAGCACAAAGTAAATTTCTGTATTGTATTATTTTTTATCACACACACACACGATTCAAGATTTAATTCCTTTCACCCCTTTTGGGGTATGGAGGATTACTAACAAATTGAACAGGAGAATAAACCTAACAGCAATACACCAAAAAATAATACCAATACTAACAGAAACTGAAAAACAAGAGTTCATCGCAAAATGATAAGCAAACAGTATTAAAGACTCAACTATACTATTTTTTAAGTACACACATTTCTTTAAAAGACATAATCTACACATATGAAAGACAGTTGAAATTTCTAGAAATACAGGTCTGCACATCTTATGAATATTGAGAGCGACAGGAAAACTTTTCGAGATTTGCATTTCATTAGCCTCCAAAAATTATAACTGGACATGGATTGAAGAAAATATTGGGGAAGAAAATCTTGTCGTAAATGTTTGAAGTGGGGACATTCCATGATAAAATGAAATTCATCCCCTAAAACATACATATTGCATTTTGAACATATTCTTTCTTCCCTTGGTATATTATGGCAACGTCCAACCTCAATAGGAAGCTTGTGACAGCTACAATGAAACTTCATACAGGGTTCGTACAAGTCTTAAAAAGCCCTAAAAGGCCCTGATTTTTGAAGATCCAAAATAAGGCCCCTAAAAAGCCCTGAAAATGAGATGTATTGCCCTGGAGGCCCTAAAAAGCCCTAAAAATGGGAATCATGAGTGAGAGTTTCTGTTGAAATGTAGATTAAACAGATACACAAAATAAAACTTCTGAGAAATGAAAGCAAGAAGGGTGACCAAAGATTGTATTTTCGCCGATAGAATGCCTGTCGTCTGCTATTCATGTCGCGTCACCTATTTTGCCAAGGGAGGTAATTTGCCTCCATTGAAAGAGCATATACACTTTGCTTTCACCAGTTATTTTTTACATGCGAGGGACTACCTACCCCTATGGTATGTCCATAATTTGTTTGGAAAATGATGCTAAACTATGGAACTGCAATTATGAGTCGAAAAAACACCAGTTTTCTGTTTACTGTGCTTAAGTCCTTCTCTACAAGATTTTTCAATTTTAGCACAGCTGCGCTGTGAATAGCAAGGCCTATTGTTTCTCCAGTGCGCATGCACAGTTTACAAAATGGCAATGGTGTCAGAATGGGAAAATAACAAAACCTGTAGCCAAATCTGTTCTTTATTTGAGGAGATTATCCCACAGATTTCCTGCAGAAGTCATACAGAAACAAATCCAGTTCATAAGGCAAGTCAGAAATGCCAGCACTTTGCATATTTTCCACTGCTCAACGTGGTCGGTTCATTTGACTTTCTTTAAAATTCGTAACTTATTCAGTTATTGGCAGACTTGATTAAAAAAAAAAACAACTGTGGGGAGAGGGTGTGGGCATCCTTTTCAAGTCAGTGTTAGGCCTACCACTCGGTCTGCATTGATGATACAGGACTTGTACATGTATTCATAGTGAAGAGAACTTGCGTCCAGCAACCTCTCTCTCTGTCTGTCTCTTTTGTGGATGCTTGTGTGCGTGTGCGTGCGTACATGTGTGTGTGTGTGCATTGTGTGTGAATGCCTGCACGTACGCATGTGTGAGATTGAAATAAAGGAGCAGAATTTGGAAGAGGCACTGTGACTGTGTGAGGGTATTGTTATTACCAGTTCTAGTACCCGGTAACCATCTGCATCTTTGGTAAGGCAAGGAGACTAGTTCACATCAGATGAAGTTTGAGGGATAGTGTCTTAGTTCACTTTGCTAGTTGTTTGTGAAAAGTCCTATTAAAATCAGAGACACTTATTTCAGTTTTCACTTTACTTGGTATTTCAAGACATGGACACTTCCATCACACCATGACTTGATGTTTTATTGTGTGAGGATTTTAATTCATTGTGGTATCTATGATTGAAAGACATTTTTATTCTAGAACTGAAGTTGAATTTGTGTCAATAATCAATATCCAACATGCAGTTTTAGACAAGGAGACTTTGCTTACATGAGTTTGAAATTGGTTTATCAAAGTAAACGTGTACACAGGGTGATACTTTGATGCCCCGCAGCTAGGCCCTAAATTTGGAAATAATGGCCCCTAAAAAGCCCTAAAAAGGCCCTAAATTTTTCCCCACAAAGTCTGTATGAACCCTGTCATAAGAGCGTAAACATATACATCTAGTAGACAAGTTATATATTTTTCCATACCAAAATCGATCTTATAGTTTTTATAATAAAGGCATCTACTATTATTCCACAGCTCATTTCTCCATTCATTAACAAATTTTTCTATTAAGAAGGCTTTGATATGTGAACTTGTAGAATCAATACTTGAATAAAACTGTCTCTCCCACAAACAGTCAAATCCACTTTGTACTAAAATATTTTGTATCTTATTTACTTTAACCATGATGATTGAATCAATGATTTGTCATGTAAATCTTTCATCATCTGATAAACATTTGAGGATAGCTTTTCAGACTGGATGTCAAGCAGCTGCATCCAGAAATGAACCATTCGAACAGAGACCAAAATAGACAAAGGATATCTGCCCGTTTCTCCATATACTAGCGAAGTTGACACTTTACGTTTTAAATGAAAAATGTACTTAAAAAATCTTAACTGAAACTTACCAATTATTGTTAGGTTTTCATATCCCCAAATTTCACATCCATACAACAAAACGGGTACAACGATTTTATCGAATAAATCAAGTGTCACATGTATAGGTAGTTCTTTTTGCCGTGCAGTCCTTATCGAACTAAACATAACTTTAGTAGCTTTATCACACACACACACATACACACACACTCACACACACAACACACACACACACACACAACACACAACACACACACACACACACACACACACATGTTCACACACCACAACAACACACACACACACACACCACACACACGGATGACTGAGAACAGTGCATTGCATTTCCACTGTACAGTCATTGGCCTGACACCAGTGTGCAGTGTGAGGTGTGAACAGGAATAGGTCAGGGTTGCATACCCCTACACTTTTCCCACAATTTCTGTGGAAAATTGCATGGAACTATGGTTTAACTTTAAGTTAAAAACTATGAGTTTTGCTACATCATAAAAACATTTAAAAAAATAAAAAAGCAGACAAGTAAAAACACAACACCCAAGTGTTTGGCAGAGCAAAGTTGTGGTTGATTTAAAACCTTCTTTAGGCTGAAAGATTGGCCAGCTGACAGTAAAAACCAAACAGGAGTGAAAACACAGCCCCTGACACATGCAACATGCACTGACATGGGTGAACACTCTCACACCCCCACGCTTTTGTGTGAGTGTGAGAGAGAGAGCTGCTGTCATTCTTTGAGGTGAGAGACTTGGCACAGCTGTGCTGTGAATGGCCGTTGTTTTTTCTGTGCGCATTTGTTCAGTGTTTACAAAATGGCGATCAGTGAAACAGTTGCCAAATTTGTTCTGCATTTGAAGAGACGACTGCACACATTCACTGCAGAACACATGTATGGATACAGAAACATGCCCGGTACTTCAGGCAAGTCATGGGGGTGTTCACTGATGAAATATATATATCGTGAATTGTTTTGAAGGGGTTTTGTTGTTTCAGATTTATAATTATGTCACATAGCGCTTGGGAATCAGAAGAATCAGTTGTAACTAGATTATAAAATGAATTATAAATGCATGATGACCCTCCATTGCTGTGGAAACCAATTCTGAATGGCCAACATGCAAACAACTCATTTGGAAAGAACAAAACTTGAAAGATACTGTATACATATAATTTTGTTGTTGTTGTTAGATAAGTTCTTACAGATGATTTCTTTATTTTTGCAGATTTGTTTTTACACTGAACAGTTTGCTGATTTTCTGTGAAGTTTTCTTTTTTTTGTTCCTGGATTTTTGTCACAAGTGTGGCTGGATGCAGAATTTCAAATTGCTATAACTTCAGAAGTTATTCATGTAAACACAAATAAATCTGTAGAACTTAAGATCTTAACACAAAGAAAAAACATTCAGAATTTCAATGCTGTATCTGTTTCTTGTTTTAAAAAGTGAATCCTCTTTTAAAATAAAAAAAATTGATGATTAAAAAAAGTGAGAAATCGTGAAAAGAAAAACCAGCCTGCACTGACAAGGAAGACATACCTCCATGTAGTTGTGTAGTCCTTGAAGTGACATGAGCTGTCTTTAGCTTTCTGTCATCAATCTTATCTACACAATATGTAACAAAATTTTTTTTGAATGGATGAGGCCCGTATTCAGTAGCAGATTAGTAGTTATTTCCATCCGTGACAGCAAAATGCAGAGATGGTTGACTTTGTTACACTTCTGGCTCATCTTCATTTCAATTCTATAACTCCGTGACACTTCACTCCAGTCACACAGACACTGAGAAAGAAACACTTGCTTTGAACAATATTAGTGATCCATACACGTCACCATCTCTCCTGTCTTCTTCAATGGTCAGCTGTCTGACAACATTGTGCGGCATAGTTATCTTGTCCCCAGGACTGTCTGCTAACCATTTTAAGAAAATTAATGCATTTTTGTGCTTTTGTTAAAATGTATCCAATATGAACATTCCAAGTTAATTTTGGTGTGGGTGTGTGTGAGAGAGAGAAAGTGAGTGAGTGAGGCTACGTTCATACTGCCACTCGCAACTGTAGAACAAGCGTGAAACAAAAAGCGTACATACATGCATGTATGAATTAGAAAAGGCGTCAATGCTTTAAATCCACATGTATGAATTAGAAAAGGTGTTGATGCTTTTTTTTTAATGCAGATGACTCAGATTCTTAGCAGTGATACTCCTGAAAATCTGCCTTCTCTCATAACAAATATGTCCTACTGCCTTCAAGATAGCCCAAATTGGATGATACAGAACAAGTTACAGCTAAATGTTAATAAAACCAAAGCCATGCTTGTAGGGTCCAAACACAAACTTAGTTAAATTAACCCATCAAATTAAAAAAAAAATTTCCAGAAGAAAAAGCGTATTAGCCACATTCTTTGACGTGAAGAAAGCTTACGATAGAGTCTGTCATGAACAATTGTTGCACATTGGTATCAATGGAATGTTATATAAATATCTTACAAATTTTTTTATCTGATAGATCAATTTGTACTAAGCTGGGTCCAGTCTACTCATCGTTTAAGTCTATTGATTTAGGTATTCTGCAGGGATCAGTGCTTGCCCCAATTTTGTTCTCTATTCTTGTACTTGACCTTCCTAGTTGTTTGTCAACTGATACACAAGTTGTTCAGTATGCTGATGATATCGCTATATGGATAAATACTTCAGTTCGGAAAAACACGACAAAAAGAGTTATCAATCATGTTGAAAAAATATATCAAGACGAGCTTAATAAATTCTGTAGTTTTATGAATGGGAATAAGTTAGAATTATCTGCAGAAAAAACATGTCTGGTGCTTTTTAATAATGGTGAAAACCCATCAAAATTACCAATCCTGAAATTAGAGGGAACAGTGCTTAAGTATAAACAGATGTCAAATTCTTAGGTGTATTTTAACTAGAAAGCTGAGCTGGAAGTTGCACATCAACCAGTTAATATCTGAAGCTAGAAATAAGACGTAACTTTAAAATAATAAGTTCTCAGGCATGGAGCCAAGAACCAAGACTGATACATTTGGCTCACTCAGTACCTTTCCATGGGCAGAGTTCTGTACCCACCCTTGACACTGGTGGAGTGAGAAAATAGGAGTAAAGTGT
>CM054166.1:5178672-5246172 GCA_028751875.1 Rapana venosa
AATAAAAGAAATTAAAAAGTTTTTTTTTTTTTTTTTTTTTTTTTTTTTTTTTTAAAAAAAAAAAAAAAAAAAAAAAAAAAAAAAAAAAACCTATGTAATACACGTAATACATGTATACAAGCACTGTACCAGCACTACTGCAATCCTGTTACACGTAAATACTTAATACACGTATACATGTAATCACTGTGATGCTCGTAAAACGATAATACTTGTATACACTGTAATCACTGTAATCATGTATACACGTAATATTCTAATACACTGCAATACACGTAGTACATTGTAATACACTTTAATACACTGTAATACACTTTAATACATTGTAAAACATTGCAATACACTATAACACACTGCAATACACTGTAATGCACTGTAATGCACTGTAACACACTGTAATACACTTTAATACACTGTAATGCGCTGTAATACACTGCAATACACTGTAATACAGTTTAATACACTGTAATACAGTAACTCACTGCAATACACTGTGATACACTGTGATACACTGTAATACTCTGTAATACACTGTAATACACTGTAATACAATATAATGCACTGTTATACACTGTAATACAATGCACTGTACACAGTACACTACACTGCAATGCACTGTAAAAAAATGTAATACACTGCAATACACTGTAATACACTGCAATACACTGTAATAGACTGTAATACACTGTAATACATTGTAATACATTGTAATACACGGCAATACACTGTATAACATTGTAATACACTTTAATACACTGTAATACACTGTAATACATTGTAATACACTGTAATACATTGAAATACACTGTAATACACTGTAATACACTGTAATACACTGTAATACAATGCACTGTACCACAGTGCACTACACTGCAATGTACTGTAATGCATTGTATAACACTGCAATCCACTATATTTAATTTAATACACTGTAATACACTGTAATACACTGTAATTCACTGTAATACACTGTAATAATATGTAATACATTGCACTGTATCACAGTACACTACACTGCAATACACTGTAATACACTGTAATTCACTGTAATACACTGTAAAACACTGCAATACACTGTAATACACTGAAATACACTGTAATACATTCTTATACACTGCAGTACACTGCAATACACTGTACTACTTGAAATACACTGTAATACACTGTAGTACACTGTAGTACACTGTAGTACACTGTAATACACTGTAATACACTTTAATACACTGTAATACACTGTAAAACACAGCAATACATTGTAATACACTGCAATACACTGTATTGCACTGTAATACACTGTAATATATTGTAAAACACTGTAATACACTGTCAGACACTGTAATACACTGTAATTCACTGTATTACCTTTTAATAGACTGTAATACACTTTAATACATTGTAATACACTGCAATACACTGTAATACACTGCAAGACACTGTAATACACTGCAATACACTAATTTGCACTGTAATACAAAAACTGTATCACATTACACTACACTGCAATGCACTGTAATACACTGTAATACACTGTAATTCACTGTAAGACACTGTAATACACCTTAATACATTGTAATACACAGCAATACATTGTAATACACTGCAATACACTGTATTGCACTGAAATACAATGTAATATACTGTAATACACTGTAATACACTGTAATACACTGTAATATAATGTAATACACTGTAATACGCTGAAATACACTGTAGTACAATGTATTACAATTCACTGTACCACAGTACACTACACTGCAATGCACTGTAATAAATTTTAATACATTGCAATACACTGTAATACACTGCACTACACTGTAATACACTTTAATACACTGTAATATTTTGTAACACACTGCAATATACTGCAATGCACTGCAATACACTGTAATACACTGTAATACACTGTAATACACTATACTTCTTTCTAATACACTTCAACACACTGCAATACACTGTAATACACTGTAATACAATGTTATGCACTGTAATACAAAGCACTGTACCACAGTACACTACACTGCAATGCACTCTAATAAACTGTAATACACTGTAAAACGCTGTACTTCACCGTAATACGCTTTAATACATTGTAATACACTGTGATACACTGTGATACACTGTAATACTCTGTAATAGACTGTAATACACTGCAATACATTGTAATACACTGTGATACACTGTGATATATAGTAATACTCTGTAATATACTGTAATACACGTAATACACTATAATGCACTGTAATACAATGCACTGTACCACAGTACACTACACAGAATGTACTTAATACACTTCATATACTGTATTACATTTATTACAATGTAAATCACTGCAATTTTGCTGCAGTGCCTACAGTACATGTAATTCATCACACTGTACCGCAGTAACTTCACTGTCTCCAGTACACTACACTGTAATACACTGCACTGAAAAAGAATACACTGCACTGTAACTTGTTTCATTCTTTGTTAAAAACTTTACAACACCGCTGCTGCCGCAGTTTATACAAATGTAAAACACTGTAATACAATGCACGGTACCACGTACTACCTGCAATGCACTGTAATACAATGTAATACACTGCAATCGCTGTAATACACTGCAATACACTGTAATCACTGTAATTTCACTGTAATACATTGTATACACTGCATATTGTTACACTGTAATTACACTGTAATACACTGTAATACACTGTAATAACCTGTAATACACTTTTAAAACACTGTAATACACTGTAATACACTCTAATGCAATGCCGTACCACAATTTCACTACACGCAATGCAAAAGTAATAACTGTAATAATTGTTAATACACAGCAATACATTGTAATACACTACAATACACTGTATTACACTGTGATACACTTTTATACACTGTAATACACTGAAATACTTTGTAATACAATGCACTATACCACAGTACACTACACTTAAATGCACTGTCATACATTGTAATACTATGTAATATACTGTAATTCACTGTCATACAATTTAATACACTGTAATGCACTTTAATATAATGTAAAAACACTGCAATACACTGTAATACACTGCAATACACTGTAATACACTGTAATACACTGTAATACAATGTAATACACTGTAATACACTGTAATACACTGTAATGCACTGTAATACAATGCACTGTACCACAGTACACTACTCTGCAATGCACTGTAATACACTGTAATACACTGTACTTCACTGTAATACACTGCGATACACTGTAATACACTGTGATACATTATAATACACTGTGATACACCGTGATACACTGGAATACTCTGTAATACACTGTAATACACTGTAATACAATATAATGCACTGTAATACACTGTAATACAATGCACTGTACCACAGTACACTACACTGCAATTAACTGTAATACATTGTAATACACTGCAATGCACTGTAATACACTGCAATACACTGTAATACACTGCAATACACTGTAATACATTAGTAATACATTGTAATACACTGCAAAACACTGAATAACATTGTAATATACTTTAATACACTGTAATAAAACTGTATACTTGTAATACACTGTTAAAACATTGTATTACATTGTAATACACTGTAATAAACCTGTATTACATTTAATACACTTTAAAACACTTGTAAACATTGTAATCCTGTAATACTTGGGATCACTGTAATACACTATAATACACTGTATTACACTGTATACACTGTAGTACAATGTAATACATGCACTGTACCAATATACACTGCACTGTAATGCACTGTAATACACTGTAATACGTTGTAATACACAGCAGTACATTGTAGTACACTACAATACACTGTAATCCACTTTAATACAATGTAAAACACTGCAATACACTGTAATACACTGCAATACACTGTAATACACTGTAATACACTGTAATACACTGTAATACAATGCACTGTACCACAGTACACTATACTGCAATCCACTGTAATACACTGTAATACGTTGTAATACCAGCAATCATTGTCATACCTGCATTTTCATGAATGCACTGTATGCACTGTAACAAACTGTAATACACTGTAAAACACTGTAATACACTTTTAATTCGCTGTAAAAAAAAACACTGCAATACACGTAATAACATAAAAACATGTAATACATTGTAACTCACTGCAATACACTGTAATACACTGTCATACACTGTACTTCACTGTAATACACTTTAATACACTGTAATACACTGTGATACATTGTATAACACTGTGATACACTGTATTATAATGCACTGTACCACAGTACACTACACTGCAATGCACTGTAATTAATTGTAATACACTGCAATACACTGTAATACACTGCAATAAACTGTAATACACTGTAATACACTATAATACATTGTAATACATTGTAATACACTGCAATACACTGTATAACATTGTAATACACTTTAATACACTATAATACACTGTAATACATCGTAATACACTGTAATATATTGTAATACACTGTAATACACTGTAATACACTGCAATACACTTTAATACACTGTAACTCACTGCAATACACTGTCATACACTGTCATACACTGTACTTCACTGTAATACACTTTAATACACTGTAATACACTGTAATACAATGCATTGTACATTAGTGCACTACACTGCAATGCACTGTAATACATTGTAATACACTGCATTACACTGTATTACACTGCAATTTACTGTAATACACTGTAATTCAATGTAATACACTGTAAAACACTGTAATACACTGTAATACAATGTAATACATTGCACTGTACCACAGTACATTACACTGCAGGGCACTGAAATACACTGTGATACATTGTAGTACACTGTAGTACACTGTATTACACTGTAATACACTGTAATACACTGCAATACACTTTAATACACTGTAATACACTGTAATACACTGTAATACACTGTAATACATTGCACTGTACCACAGTACACTACACTACAATGCACTGTGAGACACTGTAATACACTGAAATTCACTGTATAACCCTTTATTAGACTGTAATACACTTTAATACATTGTAATACACTGCAATACACTTTAATACACTGCAATACACTGTAAAACACTGTAATGCACTGTAATACAAAAACTGTATCACATTACACGACACTGCAATGCACTGTAATACACTGTAATACACTTTAATTCACTGTAATACACTGTAATACACCTTAATACATTGTAATGCACAGCAATACATTGTAATACAATGTAATACATTGCACTGTACCACAGTACACTACACTGCAATGTACTGTCAGACACTGTAATACACTGTAATACACTGTAATTCACTGTAATACTCTGTAAAACACTGTAAAACACTGCAATACACTGTAATACACTGCAATACACTGTAATACACTGCAATACACTTTAATACATTCTAATACACTGCAATACACTGCAATACACTGTATTACTTGTAATACACTGTAATACACTGTAATACACTGTAATACACTGTAATACATTGTAATACGCTGTAATACATTGTAATACACGTAATACATTGTTATCGCTGTAATACGCGGTAAAAACGTAATACACTGTAAAAACCTGTAATACACTGTAATACAAAGCACTGTACCACAGTCATTTTTCTGCGGGCACTTAATCACTGTGATACATTTTAGTACACTGGTAGACACTGAATACATGTATACCGTAAAATCTGTAATACAGTGAAATTTCACGTAAAACACTGTTTACACTTTAAAACCCTTGCAATGTACCCAACCCTACAACAATATGTGAACACTGTCAGCAGTAAAACACTGTAATTTTGTATAACCCTTTATTGACGTAATACACTTTAAACATTGTAAAACACTGCAATACCTGTAATGCACTGCCAAAACACTGTAATCACTGTAAACACGTGTGCACTTATACAAAAACTGTATCAATTACACTACACTGCAAAGCCCCGTAATACCTGTAATACACTTTAATTCACTGTATAACTGTAATACACCTTAATACATTGTAATACACGCAATACATTTTAAACACTGCAATTCACTGTTTGCACTGTAATCACTGTATTATACTGTAATACACTGTAAACAGTAATACCTTTTAATTATTAATCACTGTAAAACGCTGAAATACCGTAGTACAATGTTTACAAATTATGTACCACAGTCCACACTGCATTGCACTTAATAAATTTTAAAACATTGCAATACACGTAATACACTGCCAAAACACTGTAATAACTTTAAACATGTAATCATTGTAACACACGCAATACATTCAAAAAAATGGGAAAACCTGTAATACACTGCAATACACTGTAAAACACTTAAACATTGTGATAACGCTACAGTATTCACTGTTAACACTGTAACACTTTGTACACACTGTATCCCCTTAAGCCTGTAATACACTGTCTAAAAAGCAGTACCACATTACACTACACGGCAAATTTACTGTAATACCTGTAAACATTGTAAAAACACTGTTTTCGCTGTTTAAAATCTGTAATCGCTGTACTCATTTAATACATTGTAAACACTCCCAAACACCGGGGAATACATTGTTAAAAACACTGAAAAAACACTGTAAACACTTAATCATTATAAAAAATTTGAATAAAAGCATACTGAAACAATGTTAGTAAGTAAATTTATGTAAAATTTTAAAACAATGTTAAAAAATGAATTAACGTAATCCTGTTATTATTGAATTTTTCTGTTTAAAAAATGTAATACACTGTAAAACACTGTAATACAAAGCACGTACCACAGTACACTACACTGCAATGCCTGTAATACACTGTAATACACTTTATTCCCGTAATACACTTTAAAACACTTAACACACTTTTAATACTTTTTAAACATGCAATACCTTATACACTGCAATACACTGTAATCACGTAAACACTGTAATTCCTGTAATACAAAACCCGATTTAAAAAAAAAAACCCAGTGAAAACCCAAAACAACGGGCAGAAAACAACCAAATAGGAAACAGAAAATAACCAGATAGAAAAAAAAAAGAAAACAACCAGATAGAAAACAGAAAACAACCAGATGGGAAAACTAACTGAAACAAAACTGCCAGATAGGAAACAGAAAACACCCAATAAAAAACAAACAGAAAACTACCAGACAGAAAACTACCAGATAAGGAACAGAAATCAACCAGATAGAAAACAAACTGAAAACAGAAAACTTACAGCCAGAAAACAACCAGATAGGAAACAGAAAACAACCAGATAGGAAACAGAAAGCAACCAAATAAAAAACAAACTGAAAACAGAAAACTAACGGGCAGAAAACAACCAGATAGGGACCAGAAAACAACTAAATAAAAACCAAACAGAAAACTAACAGGCAGAAAACAACCAGATAGGAAACAGACTGAAAACAAAAAACTACCAGGCAGGAAACTACCACTAGATAGAAAACAGAAAACTACCACTAGATAGAAAACAGAAAACAACCCGATAGAAAACTCAAAACAACCAGCAAGAACGTAATACAACTATGCTGGGCCGAACTATGTTTGAAAAACTTTCTAGTTAAGCGCGTGTGACTGTGAATAGTAGATTTAAAAGTCAGACGGCAAATTTAGTTCAATACATCCTCCCTTCCTATCCTTTCCTTAAAAGACACAGAAACAAATACAACAAACAAACAGCCTAACCACAAAAAACAGGCTGGAATGGAAAGTATATAGGCTACCCAAACATGTGTTCGCATGAGAAAGGAAGAATACGAGCGTAGCTTATTTTTCTTTATTTATTTGTTTTATTCTTTTATATCGAGGATAATGGAATAAGCACTTATGTGCTTTTTTACATCCAGTCCCCGTGTGTATGCGGTTTTGTAAATTCTGTCATCAAGTTCCCACCGGCACACGATGGCCTACTCTTACGAAAAGCGGAACAGGGTTTAACGTGTGCGCAAGATGTTGTGCGTGCGTTCGCACAGGGGGACTCGGTTTATAGTCTCATCGAAGGACTTTGGGGAAAGTAGAGTCGGCACTGATGTTAAACCCAGGGAAAAAAATCCCCTCGAACGGGAATCGAACCCGGGTCGTCAGATTGCGAGCGCAATGTTCTAACCACTAGGCTATCCCGTCCCCCCACTAATAGAGGTCTCTGTCTCTTGAACTGATAGGCCAGCCACTGACATGCGCATTGTGTGTTTCAACAAGCAGACGACATCCTAACAGATGACAACAAACGGTGGAGAGTTTTGTGGGTGGAATGAAGTGGAGGGACTGGGTGGTGACTGAAGCATGACTTTGAAGTGAATTATCGGGGTGTGTGTGCTGGTATGGGGAAATAGTATCATTCAAGAACAAAAACTGTGGCGTAAATCTGTAATTCTTTCGCTGTGAGTTGAAGGATTTGATTGAATTGGTAAATCAACATGTGAAGTTGTGATACAAATTTGGAAAACTTCAACAACAGATTTGGTAAATCTAGAATTATCAGTATATAGACAAGTAAATGAATAAATATAAACAGATTAATAGATAAATGGTAGAAAAGAAAAATAAAACATCCCGACATTGAAGGAAAACGTGTTTTCTTCAGAAAAGCTATATAACGACTGGCTCTTCATCGTTGCAACATATATCGATGAAAATGGGAAAATATTTGAATTTATGCAAAACATCATTTCGTAGGCGAATATAATAAAAACAAAAGAAACTTGGGATATTTGGCTTTGCAGCTGCTACTACCAGGTACCACTGGAAGAATGCCAACGAGACAGATATGTTTAATTTGCACCAGTAATAAGATACATGGTTCTTTCAGTACGGTTAAAAAACAACACACAAACAAACAAAACAAATGACCTCGATGAAGGAGAAAGAAGTAAACAAAATTTGGAAAGAACGGACAATGGATAAGACTAGAAAAAAGAGGGGTGGAATTAATAAAATACAGAAAATGAAAAGAACAAAGGAATATCAAAGAACAGAAGAAAACGTAGTGGGGGTGGGGGTGGGGGGGATAAGAATTAAAAATAGAAGACATAGCAAAACTATCACGGGGAAAAACCAGGAAGATTGGAATAACGGAAAGAAAACATACCAAAACAGTGAAGATTTTAAAAAATATATCACGTCACCGTGGGTTCCCCCAGCATGCAATGCTCTGCCATTGATCACTTTTTGTTCGTTTCTCGGCCAGATCCCCGAGGCTTACCAATGTTGAAGATTTCTGTGTATGCGATCATTTTTTGTCACCCATTAATTAAGGTAGTCGCATTCCGACTTCGGGGTTGCAGTCGGAACACACCAGTGTGCATGCATTTTTTTAAAAAACAAAAACACATTTTATCATCTGCTCTTACCGGTATATGGGGACGGGATAGCTCAGTGGTCGGAGCACTCGCTTTCCCTCAGCCAAGTAAAGCAGCGTCGAGCGTGGTTACCAGTTGGATGGGTGACTGTTTGCGCGCCTTGGCTTCAGTACAGTTCCCCCAGTTCACCCAGCTGTAAATGGGTACCTGCCCTCTTTAGGGTCAGGGAAGGTAAAGCAGCGAGGGAGAGGAGATGGGCGCCGCCCTCAATATGCTGGCCCTAGAGAAGTGAGGTCTCTGACGCCTCGCTCCCCTACGACCTTATAGGTCATGGGACTCCTTTACCTTCCTTTTTTTTTTTTTTACTTACCGGTATGAATAATGGCCTACTATTCCAACAGGCGGTACGGGTTTTAACTTTGGGAAAAATGCAAGTTTGTATAAGTGCACACTTTGCACCTGAAGGCATGTTCGGAGACTTTGAATGACATTCAGTTCAATGTTTTTAATGCTGGGTGTAGCTGTTTTGTGGAAGTAACTACCCTGCAATCATGATGATGAGAATCGTTCGGAGTGTGATCGTTTTGGAACTTCTTGGATATCTCTGTGTGTCGGTAAGTTCCCTGTGTACCTCTCTCTCCTCTCTCTCTCTCTCTCTCTCTCTCTCTTCTCTCTCTCTCTCTCTCTCTCTTGTTGATAGTCCCTAATCAGGGCAAGGGCCAGATGAAAAAACTATGCGTATTCTGTTACCCTTGAAAACTAAAGGTTCATTCGAGTGTGCAGTTAAATACCAATAACACAGTTATACTTTGTCCATTGTTGCAGTACTTAAAACGTGGTTTGGTGACGAACAATGTCACTTTTTTCAGGAATTTGGACAAAAGCACGTCAATCCAATTCAGCATTAGTGGAGTAAAGTTAACATGCAGCATATCATATTTACGTAACATTTTCACAAACCGATTGAGGACTGAAATAAGCACGGTGTAATGCTTCAATAAAGAATGAAACGTTGACGTTGTTCGTAATTCCATCATGGGAACGATATCCTTTGCAGGCTAAACTAGGCAACCACCTTTCTCTATTAGATTTGTATACTCATGACATTCAGTGGAAAAAAAGATATATCATAGTCATAAGCCACTTAGCAGGAATGTGGCAAAACGTATCGAAATAACCGATTCGGTGGCTAATAAGCTTGGTGCCTTTTTCCTGCTGTGTTGTTCTCAGCAGGGTGTGGCATGCAGCTTTGTGGGCAACCATGAATTTGTACAGCATCAGTGCAAACCTGATCAGAGTCATCAAACAGCTGTACAGCGAGGCCACCAATGCAGTGTACTACAATAACAACATTGGAGAATGGTTTCGAACAACAGTTGGAGTAAGGCAGGGCTGTCTACTCTCACCCACTCTTTTCAACATCTTCCTTGAGAGAATCATGGCTGATGCACTGGAACATCATGAAGGATCAGTCAGCTTTGGTGGCAGAACGATCACAAACCTCCGCTTCGCAGATGACATTGATGGAATAGCAGGATCAGAAAAAGAGCTTGCCAGCCTAACAGAACACTTGAATAAGGCCTCCAAAACATACGGCATGGAAATCAGTGCAGAGAAGACCAAACTGATGACTAATAACACCAACGGCATTAGCACTGATATCAGGGTTAATGACCAGAAGCTGGAAACAGTTCAAAGCTTCAAGTACCTGGGAGCCATTGTATCAGACCAGGGATCCAAGCCAGAAGTAGAATGCAGGACTGCACAGACAATAACAGCTTTGTCAAAACTAAACACCATCTGGAGAGATAAATCTCACTTATCTCCAAGATCAGACTAATGCGCTCCCTTGTCATATCCATATTTCTGTATGCCTGTGAATCATGGACTATGACTGCAGATTTGGAGAGAAGAGTACAGGCGGTGGAGATGAGATGCTTTCGGAGACTCCTTGGCATCTCTTACAAAGACCACATAAGCAACGAAAGCGTGCATAACAGAATCCAGCAAACCATTGGACCCTATGAGAACCTTCTAACGATCGTGAAAAAGCGTAAACTTAAATGGTATGGGCATGTCACAAGATCCAAAGGACTTGCAAAGACAGTTTTACAAGGCACTGTCCAAGGAGGAAGAAGAAGAGGCAGACCAAGGAAGAGCTGGGAGGATAACATCAGCGAATGGACAGGCCTAGAACTCAACAAAACCCCGAGAAAGGCAAAACAGAGAGAGGAATGGAGGGAACTGGTTGTTGAGTCTTTGAGGGTGCCCCCACGGTCGTCAGACTACGGGACAGATAGATAGATTGTTCTCAGCTTATGATGTACGTATGCTGAAGAAGAAAAAACCAACAATGTTTGAGAGTAGCCATGATTTGTTATAGATGTTCATTGAATGTAATAGAGTGGAGATCTTTAATCTCTCATCTCTGCACAACACATCATCTGCCCGCTTCCTCTACGTACATCTTTCATCCTAATCTTTTTTCTATCCCCCTCCCCAATTCGCCTTTTTATTGTTACATGTATTGGTTGTTTCGGTTTTAACTGATGGACTGTGTTTCTTTAGGTTGCATCACCACCCACGATCGGAGCGACTCCCACAATGAAGTTGCGGAAAGACGTCAGCACTGATGCGACGTCACTATTTATTGACGTCACAGACGCTGACGAGGACAGTTTTACGTGTCGCACTGATCACATTGTGCAAACTCTGCCCTTCAACGTCCTGTTGACTGCTGGGACTAAAGGTGTGAGAGAGAGAGATAGAGAGAGAGAGAGAGAGAGAGGTGTGTGTGTGTGTGTGTGTGTGTGTGTGTGTGTGTGTGTGTGTGTGTGTGTGTGTGTGTGTGTGTATGTGTGTGTGTTCGCGCGCGTGTGCACGCATTCACTTCAACCATGAAACAGAGAAAGAGGAAAAATGCAGGTAAACACACGCTATTATCAAAACTATCCATCACATTGTCGCCTGCCTATCATTTTAGAAAAGTCATTCACCTCACTCACCTTCACCTACCCGTAGTCTGATCTAGCAGACCGTTGGGGCACCATTGAAGATTTTGCAACATTGCTTTCATATTAATCACTTAAATGTCGCCTGCTACTTTTCAGACACACAGGCAGGCAGGTAGACAGACAGACACACAGGCAGGCAGGTAGACAGACAGACACACAGGCAGGCAGGTAGACAGACAGACAGGCAGAAAAACAGACGCCCCGATTAATATTTTCACTAAGGTCCCTATTTAATTTTTTCAGAAAATGACATAGGACAGAAAGATTGGATGGAATGTCATGGGTCGTTCTCCCCCCCCCCCCCAGCCCCACCCCCATCTCCCCCCCCCCCCCCCCCCCCCCCCCCCCACCCCCCCCCCCCCCCCCCCCCCCCCCCCCCCACCCCCCCCCCCCCCCCCCCCCCCCCCCCCCCAACCCCCCCCCCCCCGTTGTCCGTTCTGTCGTGTCTGTCAGACAGACCGAACATTATCATTCCAATTTTCTCATTTCTAATTTGTGACTACACCCATCTTTCACGACAACACATCCACGACCACACGATAGTCAGGCCTGAGCGGTTATTCCACAGATCTTAGCATTAATAACCATTGGGACCGCTTCGGGGGCTAAACAAACGCAAAGGAGTCAAGACAGCTGTTGTCTATTAATCTTATGACAGTGGCTTTTCACTGTTTTCGTCTTTTAGTGACTCAGCTAGGACTTTCTCTCTGACTAGGAGGCTTGACTTGACAAGCTCATTATGTGCTGCCAGCCCTGGGGGGCTAGTTGGCCTTTGGAGTAAATCTCCAACGATACTGCTCCTTATGCCCACTTGGCCGAGAGATGTCACTTGAGTGGATGTATAACTACGTGGGGGCAAGGCACATCTCCACTATAATCAAATTCTTGCCCAGTTTCGGAACAGCAGCCTAGCCTCCTCTGCTGTTTTGGAGTGGTCATCGTCGAAGAATGTAACTTGCACTAAATACTATACGCACTACATACAGCGCGTCGTACAAACACGACACACACACACACACACACACACACACACACACACACACACACCAACACCACACTACACATATTACCGTCCTAGGTAGCGACTCCACTCTCCTTCAAAAACGTCTCTTCGGATGGATAATATTAACCGTGTCCGTGTGCCAAATACACGCACAAGAATTGTCTTGCTTACACGTTCACCAATCCGTGTTCCGACTATTTCCTATTTCGGATGTGAGTAGGCCACTAGGGCCTGTGGGAATAAGGAAATGATAAGATTTACACAAACGCATTAACGCGGGACTGGATGGCTAAGTCACATGAAGTAGCTTATTTCATTATCTCGTATATAAAAAGTTTAATTGACTAATTTGAATGAAAAATAAAGAATAAAATGCATGCTGCACAACACACACAACAACACACACACACTACACACACACACTCACACACACACACTACCACAACACAACACACACACCAGGCCGTTGACTTCAAATCAGTCACTTGAATGTGTGCACTTGACCGTTTGTTTAACAGGTATCTTCCTGACCTTCGGAGGTGCATTCAAACCCCTCGCACTGACAAGCCCAGCTACAAATTCTCATAAACGTGATCCAGCTGCACTGTTCGGTCAACTAGGGCATTTCGCCACTGCTGACGTCCATCATCGTTAAGCTATCTGCTAATAACTTCCCACCCCACTGCTACACCAGTCGACTTTCTCGAGTGAGCTGCCCTTGTCGTATAGTCTAGTAAGTCGTAGGTTGAGTTTTTAGGTAGTTGTTAATGTTAGTAAGTAGCATGTCGTAGTTTTCTAGCTAAGCTCATGCTTGCTAGTTGTAGTTTTTTGGTATGAGCAAGTCTTTATAGCCAGAGCAGGATTTATAATGAGATTTTCAGGGTTTGAGTTGGTTATGTAGTTTAGTGCAGTAGTTAGTGAGCACGTAAGTTTAGTTAAGTAAGTAGTATGCTAGCTTCTGTAAGTGTAGCGGCACAGCCATGTAGCTTTGCTGCTAGCTAGCAAAAGCTAGCTCCTAGCCCATAGCTTTCAGCAGCGTTGTAGTTAGTTATAGTAGTACGTCATAGTTAGTAGTTTTAGTAACTAGCCAACAGCAGCTAAAAGCCAGCAGCAGCAGCTAGCTTGCTATGCAGCCGTAGTAAGGATTTGTGTCTCTAGTAGCAAGTAGTCAGAAGCTAGCAGTATAGTATAGCTGAGTAAATGAGTAGACTAGTAGCTTGTCCTAGTTCCAACAGCTTGTAGTAGTTAGGCAAGCTAGTAGTAGATAGTAGTAGTCTAGCTTTAGATATGTTTAGCTTAGCTTATTGCAGCAGATACAGCAGACTAAAGCTGTCAAATGATGCACTATGAAGTAGTTTATGAAAGTAGATAGCAGTCAATATATACATGGAATCTATAACAGCTCGCTTCATGTTGCAAAAAACAAATCAAGCGATTCATTCATCTATGTCTTTTTCACATGCTCAGCAAAAAGTTTACAATTTCAAGTCAGTACAAACAGCTGTTGTAGCACAGTAGCGAGCGTCGCGGCCTTCAGTTGGACAGTGAAGTTTAAGTTAGCAGCAGCAAGTTCTACTTTAAGTGATTAAGTTAAAGTAAAGTAGTTATAAGTCAGTATTTAGTAAGATATAGTTTGTTAGTGTCAGTAGTTTAGTAGTAGAAGAGTATTAGCATTTCGTAAGGCTTTATAACCATTTTCAAAACATGACCCATAGCTATACGAAATCTGACAACTCTCTCTGTACTTGGACTTTGCTCTAAGGACCATGGTTGACAACCGTGTACAAACACTTAGATGGACGCCTACATCTCCCGACACGGTTGTTTGCTGGGCGTTCCCAGTTGCAACACCCTGTGAGGTCACAGAATATGCAACTGCTCTGTCTCATCTCATTCTCTACCAGGACCATCTCTGCCAGACTGAAAGGCGTACAGCTTTTCGTTGACTTATAAAAATGCTGCGTTTAGGTGTGTTTTCCATAGTACCAATCAGCCATATACAGGCATCCATATCTCCGACTTCACAGAGGAATTTTTTTTTCTTTCTATAGAATGGCCTTAGTGTCATGTGTTCGATATGCAAAGAGCACTGTCATGGTGAAGACAAAATCAAAAGAATTTTCAAAGCATAAACAACTTTGTGTAATGTAGTCACTTGACAACTGTCGATTACATTGAAATGGTCAGTGCTCAAGGCATGACAGGCTTTAGGCTCATCTGAGTTGTGGCTTGCTTGGGTTTTTTGTTGCTTGTTATTTTGTGTTTATTTGGGGTTATTTTTCATGGTGTTGTGTATTTTCCTGTACTAGAATACATGCACTTTCGCCCACTTCGAACATCTTATTTTGGAAAAAAGGGAAATTCTCGTCCCACTGCTTGAGGTATCTGGATAATTTTTAAAAAGGTCCATTGTGATTAAATCTTATCACCATTCAATAAACAAAAATTTCTGATTATATTTTCGTTTATCGTTATGCTACAGTGTTTGTATATTCACCAAAAGTGTGAGATTTTTACAGTATGCGACCGTTTTTTATTGGGGTAGTTTTTTTCACCCTTTAAGGTTAGCCAGCATATCGACTGTGGGTCGCGGTATTTTGAAATGATGAAGTGCTGCTACATGAAATGTGATTTTTTTTTTGTGACTGGCTGCAGAGGACTTCGGTGATAGTGGATCTAGTGGCCAAACTGTTATTCTCAAGAGGACGGACGGCTGCTTGCCACCCGGTAACTAGCCACCAGACCCGGATGGTGGGACCCTTTTCGGGTAGACTGTCAGTTCTTTCCGTATTGTGGAATTACTGAGACAGTATTTCGCCGCTGTTCTGCGTATAGCCTTTTCTGCATGTCTATCTGTCTGAATGTTAATCTGTCTCTCCAGTCTGCTGCCCCTACACCCTTTCCTCCTTGATGTGTTTGTGTGTTGTGTCTTTGTTGTAGTTTTTTCCCATTTGTCTAGTGTGTGTGTGTGTGTTGTGTGAGTAAGTTGCAACTTTATGAGTGAATCATTAGTCCGTTTGCTTGATTCTATTCAATTCAGTCTTCATTTTTAATAACAAGACCTCTAACAAGTAAATCATTAGTATTATGTGTGACAGACTACCTACCTGATGCATTGTTTATGCAACTTGTGTTATATGTACTACTTTAAACGATGACATTCACGTTGTTGGACCTTATATCTGCCCCCCCCCCCCCCCCACCCCCTCACCCCCCCTCCCTCCCACTCCCCCTCCCCCTTCCTCCCCCCCCTCATCTCTCTCTCTCTCTCTCTGCTCTCTTTATCTTCTCTCTCTCTTTCTCCTCCTATCTCTCTATCTAATTATTATATAAATATATATTTATTTCTGTGTGTGTATTAAATACTGGCATATAAACTAGCTGGTAAAACTTTCCATAGCTGGTCACGTTATGTTAGGCCAGTCTCTGTATCGCTACTTGTGCGTTATACTGCAATACAACAAATGAGATATCTGGGTAAGATGAATTGGGCATTACATCAGGTTAAAAAGTTTTTTATCAGAACATGGATTTTCTTGTGATCAGCTACCTGGATTATTTATTATTTGTGTTCCTAACTTCTTTCTGTGTGTTTAAGTGGTTGTCTCAGGATTTGAGTAGGGAGATAGACTCGATGCCAAGTCTTATGGGTTATTTCTGATATTGATAGGACAGTACTCGATTATGGTTCATTTTAAAACCCAAATTTGGCCAGCTCTGGTACATGAAAAGTATAAGATAAATTACTGCTGGTTTTTCTTTCGTCTTTCCTAAGTTTCGTGCTTTTCAAGCTGATAAGTATCTTCGAATAGTCACTGACACAATAGCTACTCATCCGACAAATTTATGCAAGATTTCGATCTTCTATAGAACACTGGGCTCTTCTATGGCAACAAAAGATGGTTTCATCCTGGAGACACACGTTACCCAACACAGTTCCATTTGCACCTTCATTGGGTAGTATGCACACTTCGTTGGTCATATTCTTGAAGATTGAAGTGGCATTTCCTGCTTTCATTTGTGCAATCTTTATATGTTTCCAATACGTGGAAAACTGTTGGTGCCTTTATCAATCTAAAGAAGCTTTCCGCAAGGCAATGAGATATATTTTTCTATTCTTATTCGTCCGATGAGAATTATTGTGAATCAAATCGGTGCTATGTTTATTGCAGAAGCAATGAAATTAGACAATACAGCTAAGTTTCCTATTAGCTTTAACATTTGTGCACTTAAACCTAAAGTTAAACTATTATTCTTCTATATTTGTAAAACTTTCCCAGCTATCTTTGAATGCTAAAACACATCTAAACGACAACTATATTTCATAATTACTGCCTGTGTTAGTATCAGCTAACAGATTATTTTTGAATATTTCACTACAATCGTCAATGGATTGGTCTAAATATAGCATTCTAGAAATGTTTTCTTTTTTCCATGTATTTTTGTTATGTGCTTATTGGTTCTTATCTGTTCATCCTGTTATTACCTTTTGTGTTCATTTTGAAAACTGGAGTTTACTTGATCGTCACAACTTCTTAAAAGTGTTATCCGTTACATTAAGAGCTCATTTTGGTTTTTTTTGCCGTGTGTCGTTACGATAAATGCATCATGCTGATTTTTCTTGTATTTGATTTTGTGTAATTTTACAAAATGAATCGTCAGTGTATTAACCCCCCTTGTCAATAAGGCCACTTTGGGCAATGACAAATAATTGGTCAAAGCGTCAAAAGCGTCTTCTCATCTCTCTCTTCTCTCTCTCTCTCTCTTTATATATATATATATATTATAATATATATATATATATATCTATATATAATATATATATATATATATAAATACATATATATATTTATATATATATTTGTAACCGATTGGTGTAATTCAGAAAAATGGATCTCAATAATGTCTGCACGATTACGAAACGTCCAGTGACCATTCATGCTTACCTGACGCATTTACTACCTCCATACTATTGTCGAAACGTGATTGACATCAATTGTCAGCTGAACACGATGGTGACACTATGGCCAGTGGCATTCCCGATGAGGTTGTCCCTTTGTCAGGTAAGCAAGCTGCATCTTAACTCCCCTTATGGTCAAAGCCTTCTAATAACGCATTTACTAAAACAGTGTTCTCATAAAAGTGCTTTCTGTGCCACAGTGGCTTCTGTAGTCTTATTGGAATACGTTCATGCTAACTCTGCATTACAAAGCTTATATTCCAAGGTAGGAACATGAACACGGCACCATCTTTATTGTGTATTGTGGCCATGGGTTCGGCAAGGGGCTTGGTTCTCGTTGTCTGTCGGTGGGCGAGTGGGGTGGAGGCGATGGGGTGTAGCGATAATTTAGAGAATGGAGGACTAATAGGGTCCTACGCTGTTCATGTGTTTACAGTTACTCATTTTAGTGTTGGTTTTGTCAGTTAATTTCCATTCATGTTTCTCATTCTGACTAGGCTCGGTTGGTTAGGCAGGATAGTGTCTCTCTTTCAGCGCGTTCCTTTATGAGTGGTTGGGTAGGTAGTAGGTTAGTGCCTTACGTGGGCTTCCTCATTGCGCCCTTGTCACCATCTGCAGGAGGTCTGCGCTTCGGCCTCAATCCTCACACATTCACACTTCAGATCAGCGCATCTTCTATTTCTTCTTAAGAATGCATGCCTAGTTAGTTTATGTAGTTTTCCATAACCCAACCCACGCTGGACACTATGAATTACGAACCCTCTTTGACAGTGCATATCGACCTGCTCTTCTGCGTGTGTATAATATATTTATCTCACACGAATGCTGAGAATTACAACAGATTGCGTTAGGCATACTGGGCAGGTTTGCACCTTGACGACTGGTCCTGGAGACGTTAAAAAAATAGTCCGACACCTATATTAATCTACCCGCACACAGTAGACGCAATGATCTCTAAACTCTTTCTCTATGAACCTTCATGCATAAGCCACACAGAATAATTAGTCAAAGATTTTATAAAAACCTCGGCTATAGCACACCCTCGCTGGACATGTTATGTTTTTCTTTGGATAAGTTAGTTTCATATTTTTTCTGGTTGTTTTACCTTGTTTATTCATCGCAGCCTAGTGGACATAAACATATTCAATACTGACTAGTCACATGTCATCGCATCAGAACAATCTTGTCTGTTGCTCCTCTGTGTTCCAAACCTTCTTCACAAATCCCTCCTGAAAGTCCTGAATGAATCCTGGAACGACATGATACGTCAGCGACATTTCTCGTCACTTTCGGACGTCACAGTTAACGTAACAAAAGCCTTTTCAATAGATCGTTTTTTGGTGCGATACTGGTTGTGTTCCTTCCTGTTTCGACTCCTTTTCCTTTTGATCTCAAGTAGTATGTATTTTCTTTACTTTTAATAAATTTGACTCCCAGCTACCAGTTAACATTATAGCTGTTATGAAAATAATATGCTATTTCATCTGTATGTCCCTAACCCCACCCAATTTTCAACTCCTTCTTTTCTTACTATCTACTTCTCTCTCTCTTTCTCTCTCTTCCCTCTCTCTTCTATTTCTCTTCTCTCTCTCTCTCTCTTCTCTCATTGCTACTTGCTCTCTTAGCTGTGCCCTCACACACATATATATCTTTATTATTTGTTATTAAGATTTAATAATATGTAAAATATACTAATTTTGATTACTTATGAAATAAACGGTTTTTGACAGAAACCCTTGACAATTTGCCACAATTATAATAAAAGCTGTCACTTTTCAGCTACTATTTATTCGTTCATGCCCTCACTTCCTAGTTGATGATGACTGACGAATGATGAATGATGTTACTAATGTATGATTGCTATATGATATGTAAGTATTTGCTCTTTAATTACTAATCCACCGAGCATATGTTGATAATTGTTTATGATGAATAATATCTGCCAACACAAATCTGATTACGCTCCTACGTCAGTCTGAATTGTCAAATCTGGCGATGAGGGAATGTCATTCGATTCACGAATCTGGCCTCCCTCGCTGCTTTCGTCCTTTCACTATGTGTATTAGCAACGACAGCTTCTTCAAATCGACGAGCTTAAGGCTCAACTGTATCCATTGTGGACTCGTGGAACGAAGCGAGACCCCAGTCTCGACCCATCTCACGTCGGTGATATTTTTGCTCGCACAGAGGGTCTTATTCTTTTATCCTATCTATTCACATCGGGGAGGAGTGAGTTATGTAGGTGTTTCCTAGGACCAAGTGTGTCTGTTCCCTCTTTTCTTTGTATGCAACACACTTACATGTTGAATATAAGTATTCTTTCATAGTTGTGTGCATCAAGAGAGCATATATGTCAGGCATTTTGTCTAGTGCTGTAAACTTCTTTGTGTTTGACACTGTCGCTCTTATTTTCTTGTCATGTACATATGTACTCATAAACATCTTCTTTCCTCCAGTGTGGCTGTGTGCTGTGTGTGTCGTGTGTGTGTGTGTCGTGTGTAGTCTGTCGTGTCGTGTGGGTGATGTGTGGTGTTCTGTGGTTGTGTTACGGGTGTGTTCGGTGGTGTTCGTGTAAGTGTTCGTATGTGAGTGAGTGTACTGCTGTGTATGTGCACAATAATGCTACCGTGACTTTGTGACACACCCTGCCACAAATGGTGAATCACGAATGTCTTGTATATCGGTTGACATGGCGTGGGATACGCATTGCTCAACCTGATCTGCTTATGAAATGTGTGTGGAGTGAGTATGACGAGATAATGATGTGTCATTTGGGATGTTTTGGCACGACCTAGCATAATGGGTTCATTATTGTGTGTTTGTGGGTAATTAGTATTACTCGCCATGCATGTTGATCTAGTAGACTTGTCTGTTGTACTTTGGGAACAAACATCTGCCTAGGTTACTCTTGGTTTGTTCTGGCGGTGGTTGTTTGAAAGCTGCTCCATCGGAATCATGCACTGTGCTTACCTACATGAGTGAAATGTAGTATTAATAGTATTTATGCATGCTTAGCCTCTTTTCCTATAGATTGGCACACATCCTAGCTGTTAGTTGTACAGATTACCTTTTGCCTGTCTTATTGTACCAGGAGGTTTAGTGCAGAGAAGAGAGAAGGGACTTAAAGATCCCACTCATGGATTTAACACGTTGTATCGAATGCTTTGTAAGCTGATACAGTAAGCTCTTGTGATGGACGTTTAGATTTTCTGTTCCGTGATCAGATCTTTATCCTTTTATGTGTAATCTTTTGGCTCGTAAACCCACTGAATTTCTCATGGTTATTCATGATAACTAAAGTTAGTTGAGAATACTTGGCCTGTGTATGCATGTAGTTTTTGATCACATATCAATCTGGTGCCTCATAGTATTAGTTACTGTAATATTACAATGATAGACATAAAAAATAACCCCCAGAAATCATGTTCAATTAAATTGATTTTATATGAATAGACAATTAAAATCATGAGATAAGTAACACGACATCAAAAAAAATAGAAAATTAAACACAAAAATTCCTCACCTATGACCAAGAAGACATTCTTCCCATGACTCGTTCTAGCAGATCTCTATTTGAGAATATCCTTGCGAACTCACGCTTTACTGATACAGACTCCCATGAATTAACAGTATGAACAGTAATTCACTAATGAAGACGTAATCACTCCACGTAGCCACGTCAAAAATAACCACACACACACACAACGGTCCTGCGCCACCGGCGCACACACACACACTACTAACAAACTTCTATTACACAACTTCTCTCTCACCTAATCTTGTATTTCTAACCGATCTCAGGCCCTCTTCCATTGTTCAGTATTTTTTAATCGCTAAGTGGCGCTGCCACCTTCCCCCTCACATTGTTGTGTAAAGATGTGGACGCGACCGATTCTCACCACCTTCACCCACCTCTCCTGTGGTGCTTCTTGGGGCGCCTCTTTGCCCATGTATCATTCACCTTCCCCTTTCTCATGACCCCACAAGCTCCGTGTCCACTCGACCAACCTCCGAGAGCTGGACAAGGGAGTGTAAGCATCCACTTCCCCTAGCCGGTCCCTAGATTGTCGCTTGTCAGGACAAAGTAGTGCGGGCGAAAAAAAAGCGCTACCCGCTCGGGTCGTCATATTCGTGATGGACCCTTGCCGGATGTCAATGGAAACAACGCTCCGTGTCCTTTTGTAGCCCTGAGTTCCTTGGTTGTATGTACCGTGACATGTTTTATGTGGGGTGAAGTTTTAACCTGAGTTTGAGGTAAACTGAATAAGAACAGAGGCGTGTAAAGGGCTTGTCCGTGCGGGATTTGGGGGGGGGCCGGGAGTTGGATTAATTCTCCATGTGTAGAAGTGAGTGGAGCTGGTGTGGACTCCGCGTGGCTTTAGTCTCGTGTTGGTCTTATGCATGCGTGATGGTCGGTGGCGGTTGGCTAGGAAACTGGATGCTGTGTGGTATGTGTAGGGGGGAGAAGAAGAAAGGTGTGTATTTAGTGATTCGGTGTATGAGTGTGTCATTGTGAATGGTGTGTTTGTGATGTGTTGGTGCGTGTTGAAATTCATAATGGTCGAGTGTGCTCTCATGGTGTGTGCGTTCCAGTTGTGTAGTGGGTGTGTGTGAGTCGTTGTCGTGTGAATTATTATGGCAGCGTTGATTGTATGGTGTTGTGCTGTCTCTGTGTGTTGCAACTGTTACCATTTATTTCAAAATTCTGAATCATTTTTTTGTTATTTTTGTTGCTTTTGGATTTCCTTTCTGTTGGGGTTGTTGGTATTATTATATTTTTAAAGGCAAATATGTTATGTTTAGTTTTTTTTTAACTGTTAATTGAGGTTGCTTGTGAAAACAGTACTTTATGCATACTATTACTGAGTCTCAACTTGTAGCATTCTGAACTTGGCTAAGGCGTTAAAGGATATAAGGTGTCCCGATAACCTTGTCTGTGCGTAGGGGAGCGAAATCGATAAATGTCGGAGCAGGCTCCTCAGTTCTCAAGGCGACATCTCAGTGAAACCAGAGTATATATTAAGGGGGCACCCATCTTCCTCCGCCTTCGCTGCCTCCACCTTCCCTGCACCTATAGAGAATGGCTAGGTACCTCTTTTAACATGTTATGTGAGTGAACTGAGGTGACTGTAATGAAGCCAAGGCTTCCGCGCAAGCTATATAACGCGTCACTCATCACACTTGGTCTAACCATCGGCTCGATGACTGCTTATATACCTTTGCAGTGGGCTGGAAGGAAAAGTCATGAGTGCTTATTGTGTACCACTGAGCTATCCCTGTTACATGCCTTGTTTAGTTGTAGGATTGCCGTGTTGGTTTGTTTTCTTATCTCATCCTCAATATGTGCTAGATGCTTTCCAGCTTTACAGTGGTGGAGTATTGAGAATTATTAAGTTGTTAGGAGACCGCCTTTTTTCACCTCGCCAAATTTTCTGTTTTAAAAAAAAGGAAGAAGGTGATAACTTTAGAATTGATTGTCAACTGTCAACTGACAATTGAAGATATTACTAGTTCTACGCTCTTTAAACTTTTCTTTAAATTTTAAACTTGTGGTTAAATCGATTTCAATCACATATATTCAAAATGCAAGTAATTTCAAAAATCCTTTTTTTTTTTTTTTTTTTTTTTTTTTTAAATATAAGTCAGTAGCCTCAGAACTACAGCAATTGTAAAGTTAATGACCTGGCGACAATAATGCCCTTTAGATAATGATGATAGCAAGAATAAGTCAATGATGAAATACTGCTTGTTGTTTTATTTTTATGATGATAATTATAGGACTGCTATGCTCATAAACAAGAAGACACCCCTTACAATATAATACAGATTCAATACAGAAGAAAGAGTGTTAGACAAGGCATAATATATTGGGTAGATCCTACATCTCTAACATTATGAGGGGTCTTAAATACAACGAGGAAATTTATCCTCTATATCCGACACAACAAATAAGCGGTTTTGTTGTTTGTAGATCGTGGGAGATCTTTTTTAACTTCAGCGAAATTTTTTTATTTTTTTAATCACTAACATTTCACGTATTTCCTCTAAAACATTTATGCAGCACAAAATTTTAATTTGAGTGTGAATCTAAATAGTGTTTAATGTGCACCTATCTCGGTTGGAGCATATAGACATTTGACACTCCCGGAGAAAAATGTAATTGCGAATATCTAAACTGCGAAATGGACAAGCCTATTTGAACTGCTACGTTGTCAGACTTGAGCGAAACTGTATGTTTAATCCTTTTTTGAAAGTGTTAATTCTCTCTGCCTCTCTCTCTCATGCTTACTCTCCTTCTCTCTCTCTCTCTTCTACTCCTATCTTTACTCTTCTCTAATCTCTCCTCTTCTCTCTCTTCATGTCCTCTTCTCTTCTACTCTACTCTCTCTCCTCCTTTTCCTAAGGCCTACTGATTGCCATCAAACATCTATCATATAGTCCTATTGGATATGCCAGTACAAGGACCTAGCTGAAGCCAGTCTCTCTTTGCGTTACTCTAAAACAACTAGAAGCTTCTGCTTGTTGAAGTCGAGCATAGCCTTAGTCTTTTTCTTTTTCTCTCCCCCATCTAGTCCCACTGTTATTGACCAACATCTTCCTAGATGTCTATCAACTGACGAGACTACTCTAGAACTTAGTTGTGTTGTAGATGGTTTTTATCGGAAGCGGAGATATTCCGATTTAGGTGATCTTGCTTGGGTAACCCCAATTCTTACGGCACTCATGTCACTACCAAACTTTGCGCGCGCGAAGCCACCCTAATTGTTATAAATAGAAGATAAAGTTCTTGAAGCTACCAGGGTCCTATATATTCGCAAGAACAAGTCCCTCATGATGTCTCTGGAGAATGATGATGTTGAAATGATGAATTTAATAAGATAATAATTAGGTCCCAGCGTTAAATAACTCCGAATTTAAGCGGATCCTATCGGTCGCCAGTCATCTCCACTGACCCAATATCTCAATCTCTGAAGATCCTTCCAGTTCTCGTTTTCATACAATATCGGTCAGATACAGGAAGGGGTCGCCGGATGTGTTTCTCTGGGCAAGTGATGTGTAAGGCCACCACAGACAAGGACGAATTTTGGGCTTGCAATTCAAAGTGAATAATTGTCGAGTTCTCCTGGGACGGCAGTCTGATGCAGGCGCTGGTTCCGCTTCGTGTTGTCTGACGGCACAGGTTACTCACTCGCCAAGACCCGCACAATCCCCACGGCACAGCCTGTACTGGAGGTCTAAGGCCCAACCACGGATAAAGGGTCACCAGCTAAGTCCACTTCGCTGCTTGACCTTTTTGCTCTTTGGGTGAGTTTATGTGGAAGGAGATGGGGAAAGTGGATGTCAGCCGGTCGGGGTCTGGATGGGGGATGGGTGAGAGATTGAGAGAGAGAGAGGAGTTTTCTGCTTGAGAGAGAGAGATATGAGAGAGAGAGTGTGTGTGTCGTGGTTTCACATAATGCTGACAACCTGCCTGCATGCATCCTTGCATACACACGCGTAGGCGTCCTCATAGAGGCGTGTGCAAAATTATGAAACAGACTGAAAATCAAACGATGCCCATAGGCGCAAAAGCACGCACGCACGCACACACACACACACACACACAAACACCAACACACACACACAACACACACACCCTGTGTTGGGGTAACCCTTCTTATATGCTGAATCCATAACCTCGGTCAATTCAAGCAAGTCCTAAAATGATCTTTGTTTGAGGGGTAATTAAAAAAGATTATAGTTTATACAAACTTTTTTTTTCATCTTTGCCCTCACAAAAAAAAATAAGAGAAAGATAATCAAGAAAATTTACATTAAAGCAATCAAAACAGTAATAAATATTGTTCACTACATGGGTGAGACCAAAAATCTATTGGAGATTTTAAAAAAAACAAATATAAACTCATCATGAATAAATCAGACTAACAGAATACTTATGATAAAGAATTCACAGACCGTATAATATAACATACGCTCAAGTCTACAGAAACAAGCATGTAATGGGAAAATTAGAGAATTAAAGAAAACTAAATCTTTAAAAAATCATAACAAAAACAAAAAACAAAACATAAAGCAAAAAACTCACCATAAAAAACCCACAACTCACAAGACACGTTAAAACAAAATCCATTGGAAACGTAGTATATAACATAAAGCTCCATTAGATCGTATGCGCAACCAAAATGAAGGAAATTATTACAATACAAATGGTCAGGATAACCACAAGGTTGAGCCAGTGTAAGCTTACTTCGAGTATAGGTTAGGGACCATCTTGGTAGGATGGAAAGTGCTGATTGGTAATTATTTATGGCCGCGTTGATTGCCAAGTCCAAAGGCACGTTTCTGCTTGAGCATTAATTGATAAACTGGCTACTAGCTGGTTTGCATTGTAGTTTTGATTGATTGGCTGCACAATCCTTGTGATGCTCGTGTCTGCGATCCATTAGGGCTTAGCCTGCCTCACTCATATGCCGGTGGTGGCAAACAGACGACAACATTTACAACAAACCGACATACACCACAGTTGTGACAGATTACAGTGTTCATGTAAAAAAAAATGCACTATTCCAGTGTCCTTTTCGGACCTTACAACAGCATTTATAATCTACCTCAACAACACTCTTTATTTAATCCTAGATGTTTTCCTTCCTGTTTCATTCTATTCTGTCCCTGCTTTAAAGCCTAAATTCCTTCACCTGTGGAAAGTGTACATCCCTGTGTTGTGTGGTTCGTCGTGGATTGTAGTGATTGTTATAGTCTGTAGTGCTGTTTTTTGTAGTTCGTTCTGGATACATATTGTTTAATTTGTTGGTTTGTATTGTGGGAGCGGCGATTGATTGACTTAATGAAATGCTTCTAGCTGGCTTCCTCTCTCTCTACCTCTCTCTCTCTCTCTCTCTTCTCTCTCTCTCTCTCTCTCTCTACTCTCTCATCTCTCTCTCTCTCTCTCTCTCTCTCACACACAGCAAATCAAACAACACAACACACACACACACACCATACACACAACGTCACACACACCAAACCACACTCACATCACACACACACACACAGGCCAGATTGTTCAACTATGCCAATGTGTTGTAACAAGCCAACTGTTGTTTGATTCTTAGAGAACCAAGAAAATTGAACTGTGCTGTGGATAACTGCGTTCACTTAAACCGATCATCTTCTTAGTTTGCTTCCAGGCCTTGTTTGAACTTTACACATTTAGATACTATCAGGCCTGTTCTCTTACTCATTATCTGTATGTACATTTGCATAAACAAATCCTTACACGTTAGATCTTATCGCTTGTACATTTATTGCTCATGTATTGCAAAACAATACCTTTTTACATTTTTTTTAGAATTCTATTAGCTTGTTTATCATTATTGCTATGTATTTGCAAAACAAACCTCTACACTTTAGATCTTAGCTTGTGTCATTATCTGACTATGTATTTGGCCAAAACAATACCTCTACATTTATTAAGATCTATCAGACTTGTTGCTTCAATTATTATTGCTATTAGCTATTTGCAAACAAACCTCTTTTCTACTTTGAGATCTATCATGCTTCGTTCATTTATTGACTAAGGTATTGCAAAACCAACTACCTTTACATTTTAGATCTATTCAGTCTCTGTGTCATTATTTGCTATTTGTCATTTGCCTAAAACCCACAAACCTTCACATTTTAGATCTATTCGGCTTTGTTCGTTAATTGCTATAGTATTTGCCATAGAAACCTAACTACTACTTTAGATCTTTATCAGCTTGCTTCACTCGTTTAGTTGCTATGTTTTCTGCAAATTAACTAAAACCTCTACACTTTAGATACTCATCATGCTTGTTCTTATTTGCTATTGTATATTTGCAAATACAAAACCTACATCACTTATCGTAAGTAGTCTATCAGCTTGTTCGTTATTGTCTATGTTATTTGCAAAACAAATCCTCTACACTTTAATTCTATCCGCATTGTTTCATTATTGCTATATGATATTTGCAAAACAAATTCTCTTTCAATTTTAGATCTATCAGCTTGCGTTAAATTTATCTGCTATGTCATTTTGTCAAAAAAAAAACAAACCTCTATCAACTTTAGTCTTTCTAAAGCTTGTTGTTCGGTGATCTTTGTAATTCTGCCTGAAAACAAACCTCTACATTTTTAGATCTATCAGCTTGTTCGTTATTGCTATGTATGTGTGTGGTGTGTGTGTGTGTGTGTGGGTGGTGGTGTGTGTGTGAGTGTGTATATTGTTGTGTGTGTGTGTTATTGTGTGTGTTCGCTGCGGCGTGTGCACGATTCACTTCAACCAATGAAAACTTGTGAAAGAGGAAAAATGCGGGTAAAACACACCTATTATCAAAACTTTCCATAACATTGTCGCCTGGCCTATCATTTTAGATAAGTCATTCACCCGCACTTACCTTCACATACCCGAGTCTGATTAGCAGACCGTTTGGGGCACCATTAAAGATTTGCAACATTGCTTTCATATTAATACTTAAATGTCGCCTGCTACTTTCAGACACACAGGCAGGCAGGTAGTCAGACAGACACACAGGCAGGCAGGGTAGACGACGACACACAGGCAGGCAGGTAGACGCAAGACAGCAGAAAAAAACAGACCCGCCCCGATTAATATTTTCACTAAGGTCCCTATTTAATTTTTTCAGAAAATGACATAGGACAGAAAGATTGGATGGAATGTCATGGGTCGTTCTCCCCCCCCCCCCCAGCCCCACCCCCATCTCCCCCCCCCCCCCCCCCCCCCCCCCCCCACCCCCCCCCCCCCCCCCCCCCCCCCCCCCCCACCCCCCCCCCCCCCCCCCCCCCCCCCCCCCCAACCCCCCCCCCCCCGTTGTCCGTTCTGTCGTGTCTGTCAGACAGACCGAACATTATCATTCCAATTTTCTCATTTCTAATTTGTGACTACACCCATCTTTCACGACAACACATCCACGACCACACGATAGTCAGGCCTGAGCGGTTATTCCACAGATCTTAGCATTAATAACCATTGGGACCGCTTCGGGGGCTAAACAAACGCAAAGGAGTCAAGACAGCTGTTGTCTATTAATCTTATGACAGTGGCTTTTCACTGTTTTCGTCTTTTAGTGACTCAGCTAGGACTTTCTCTCTGACTAGGAGGCTTGACTTGACAAGCTCATTATGTGCTGCCAGCCCTGGGGGGCTAGTTGGCCTTTGGAGTAAATCTCCAACGATACTGCTCCTTATGCCCACTTGGCCGAGAGATGTCACTTGAGTGGATGTATAACTACGTGGGGGCAAGGCACATCTCCACTATAATCAAATTCTTGCCCAGTTTCGGAACAGCAGCCTAGCCTCCTCTGCTGTTTTGGAGTGGTCATCGTCGAAGAATGTAACTTGCACTAAATACTATACGCACTACATACAGCGCGTCGTACAAACACGACACACACACACACACACACACACACACACACACACACACACACCAACACCACACTACACATATTACCGTCCTAGGTAGCGACTCCACTCTCCTTCAAAAACGTCTCTTCGGATGGATAATATTAACCGTGTCCGTGTGCCAAATACACGCACAAGAATTGTCTTGCTTACACGTTCACCAATCCGTGTTCCGACTATTTCCTATTTCGGATGTGAGTAGGCCACTAGGGCCTGTGGGAATAAGGAAATGATAAGATTTACACAAACGCATTAACGCGGGACTGGATGGCTAAGTCACATGAAGTAGCTTATTTCATTATCTCGTATATAAAAAGTTTAATTGACTAATTTGAATGAAAAATAAAGAATAAAATGCATGCTGCACAACACACACAACAACACACACACACTACACACACACACTCACACACACACACTACCACAACACAACACACACACCAGGCCGTTGACTTCAAATCAGTCACTTGAATGTGTGCACTTGACCGTTTGTTTAACAGGTATCTTCCTGACCTTCGGAGGTGCATTCAAACCCCTCGCACTGACAAGCCCAGCTACAAATTCTCATAAACGTGATCCAGCTGCACTGTTCGGTCAACTAGGGCATTTCGCCACTGCTGACGTCCATCATCGTTAAGCTATCTGCTAATAACTTCCCACCCCACTGCTACACCAGTCGACTTTCTCGAGTGAGCTGCCCTTGTCGTATAGTCTAGTAAGTCGTAGGTTGAGTTTTTAGGTAGTTGTTAATGTTAGTAAGTAGCATGTCGTAGTTTTCTAGCTAAGCTCATGCTTGCTAGTTGTAGTTTTTTGGTATGAGCAAGTCTTTATAGCCAGAGCAGGATTTATAATGAGATTTTCAGGGTTTGAGTTGGTTATGTAGTTTAGTGCAGTAGTTAGTGAGCACGTAAGTTTAGTTAAGTAAGTAGTATGCTAGCTTCTGTAAGTGTAGCGGCACAGCCATGTAGCTTTGCTGCTAGCTAGCAAAAGCTAGCTCCTAGCCCATAGCTTTCAGCAGCGTTGTAGTTAGTTATAGTAGTACGTCATAGTTAGTAGTTTTAGTAACTAGCCAACAGCAGCTAAAAGCCAGCAGCAGCAGCTAGCTTGCTATGCAGCCGTAGTAAGGATTTGTGTCTCTAGTAGCAAGTAGTCAGAAGCTAGCAGTATAGTATAGCTGAGTAAATGAGTAGACTAGTAGCTTGTCCTAGTTCCAACAGCTTGTAGTAGTTAGGCAAGCTAGTAGTAGATAGTAGTAGTCTAGCTTTAGATATGTTTAGCTTAGCTTATTGCAGCAGATACAGCAGACTAAAGCTGTCAAATGATGCACTATGAAGTAGTTTATGAAAGTAGATAGCAGTCAATATATACATGGAATCTATAACAGCTCGCTTCATGTTGCAAAAAACAAATCAAGCGATTCATTCATCTATGTCTTTTTCACATGCTCAGCAAAAAGTTTACAATTTCAAGTCAGTACAAACAGCTGTTGTAGCACAGTAGCGAGCGTCGCGGCCTTCAGTTGGACAGTGAAGTTTAAGTTAGCAGCAGCAAGTTCTACTTTAAGTGATTAAGTTAAAGTAAAGTAGTTATAAGTCAGTATTTAGTAAGATATAGTTTGTTAGTGTCAGTAGTTTAGTAGTAGAAGAGTATTAGCATTTCGTAAGGCTTTATAACCATTTTCAAAACATGACCCATAGCTATACGAAATCTGACAACTCTCTCTGTACTTGGACTTTGCTCTAAGGACCATGGTTGACAACCGTGTACAAACACTTAGATGGACGCCTACATCTCCCGACACGGTTGTTTGCTGGGCGTTCCCAGTTGCAACACCCTGTGAGGTCACAGAATATGCAACTGCTCTGTCTCATCTCATTCTCTACCAGGACCATCTCTGCCAGACTGAAAGGCGTACAGCTTTTCGTTGACTTATAAAAATGCTGCGTTTAGGTGTGTTTTCCATAGTACCAATCAGCCATATACAGGCATCCATATCTCCGACTTCACAGAGGAATTTTTTTTTCTTTCTATAGAATGGCCTTAGTGTCATGTGTTCGATATGCAAAGAGCACTGTCATGGTGAAGACAAAATCAAAAGAATTTTCAAAGCATAAACAACTTTGTGTAATGTAGTCACTTGACAACTGTCGATTACATTGAAATGGTCAGTGCTCAAGGCATGACAGGCTTTAGGCTCATCTGAGTTGTGGCTTGCTTGGGTTTTTTGTTGCTTGTTATTTTGTGTTTATTTGGGGTTATTTTTCATGGTGTTGTGTATTTTCCTGTACTAGAATACATGCACTTTCGCCCACTTCGAACATCTTATTTTGGAAAAAAGGGAAATTCTCGTCCCACTGCTTGAGGTATCTGGATAATTTTTAAAAAGGTCCATTGTGATTAAATCTTATCACCATTCAATAAACAAAAATTTCTGATTATATTTTCGTTTATCGTTATGCTACAGTGTTTGTATATTCACCAAAAGTGTGAGATTTTTACAGTATGCGACCGTTTTTTATTGGGGTAGTTTTTTTCACCCTTTAAGGTTAGCCAGCATATCGACTGTGGGTCGCGGTATTTTGAAATGATGAAGTGCTGCTACATGAAATGTGATTTTTTTTTTGTGACTGGCTGCAGAGGACTTCGGTGATAGTGGATCTAGTGGCCAAACTGTTATTCTCAAGAGGACGGACGGCTGCTTGCCACCCGGTAACTAGCCACCAGACCCGGATGGTGGGACCCTTTTCGGGTAGACTGTCAGTTCTTTCCGTATTGTGGAATTACTGAGACAGTATTTCGCCGCTGTTCTGCGTATAGCCTTTTCTGCATGTCTATCTGTCTGAATGTTAATCTGTCTCTCCAGTCTGCTGCCCCTACACCCTTTCCTCCTTGATGTGTTTGTGTGTTGTGTCTTTGTTGTAGTTTTTTCCCATTTGTCTAGTGTGTGTGTGTGTGTTGTGTGAGTAAGTTGCAACTTTATGAGTGAATCATTAGTCCGTTTGCTTGATTCTATTCAATTCAGTCTTCATTTTTAATAACAAGACCTCTAACAAGTAAATCATTAGTATTATGTGTGACAGACTACCTACCTGATGCATTGTTTATGCAACTTGTGTTATATGTACTACTTTAAACGATGACATTCACGTTGTTGGACCTTATATCTGCCCCCCCCCCCCCCCCACCCCCTCACCCCCCCTCCCTCCCACTCCCCCTCCCCCTTCCTCCCCCCCCTCATCTCTCTCTCTCTCTCTCTGCTCTCTTTATCTTCTCTCTCTCTTTCTCCTCCTATCTCTCTATCTAATTATTATATAAATATATATTTATTTCTGTGTGTGTATTAAATACTGGCATATAAACTAGCTGGTAAAACTTTCCATAGCTGGTCACGTTATGTTAGGCCAGTCTCTGTATCGCTACTTGTGCGTTATACTGCAATACAACAAATGAGATATCTGGGTAAGATGAATTGGGCATTACATCAGGTTAAAAAGTTTTTTATCAGAACATGGATTTTCTTGTGATCAGCTACCTGGATTATTTATTATTTGTGTTCCTAACTTCTTTCTGTGTGTTTAAGTGGTTGTCTCAGGATTTGAGTAGGGAGATAGACTCGATGCCAAGTCTTATGGGTTATTTCTGATATTGATAGGACAGTACTCGATTATGGTTCATTTTAAAACCCAAATTTGGCCAGCTCTGGTACATGAAAAGTATAAGATAAATTACTGCTGGTTTTTCTTTCGTCTTTCCTAAGTTTCGTGCTTTTCAAGCTGATAAGTATCTTCGAATAGTCACTGACACAATAGCTACTCATCCGACAAATTTATGCAAGATTTCGATCTTCTATAGAACACTGGGCTCTTCTATGGCAACAAAAGATGGTTTCATCCTGGAGACACACGTTACCCAACACAGTTCCATTTGCACCTTCATTGGGTAGTATGCACACTTCGTTGGTCATATTCTTGAAGATTGAAGTGGCATTTCCTGCTTTCATTTGTGCAATCTTTATATGTTTCCAATACGTGGAAAACTGTTGGTGCCTTTATCAATCTAAAGAAGCTTTCCGCAAGGCAATGAGATATATTTTTCTATTCTTATTCGTCCGATGAGAATTATTGTGAATCAAATCGGTGCTATGTTTATTGCAGAAGCAATGAAATTAGACAATACAGCTAAGTTTCCTATTAGCTTTAACATTTGTGCACTTAAACCTAAAGTTAAACTATTATTCTTCTATATTTGTAAAACTTTCCCAGCTATCTTTGAATGCTAAAACACATCTAAACGACAACTATATTTCATAATTACTGCCTGTGTTAGTATCAGCTAACAGATTATTTTTGAATATTTCACTACAATCGTCAATGGATTGGTCTAAATATAGCATTCTAGAAATGTTTTCTTTTTTCCATGTATTTTTGTTATGTGCTTATTGGTTCTTATCTGTTCATCCTGTTATTACCTTTTGTGTTCATTTTGAAAACTGGAGTTTACTTGATCGTCACAACTTCTTAAAAGTGTTATCCGTTACATTAAGAGCTCATTTTGGTTTTTTTTGCCGTGTGTCGTTACGATAAATGCATCATGCTGATTTTTCTTGTATTTGATTTTGTGTAATTTTACAAAATGAATCGTCAGTGTATTAACCCCCCTTGTCAATAAGGCCACTTTGGGCAATGACAAATAATTGGTCAAAGCGTCAAAAGCGTCTTCTCATCTCTCTCTTCTCTCTCTCTCTCTCTTTATATATATATATATATTATAATATATATATATATATATCTATATATAATATATATATATATATATAAATACATATATATATTTATATATATATTTGTAACCGATTGGTGTAATTCAGAAAAATGGATCTCAATAATGTCTGCACGATTACGAAACGTCCAGTGACCATTCATGCTTACCTGACGCATTTACTACCTCCATACTATTGTCGAAACGTGATTGACATCAATTGTCAGCTGAACACGATGGTGACACTATGGCCAGTGGCATTCCCGATGAGGTTGTCCCTTTGTCAGGTAAGCAAGCTGCATCTTAACTCCCCTTATGGTCAAAGCCTTCTAATAACGCATTTACTAAAACAGTGTTCTCATAAAAGTGCTTTCTGTGCCACAGTGGCTTCTGTAGTCTTATTGGAATACGTTCATGCTAACTCTGCATTACAAAGCTTATATTCCAAGGTAGGAACATGAACACGGCACCATCTTTATTGTGTATTGTGGCCATGGGTTCGGCAAGGGGCTTGGTTCTCGTTGTCTGTCGGTGGGCGAGTGGGGTGGAGGCGATGGGGTGTAGCGATAATTTAGAGAATGGAGGACTAATAGGGTCCTACGCTGTTCATGTGTTTACAGTTACTCATTTTAGTGTTGGTTTTGTCAGTTAATTTCCATTCATGTTTCTCATTCTGACTAGGCTCGGTTGGTTAGGCAGGATAGTGTCTCTCTTTCAGCGCGTTCCTTTATGAGTGGTTGGGTAGGTAGTAGGTTAGTGCCTTACGTGGGCTTCCTCATTGCGCCCTTGTCACCATCTGCAGGAGGTCTGCGCTTCGGCCTCAATCCTCACACATTCACACTTCAGATCAGCGCATCTTCTATTTCTTCTTAAGAATGCATGCCTAGTTAGTTTATGTAGTTTTCCATAACCCAACCCACGCTGGACACTATGAATTACGAACCCTCTTTGACAGTGCATATCGACCTGCTCTTCTGCGTGTGTATAATATATTTATCTCACACGAATGCTGAGAATTACAACAGATTGCGTTAGGCATACTGGGCAGGTTTGCACCTTGACGACTGGTCCTGGAGACGTTAAAAAAATAGTCCGACACCTATATTAATCTACCCGCACACAGTAGACGCAATGATCTCTAAACTCTTTCTCTATGAACCTTCATGCATAAGCCACACAGAATAATTAGTCAAAGATTTTATAAAAACCTCGGCTATAGCACACCCTCGCTGGACATGTTATGTTTTTCTTTGGATAAGTTAGTTTCATATTTTTTCTGGTTGTTTTACCTTGTTTATTCATCGCAGCCTAGTGGACATAAACATATTCAATACTGACTAGTCACATGTCATCGCATCAGAACAATCTTGTCTGTTGCTCCTCTGTGTTCCAAACCTTCTTCACAAATCCCTCCTGAAAGTCCTGAATGAATCCTGGAACGACATGATACGTCAGCGACATTTCTCGTCACTTTCGGACGTCACAGTTAACGTAACAAAAGCCTTTTCAATAGATCGTTTTTTGGTGCGATACTGGTTGTGTTCCTTCCTGTTTCGACTCCTTTTCCTTTTGATCTCAAGTAGTATGTATTTTCTTTACTTTTAATAAATTTGACTCCCAGCTACCAGTTAACATTATAGCTGTTATGAAAATAATATGCTATTTCATCTGTATGTCCCTAACCCCACCCAATTTTCAACTCCTTCTTTTCTTACTATCTACTTCTCTCTCTCTTTCTCTCTCTTCCCTCTCTCTTCTATTTCTCTTCTCTCTCTCTCTCTCTTCTCTCATTGCTACTTGCTCTCTTAGCTGTGCCCTCACACACATATATATCTTTATTATTTGTTATTAAGATTTAATAATATGTAAAATATACTAATTTTGATTACTTATGAAATAAACGGTTTTTGACAGAAACCCTTGACAATTTGCCACAATTATAATAAAAGCTGTCACTTTTCAGCTACTATTTATTCGTTCATGCCCTCACTTCCTAGTTGATGATGACTGACGAATGATGAATGATGTTACTAATGTATGATTGCTATATGATATGTAAGTATTTGCTCTTTAATTACTAATCCACCGAGCATATGTTGATAATTGTTTATGATGAATAATATCTGCCAACACAAATCTGATTACGCTCCTACGTCAGTCTGAATTGTCAAATCTGGCGATGAGGGAATGTCATTCGATTCACGAATCTGGCCTCCCTCGCTGCTTTCGTCCTTTCACTATGTGTATTAGCAACGACAGCTTCTTCAAATCGACGAGCTTAAGGCTCAACTGTATCCATTGTGGACTCGTGGAACGAAGCGAGACCCCAGTCTCGACCCATCTCACGTCGGTGATATTTTTGCTCGCACAGAGGGTCTTATTCTTTTATCCTATCTATTCACATCGGGGAGGAGTGAGTTATGTAGGTGTTTCCTAGGACCAAGTGTGTCTGTTCCCTCTTTTCTTTGTATGCAACACACTTACATGTTGAATATAAGTATTCTTTCATAGTTGTGTGCATCAAGAGAGCATATATGTCAGGCATTTTGTCTAGTGCTGTAAACTTCTTTGTGTTTGACACTGTCGCTCTTATTTTCTTGTCATGTACATATGTACTCATAAACATCTTCTTTCCTCCAGTGTGGCTGTGTGCTGTGTGTGTCGTGTGTGTGTGTGTCGTGTGTAGTCTGTCGTGTCGTGTGGGTGATGTGTGGTGTTCTGTGGTTGTGTTACGGGTGTGTTCGGTGGTGTTCGTGTAAGTGTTCGTATGTGAGTGAGTGTACTGCTGTGTATGTGCACAATAATGCTACCGTGACTTTGTGACACACCCTGCCACAAATGGTGAATCACGAATGTCTTGTATATCGGTTGACATGGCGTGGGATACGCATTGCTCAACCTGATCTGCTTATGAAATGTGTGTGGAGTGAGTATGACGAGATAATGATGTGTCATTTGGGATGTTTTGGCACGACCTAGCATAATGGGTTCATTATTGTGTGTTTGTGGGTAATTAGTATTACTCGCCATGCATGTTGATCTAGTAGACTTGTCTGTTGTACTTTGGGAACAAACATCTGCCTAGGTTACTCTTGGTTTGTTCTGGCGGTGGTTGTTTGAAAGCTGCTCCATCGGAATCATGCACTGTGCTTACCTACATGAGTGAAATGTAGTATTAATAGTATTTATGCATGCTTAGCCTCTTTTCCTATAGATTGGCACACATCCTAGCTGTTAGTTGTACAGATTACCTTTTGCCTGTCTTATTGTACCAGGAGGTTTAGTGCAGAGAAGAGAGAAGGGACTTAAAGATCCCACTCATGGATTTAACACGTTGTATCGAATGCTTTGTAAGCTGATACAGTAAGCTCTTGTGATGGACGTTTAGATTTTCTGTTCCGTGATCAGATCTTTATCCTTTTATGTGTAATCTTTTGGCTCGTAAACCCACTGAATTTCTCATGGTTATTCATGATAACTAAAGTTAGTTGAGAATACTTGGCCTGTGTATGCATGTAGTTTTTGATCACATATCAATCTGGTGCCTCATAGTATTAGTTACTGTAATATTACAATGATAGACATAAAAAATAACCCCCAGAAATCATGTTCAATTAAATTGATTTTATATGAATAGACAATTAAAATCATGAGATAAGTAACACGACATCAAAAAAAATAGAAAATTAAACACAAAAATTCCTCACCTATGACCAAGAAGACATTCTTCCCATGACTCGTTCTAGCAGATCTCTATTTGAGAATATCCTTGCGAACTCACGCTTTACTGATACAGACTCCCATGAATTAACAGTATGAACAGTAATTCACTAATGAAGACGTAATCACTCCACGTAGCCACGTCAAAAATAACCACACACACACACAACGGTCCTGCGCCACCGGCGCACACACACACACTACTAACAAACTTCTATTACACAACTTCTCTCTCACCTAATCTTGTATTTCTAACCGATCTCAGGCCCTCTTCCATTGTTCAGTATTTTTTAATCGCTAAGTGGCGCTGCCACCTTCCCCCTCACATTGTTGTGTAAAGATGTGGACGCGACCGATTCTCACCACCTTCACCCACCTCTCCTGTGGTGCTTCTTGGGGCGCCTCTTTGCCCATGTATCATTCACCTTCCCCTTTCTCATGACCCCACAAGCTCCGTGTCCACTCGACCAACCTCCGAGAGCTGGACAAGGGAGTGTAAGCATCCACTTCCCCTAGCCGGTCCCTAGATTGTCGCTTGTCAGGACAAAGTAGTGCGGGCGAAAAAAAAGCGCTACCCGCTCGGGTCGTCATATTCGTGATGGACCCTTGCCGGATGTCAATGGAAACAACGCTCCGTGTCCTTTTGTAGCCCTGAGTTCCTTGGTTGTATGTACCGTGACATGTTTTATGTGGGGTGAAGTTTTAACCTGAGTTTGAGGTAAACTGAATAAGAACAGAGGCGTGTAAAGGGCTTGTCCGTGCGGGATTTGGGGGGGGGCCGGGAGTTGGATTAATTCTCCATGTGTAGAAGTGAGTGGAGCTGGTGTGGACTCCGCGTGGCTTTAGTCTCGTGTTGGTCTTATGCATGCGTGATGGTCGGTGGCGGTTGGCTAGGAAACTGGATGCTGTGTGGTATGTGTAGGGGGGAGAAGAAGAAAGGTGTGTATTTAGTGATTCGGTGTATGAGTGTGTCATTGTGAATGGTGTGTTTGTGATGTGTTGGTGCGTGTTGAAATTCATAATGGTCGAGTGTGCTCTCATGGTGTGTGCGTTCCAGTTGTGTAGTGGGTGTGTGTGAGTCGTTGTCGTGTGAATTATTATGGCAGCGTTGATTGTATGGTGTTGTGCTGTCTCTGTGTGTTGCAACTGTTACCATTTATTTCAAAATTCTGAATCATTTTTTTGTTATTTTTGTTGCTTTTGGATTTCCTTTCTGTTGGGGTTGTTGGTATTATTATATTTTTAAAGGCAAATATGTTATGTTTAGTTTTTTTTTAACTGTTAATTGAGGTTGCTTGTGAAAACAGTACTTTATGCATACTATTACTGAGTCTCAACTTGTAGCATTCTGAACTTGGCTAAGGCGTTAAAGGATATAAGGTGTCCCGATAACCTTGTCTGTGCGTAGGGGAGCGAAATCGATAAATGTCGGAGCAGGCTCCTCAGTTCTCAAGGCGACATCTCAGTGAAACCAGAGTATATATTAAGGGGGCACCCATCTTCCTCCGCCTTCGCTGCCTCCACCTTCCCTGCACCTATAGAGAATGGCTAGGTACCTCTTTTAACATGTTATGTGAGTGAACTGAGGTGACTGTAATGAAGCCAAGGCTTCCGCGCAAGCTATATAACGCGTCACTCATCACACTTGGTCTAACCATCGGCTCGATGACTGCTTATATACCTTTGCAGTGGGCTGGAAGGAAAAGTCATGAGTGCTTATTGTGTACCACTGAGCTATCCCTGTTACATGCCTTGTTTAGTTGTAGGATTGCCGTGTTGGTTTGTTTTCTTATCTCATCCTCAATATGTGCTAGATGCTTTCCAGCTTTACAGTGGTGGAGTATTGAGAATTATTAAGTTGTTAGGAGACCGCCTTTTTTCACCTCGCCAAATTTTCTGTTTTAAAAAAAAGGAAGAAGGTGATAACTTTAGAATTGATTGTCAACTGTCAACTGACAATTGAAGATATTACTAGTTCTACGCTCTTTAAACTTTTCTTTAAATTTTAAACTTGTGGTTAAATCGATTTCAATCACATATATTCAAAATGCAAGTAATTTCAAAAATCCTTTTTTTTTTTTTTTTTTTTTTTTTTTTAAATATAAGTCAGTAGCCTCAGAACTACAGCAATTGTAAAGTTAATGACCTGGCGACAATAATGCCCTTTAGATAATGATGATAGCAAGAATAAGTCAATGATGAAATACTGCTTGTTGTTTTATTTTTATGATGATAATTATAGGACTGCTATGCTCATAAACAAGAAGACACCCCTTACAATATAATACAGATTCAATACAGAAGAAAGAGTGTTAGACAAGGCATAATATATTGGGTAGATCCTACATCTCTAACATTATGAGGGGTCTTAAATACAACGAGGAAATTTATCCTCTATATCCGACACAACAAATAAGCGGTTTTGTTGTTTGTAGATCGTGGGAGATCTTTTTTAACTTCAGCGAAATTTTTTTATTTTTTTAATCACTAACATTTCACGTATTTCCTCTAAAACATTTATGCAGCACAAAATTTTAATTTGAGTGTGAATCTAAATAGTGTTTAATGTGCACCTATCTCGGTTGGAGCATATAGACATTTGACACTCCCGGAGAAAAATGTAATTGCGAATATCTAAACTGCGAAATGGACAAGCCTATTTGAACTGCTACGTTGTCAGACTTGAGCGAAACTGTATGTTTAATCCTTTTTTGAAAGTGTTAATTCTCTCTGCCTCTCTCTCTCATGCTTACTCTCCTTCTCTCTCTCTCTCTTCTACTCCTATCTTTACTCTTCTCTAATCTCTCCTCTTCTCTCTCTTCATGTCCTCTTCTCTTCTACTCTACTCTCTCTCCTCCTTTTCCTAAGGCCTACTGATTGCCATCAAACATCTATCATATAGTCCTATTGGATATGCCAGTACAAGGACCTAGCTGAAGCCAGTCTCTCTTTGCGTTACTCTAAAACAACTAGAAGCTTCTGCTTGTTGAAGTCGAGCATAGCCTTAGTCTTTTTCTTTTTCTCTCCCCCATCTAGTCCCACTGTTATTGACCAACATCTTCCTAGATGTCTATCAACTGACGAGACTACTCTAGAACTTAGTTGTGTTGTAGATGGTTTTTATCGGAAGCGGAGATATTCCGATTTAGGTGATCTTGCTTGGGTAACCCCAATTCTTACGGCACTCATGTCACTACCAAACTTTGCGCGCGCGAAGCCACCCTAATTGTTATAAATAGAAGATAAAGTTCTTGAAGCTACCAGGGTCCTATATATTCGCAAGAACAAGTCCCTCATGATGTCTCTGGAGAATGATGATGTTGAAATGATGAATTTAATAAGATAATAATTAGGTCCCAGCGTTAAATAACTCCGAATTTAAGCGGATCCTATCGGTCGCCAGTCATCTCCACTGACCCAATATCTCAATCTCTGAAGATCCTTCCAGTTCTCGTTTTCATACAATATCGGTCAGATACAGGAAGGGGTCGCCGGATGTGTTTCTCTGGGCAAGTGATGTGTAAGGCCACCACAGACAAGGACGAATTTTGGGCTTGCAATTCAAAGTGAATAATTGTCGAGTTCTCCTGGGACGGCAGTCTGATGCAGGCGCTGGTTCCGCTTCGTGTTGTCTGACGGCACAGGTTACTCACTCGCCAAGACCCGCACAATCCCCACGGCACAGCCTGTACTGGAGGTCTAAGGCCCAACCACGGATAAAGGGTCACCAGCTAAGTCCACTTCGCTGCTTGACCTTTTTGCTCTTTGGGTGAGTTTATGTGGAAGGAGATGGGGAAAGTGGATGTCAGCCGGTCGGGGTCTGGATGGGGGATGGGTGAGAGATTGAGAGAGAGAGAGGAGTTTTCTGCTTGAGAGAGAGAGATATGAGAGAGAGAGTGTGTGTGTCGTGGTTTCACATAATGCTGACAACCTGCCTGCATGCATCCTTGCATACACACGCGTAGGCGTCCTCATAGAGGCGTGTGCAAAATTATGAAACAGACTGAAAATCAAACGATGCCCATAGGCGCAAAAGCACGCACGCACGCACACACACACACACACACACAAACACCAACACACACACACAACACACACACCCTGTGTTGGGGTAACCCTTCTTATATGCTGAATCCATAACCTCGGTCAATTCAAGCAAGTCCTAAAATGATCTTTGTTTGAGGGGTAATTAAAAAAGATTATAGTTTATACAAACTTTTTTTTTCATCTTTGCCCTCACAAAAAAAAATAAGAGAAAGATAATCAAGAAAATTTACATTAAAGCAATCAAAACAGTAATAAATATTGTTCACTACATGGGTGAGACCAAAAATCTATTGGAGATTTTAAAAAAAACAAATATAAACTCATCATGAATAAATCAGACTAACAGAATACTTATGATAAAGAATTCACAGACCGTATAATATAACATACGCTCAAGTCTACAGAAACAAGCATGTAATGGGAAAATTAGAGAATTAAAGAAAACTAAATCTTTAAAAAATCATAACAAAAACAAAAAACAAAACATAAAGCAAAAAACTCACCATAAAAAACCCACAACTCACAAGACACGTTAAAACAAAATCCATTGGAAACGTAGTATATAACATAAAGCTCCATTAGATCGTATGCGCAACCAAAATGAAGGAAATTATTACAATACAAATGGTCAGGATAACCACAAGGTTGAGCCAGTGTAAGCTTACTTCGAGTATAGGTTAGGGACCATCTTGGTAGGATGGAAAGTGCTGATTGGTAATTATTTATGGCCGCGTTGATTGCCAAGTCCAAAGGCACGTTTCTGCTTGAGCATTAATTGATAAACTGGCTACTAGCTGGTTTGCATTGTAGTTTTGATTGATTGGCTGCACAATCCTTGTGATGCTCGTGTCTGCGATCCATTAGGGCTTAGCCTGCCTCACTCATATGCCGGTGGTGGCAAACAGACGACAACATTTACAACAAACCGACATACACCACAGTTGTGACAGATTACAGTGTTCATGTAAAAAAAAATGCACTATTCCAGTGTCCTTTTCGGACCTTACAACAGCATTTATAATCTACCTCAACAACACTCTTTATTTAATCCTAGATGTTTTCCTTCCTGTTTCATTCTATTCTGTCCCTGCTTTAAAGCCTAAATTCCTTCACCTGTGGAAAGTGTACATCCCTGTGTTGTGTGGTTCGTCGTGGATTGTAGTGATTGTTATAGTCTGTAGTGCTGTTTTTTGTAGTTCGTTCTGGATACATATTGTTTAATTTGTTGGTTTGTATTGTGGGAGCGGCGATTGATTGACTTAATGAAATGCTTCTAGCTGGCTTCCTCTCTCTCTACCTCTCTCTCTCTCTCTCTCTTCTCTCTCTCTCTCTCTCTCTCTACTCTCTCATCTCTCTCTCTCTCTCTCTCTCTCTCACACACAGCAAATCAAACAACACAACACACACACACACACCATACACACAACGTCACACACACCAAACCACACTCACATCACACACACACACACAGGCCAGATTGTTCAACTATGCCAATGTGTTGTAACAAGCCAACTGTTGTTTGATTCTTAGAGAACCAAGAAAATTGAACTGTGCTGTGGATAACTGCGTTCACTTAAACCGATCATCTTCTTAGTTTGCTTCCAGGCCTTGTTTGAACTTTACACATTTAGATACTATCAGGCCTGTTCTCTTACTCATTATCTGTATGTACATTTGCATAAACAAATCCTTACACGTTAGATCTTATCGCTTGTACATTTATTGCTCATGTATTGCAAAACAATACCTTTTTACATTTTTTTTAGAATTCTATTAGCTTGTTTATCATTATTGCTATGTATTTGCAAAACAAACCTCTACACTTTAGATCTTAGCTTGTGTCATTATCTGACTATGTATTTGGCCAAAACAATACCTCTACATTTATTAAGATCTATCAGACTTGTTGCTTCAATTATTATTGCTATTAGCTATTTGCAAACAAACCTCTTTTCTACTTTGAGATCTATCATGCTTCGTTCATTTATTGACTAAGGTATTGCAAAACCAACTACCTTTACATTTTAGATCTATTCAGTCTCTGTGTCATTATTTGCTATTTGTCATTTGCCTAAAACCCACAAACCTTCACATTTTAGATCTATTCGGCTTTGTTCGTTAATTGCTATAGTATTTGCCATAGAAACCTAACTACTACTTTAGATCTTTATCAGCTTGCTTCACTCGTTTAGTTGCTATGTTTTCTGCAAATTAACTAAAACCTCTACACTTTAGATACTCATCATGCTTGTTCTTATTTGCTATTGTATATTTGCAAATACAAAACCTACATCACTTATCGTAAGTAGTCTATCAGCTTGTTCGTTATTGTCTATGTTATTTGCAAAACAAATCCTCTACACTTTAATTCTATCCGCATTGTTTCATTATTGCTATATGATATTTGCAAAACAAATTCTCTTTCAATTTTAGATCTATCAGCTTGCGTTAAATTTATCTGCTATGTCATTTTGTCAAAAAAAAAACAAACCTCTATCAACTTTAGTCTTTCTAAAGCTTGTTGTTCGGTGATCTTTGTAATTCTGCCTGAAAACAAACCTCTACATTTTTAGATCTATCAGCTTGTTCGTTATTGACATTCCATTCCACATGTTCCATGTCATCATCTGACACATTCCATTCCACATCACATGTTCTATGTCATTTGGCACATTCCACTCCATATGTTCTATGTCATTTGACACATTCCATTCCACATGTTCCATGTCTGACACATTCTATTCCACATGTTCCATATCTGACACATTCTATTCCACATGTTCCATGCCATCTGACATATTCCATTCCACATATTCCATATCATGTAACACATTCCATTCCACGTTATTTCATTCAGTCTGACACATTCCATTCCACATAGTGGATCGGTGGTCTAGAGGTAACGCACCTGCCTAGAAAGGGAAAAGTCCTGGTCAGAAGTGTACAGTGTTGATCCCCGTTTGGGCCCGAAACTCCCCCATTCATTAGATTATGAGTGGTGATATGGGTGGTAGTCTTTCAAATGAGACAATAATTGAATAAACCAAGGTTTGCGTGTGTTACACAAAATTATTTAGCACATGTGAAAGAACTCATGGCAACAAGAGGCAAAATTCTGTAGAAGAAAGCCACTCTGATAGGGAAGCAAATACAGTTGCAGACAGGAAAAAAATAAGGGTGGCGCTGCTCTTGTGGCAACACATTTTCCTCAGGTAGGAAGCCCTGAAGTTCATGCAGAGAAATCTACCGCAACTTAAAGTGGGAAAAATGAAATAAAGAAATAAATGAAATGAAACGTGTTCTATATCATCTGACACATTCCATTCCACATATTATTTCATTCCATCCGAAACATTCCATTCCACATGTTATTTCATTCCATCCGAAACATTCCATTCCACATGTTATTTCATTCCATCCGAAACATTCCATTCCACATGTTATTTCATTCCATCCGAAACATTCCATTCCACATGTTATTTCATTCCATCCGAAACATTCCATTCCACATGTTATTTCATTCCATCCGAAACATTCCATTCCACATGTTATTTCATTCCATCCGAAACATTCCATTCCACATGTTATTTCATTCCATCCGAAACATTCCATTCCACATATTATTTCATTCCATCCGAAACATTCCATTCCACATATTATTCCATTCCATCCGAAACATTCCATTCCACATATTATTCCATTCCATCCGAAACATTCCATTCCACATATTATTCCATTCCATCCAAAACATTCCATTCCACATATTATTTCATTCCATCCAAAACATTCCATTCCACATATTATTCCATTCCATTCCACATATTATTCCATTCCATCCAAAACATTCCATTCCACATATTATTTCACCCCACCTGACACATTCCATCCCACATATTATTTCACCCCATCTGACACATTCCATTCCACATATTATTTCATCCCATCTGACACATTCCGTTTCCCATATTATTTCACCCCATCTGACACATTCCATTCCACATATCATTTCACCCCATCTGACACATTCCATTCCACATATTATTCCACCCCATCTGACACATTTCATTCCTTATTTTATTCCATCTGACACATTCCATTCCGCGTGTTGTGCAGTGCTGTACAAGGATGGGCCTCCATTTTACCACGGCAGTTACTCGGTGGTGGTCAGGTTTGTTGACGCGGGGGGAAGCAAGATGGCGGGCTTTGGGGAGGAGCGGCTCTTTTCCTGGACCTCCCTGGCAGGGCTGAAACGTATCACAGAGCATGTGGGCAAGGTGAGGACTTGCTGCTGTGTGCTCTGTGTGTGTGTGTCTCTGTTTTAACCTTTTCCCTATGGATAACCTGCTATGGAAGGGACGGGATAGCTCAGTGGTCAGAGCACTCGCTTCCCCCCAGCCAAGTTAAGCAGCATCGAGCGTGGTCACCAGTTGGATGGGTGACCGTTTGTGCACCTTGGCTTCAGTACAGTCCCCCAGTTCACCCAGCTGTAAATGGGTACCTGCCATCTTTAGGGTCAGGGAAGGTAAAGTAGCGAGGGAGAGGAGATGGGCGCCGCCCTCAATATGCTGGCCCTAGAGAAGTGAGGTCTCTGACACCTCGTTCCCCTACGACCTTATAGGTTATGGGACACCCTTTACCCCTTACCTTTATCCTGCTATAGGATAACCAACCATCTACTAGCCCTTCCCTCCATATCACCCACTACTGGGTTACGGTAGCATATAAATGTGCACAGTGCACGTGTACTGGGAAAGAGGGGTTCTCTCCCTTAATGTAGAGATGGCGTTAATCTCTATCCACTAAACAGTGATTTTTTAGATAGGACACGGGTAGGGGAAGGAGATAGAAGTGTGGTTTGTTTGTAAAGATGAATGAAGGATACAAGGGAAAAAACAAGTTTAACCATGAGACACTCATTGAACTATACATGCATACAAAATAAAACCAAAGGAAAAAAGATAAACTTGAGTAAGCACGTGTGCACATATGTGTGTGTTCATGCATGTGTGTGTGAGAACAACTCCCAGCTCAAATTAATATTCTCACTGAAGACAGAAAAAACAACTTCCAATCGCATGTCCTTGTACAATAGAACCCCCAATAGGTTAATCAGTAACAGCATGTAAAAAGTGGTAACAACTCTATAACTAAGCTTTCATTGTGCTCTAGATTTGGCCCAGGCCAAAAGCTGTGTCAGTTATTGATGTCAGCTAAGTGTTAAGGCCTACACTAAAATGTTGTTATGCTTTGACAATGTTACGTTAAGATTGTTTTCAGCCATGACAAACTCCTAGTATAACATCCTGTATCCTGTGAAGGTGGAGTGCAGCTGCGTATATGGTGCAGCATTTGAAAACAGTTATATACTCGTAAGTAAACTTCTCACCCAGTGATTCCCAGGCAGGATTAGTAAAACAGAGTGCATACTCTGGGTGACCCCCAGGGTGTAAAGCTGGGGAACGCTCAACATTTAAAAGGTAAAGGTGTCTCATAACCTATGCAGTCAAGAGAGATTGAAACACTAGACCTCAGCTTCTCTAGCGGCCAGCATATTGAGGGTGGCGCCCATCAACTCTCCCTCACTGCTCTACCTTCCCTGACCCTAAAGAGGGCAGGTACCCATTTACAGCTGGATGAGCTTGGGGACTGTACTGTAACCATGCTCAACTCTGCTCAACCACAGTTTGCAGGGGAATTTTTTTTATCCTCAGCTAGAGCTCCGAGATTCATCAATAGTGAGATTTTGTGTATGTGACGCCAACCATTTTTGCCCACCATGAAGATAGCCACATTCCAACTTCATTGATGTATGCTGGATTTGTTCGTTTTTCTGTAACTCACTAATGCTGACATGAATTACAGGATCTTTAATGTGCATATTTGATCTGCATGCATGTATATACATGAAGGGAATTATGGCACTCGCAGGTCTGCACTTGTTGGCCTGTAAAAATCTCCACCCCTAATTCACCAGATGCCTCCAAGGTTCGAACCCGTGGTTTCATAGACCAATGGGATTGAAGTTAAATGGTCTTAACCACTAAAGCAATAGCATCCATCATGCTGTGGAAAACTTGCAGCAGGACTGCATGTTAATGCCAGTACAGTGTACAAAGAAATGGGATGGCATTACAGGACGTGAAGGAGTGTGTGTTAAAATTTAGGGTTGTGGGGGACTGCGTGTTAATGCAGACAGTGTGGAAACGACTTAAAGGGGGTGGGGTTAGAGGTCAGTTTGAAAAAAAGGAAAAGTCTGGGTTGGAAAGGGGGTTTTGGGGGTTTGAATCGGTTTGGGTAAAACTTTTTATTAGAGCATGAGGGGGTGGTTGGGTGCTGTTTTTTTGAAGAAAAAAAAGGTGTGTGTTACACATAATTATTAAGGCACTTTTAAAAAACCCAGGAAAAAGAGTTGTGTTGCCCAAATTTTTTTAGGAAAAGCATTGTGGGAAAAATAAAACATTTGCATTTCAGGAAAAAGAAAAAAAATAATGGGTGGCGCTGCTTTGTGACCATGATTTGGGGAAGCAGCTAAATTTATAAAAGAAATTGTGATTAAAAATGGTTTTTTTTTTTTTTTTTAAAAAAAATAATGTTGTTGCAGGAGCTGTGATGGCTATGTGGTCAACCCCCTGGAAAAGGTAGGACTGGGGGTGTGCATTCCTCATTTTCGGTAAGGGGGAGTGCAGGTGTTGTGTTTAAAGACGTGCAGGTGTTGTGTGTTAAAGACAGTGGGGTGTTGTGTATTGAAGACGGGGACAGTGCGGGTGTTGTGTTTTGAAGAAGACAGTGAGGTGTTGTGTTTTGAAGACAGTGAAAGTGTGTGTTTAAAGGGACATGCAGGTGTTGTGTATTAAAGGACGTGCAGGTGTTGTGTTTAAAGGGACAGTGCAGGTTTGTGTATGAAGACAGTGCAGGTGTTGTGTTTGAAGAAAAAGGCAGGTGTGTTATTAAAGACAGCAGTGCAGGTGTTGTGTTGAAGACGTGCAGGTGTTGTGATTGAAAGAAGGCAGGTGTTTGTGTATTGAAGACCGGAGGTGTTGTGTTTGAAGACAGTGCGGTGTTGTGTTTTGAAGACGAAGTGCAGGTTTGTGTTGAAGACGGGTGCAGGTGTTGTGTTTGAAGCAGACAGGGGTGTTGTGTATTGAAGACAGTGCAGGTGTTGTGTATTAAAGACAGTGCGGTTTTTTGTGTTTGAAGACGGGGTTGCGGTGTTGTGTATTGAAAAAACAGTGCGGGTTTTTTTTGAGACAGACAGGCGGGTGTTGTGTTTGAAGACAAAGTGGGGTGTTGTGTTTGAAGACAGACAGGAGGTGTTGGTGTTTAAGAAAATGCGGGGTTTTGTTAAAAAGGACAGTGCAGGGTTTGTATGAAGACGGGGTGCGGGTGTTGTGTATGAAGACAGTGCGGGTTTTGTGATTGAAGGACAGTGAGGGTTTTGTTAAAAGGGGAAGGCGGTGTTGGTTTTAAAAAGACATGCAGGGTTTTGGTGTTTAAAGCCAGTGAGGTGTGTTTTTGGGAAGACAGTGCAGGTGTTGTGTTTGAAGACAGTGCAGGTGTTTGTTTAAAGACAGTGCAGGTGTTGTGTATTGAAGAAGTGCAGGTTTGTGTTTAAAAAGACAGTGGGGGTGTTGTGTATTGAAGGAAGCGTGCAGGTGTTTTTAGAAGACAGTTTGGAAAGTGTGTGTATTGAGAAGACATGAGGTGTTGTGTATTAAAACACTTGGGGTTTGTGTTTTTAGAAGACAGTGCAGGTGTTGTGTTTAAAAGAAACAGTGCAGGTTTTTTTGTGTGTTGAAGCAGTGCGGGTTTTGTTGGGACAGACAGTGCAGGTGTTGTTTTGAAGACGGTGGGTGTTGTGTATTGAAGACAGACAGTGAGGTGTTTGTTTAAAGACGTGAGGTGTTTGTCTTGAAGACAGTGCAGGTGTTGTGTATTGAAGACAAGTGCAGGTTTTGTGTTTTTTAAGCGTGCAGTGTTTGTGTCTTAAGACAGACACATTTTTTGTATTGAAGACAGTGAGGGTTGGTTTGAAACAGTGCAGGTGTTGTGTATTAAAGACGTGCGGGTGTTGTTATAAAGCAGTGCATTTTGTTGAGCAGCTTTTCGGGTGTTGTGTTTGAAGACAGTGCAGGGTTGGTTTGGGCGAAGTAAAGGTGTGGTGTTAAGACAGTGAGGTGTTTGTATTAAGGACTTTGGGTGTTTGTTGAAGAAAAGTGCAGGTGTTGTGTATTGAAGACAGTGCAGGTGTTGTGTTAAAGGGCATTTGGTTTGTTGTGTGTTAAAAAGGGTGCAGGTGTTGTGTATTGAAGACAGACAGTGCAGGTGTTGGTTTTGAAGGCAGTGTAGGTTTTTGTTGTGTATTGAAGACAGACATTTCAGGTGTTGTTATTAAAAAGACAGGAGGTGTTTGTTTTGAGACAGTGAGGTGTTGTGTTTGAAGAAAGTGCGGTGTTTGTATTGAAGCAGCAGTGCAGGTTTTGTGTATTAAAGAAGCGTGAGGTGTGTATTGAAGACGTGCAGGTGTTGTGTTGAAGACCAGTGCGGGTGTTGTTTTTTAAGCCAGTGCAGGTGTGTGTATTGAAGACAGGCAGGGTTGTGTTTTGAAGACAGTGCAGGTGTTGTGTTTGGGAAAGACAGTGAGTTTGTTGGGACGGGACAGTGGGTGTTGTCTTAAAACGACAGTGCAGGTGTTGTGATTAAGGACAGTGCAGGTGTTTGGATTGAAAGACAGTGAGGTGTTTGTATGAGACAGTGCGGTGTTGTGTAGAAGACAGTGAGGTGTTGGGTTTTTTTTAGGCGTGCAAAAGTTTAAAAAGCGGCTTTATTTGTGTTTACAAGTTCAGGCTTTAAAAAATTTTTTTTTGTTTTTGGGGGGCAGTTTTGAGGTGTTTGTGTTGGCGGGTGGGTGTTGTTTTGGGTGAGGTTTGTTTTTTGAAGGGACGTGGGTGTTTTTTTGTTTGGGAAAGAATTGGTGTTTTTTTTGGGAAAAAATGGGTTTTTTTGTTAAAGGAAGTGGGTGTGGTTTTTAAAAAGTTTTGGTGTTTGTTTGGGGGGGGTCGTGGGTTTTTGTGTTTGGGGGGGGGGTGTGGGTTTGGTTTGGGTGGGGTTGGGGTTTAAGCGTGGTTGTTGGTGAAGGGGGGGGGGGGTTGGTTTGGGGTGGGGGGTTTGGGGAAGTGGGTGTTGTTTTAAGAATGCGGTGTTGTGATTGGCGGTTGGTGTTGTGTTTAAGGAAGTGGGTGTTTTTGTATTGAAGACATGCATTGGCGTGTTAAAAATTGGTTTTGTATTAAAATTTGAGGTGTTGTGTTTAAACTTTTTGTTTTTATTGGACTGATTTGTTTTTAAGAATCTTTTTTTTTAAAAAGGGGGTTTTTGTGTTTGGGGAATATTTGGTTTGGAAAAAGAAATGAGGGTTGTGTATTGGGAAGGGGGTTTTTTTCGGTGGGTGTTGGGTTTAATTTCAAATTTTGGGTGTTTGTTGGACGTGAGGTTTGGTGGGGGGGGGGTTTGTGTTTGAAGCGGGGGGGGTTTTTAAGGGGGGTGGGGGGAAGGGTGGGTGTTGTGTGTTAAAGTGTGAGGTGTTTGTTTGGAAGGTAGGGTTATGAATTGAAGACGTGCGGGTGTTGTTATTGAAGCCCCCAGTGCATTGTTGGTATTGAAGAACAAGTGCGGGTTTTGTGTTTTGAAGACAGTGAGGTTGCAGGAAGTCTGCGAATTTTCAAAATATACCCAAAAATCATGCGTCACCACAAAATGGGGGATATTTAAATGCGACTCCATTGTTAAAGACAGACAGTGCAGGTGTTTTGTATTAAAGCCCGACAGTGAGGTTTTGGGGTTTTAAAGACGTGAGGTGTTGTGTATTAAAGACGTGGGTTTTGTGTATTGAAGAAAGATAGTGAGGTGTTTTTTTTGTGTTAAAGCATGCAGGTGTTATGTATTGAAGAAGAAGTGAGGTGTTGTGTATTGAAGCGACAGTGCAGGTGTGTTTAAAGGGCAGACGTGCAGGTTTTGTGTTTTTAAAGACAGACGTGCAGGTGTTGTGTTTTGAAGAAGCAGTGCGGTGTTGTGGTTGAAAAAAGTAAAGGTGTTGTGGTTAAAGAAGACGTGCAGGTGTTGTGTTTTTGAAGAGAAGTGCAGGTGTTGGTATTGAAGACGTGCAGGTGTTGTGTATTGAAGTCGACAGTGAGGGTTGTGTTTTGAAGACAGACAGGCAGGTGTTGGTGTTGAAGCAGGCGGTGTTGTTTTTGAAGACAGGTAGGTTTTAATTGAACGACAGTGGGTGTTGTGTGTTAAAAGACACACAGTGCAGGTTTTGTGTATTAAAAAACAGTGCGGTTTTGTGTATTAAAGACGAATGCAGGTTTTGTGTATTGAAGACAGACAGTGCAGGTGTTGTGTATTGAAGACAGAAGTGCAGGTGTTGTGTGTTGAAGACAGTGCGGGTTGTGTTTGAAGACAGACAGTGCGGGTTTTCTGTTTTGAAGCAGTGAGGTGTTTGTTTTAAAGACAGACAGTGCAGGTGTTGTGTTTTGAGATGACAGTGCAGGTGTTGTGATTAAAGAAGCAGTCCCGGGTTGTGTGTTGAAGACAGTGCCGTGTTGGTGTTTTTTGAAGCAGAAAATGCGGGTTAGTATTAAAGACGGCAGGTGTTGTGTATTGAAGCAGACAGTCGGTGTTGTGTATTGAAGACAGACAGTGACGTGTTGTGTATTAAAGTAGTGCAGGTGTTGTTTTTTAAACTCATCGAGGTTGTCCCGAGCTTAAAGCTTCGGCACTCTTTTCCCCTTTTTGTGACGTGCCGAACCCTTTAAAGGAACGGCCAGATTACGAATTTTTAAAAAAACCCAAAAAGTGGGGGTTTAAAATAAGGGAAGTATCTGGTGTGGCAATTTTTTTGTAAACGTTGCTTTCCTTGCCTAAGCTTGCCTAGTTTTTGTCTTTGGCCATTTTGTTTGACTGTCAAAAGTGATATTTTTGGGATTTCAGGCACTCAGTGTTTGATTTTTAAAAAAAATAGTTGTACAAAAAGTGACATCCATGGATTCAGCTTCAGGGAACTTTACTTTGTGAAAAAAACATCACATTGCTTCAAGGGGACTAGTTATGAAAAGTTCAAGCCATTTAAGATACCAGCCCCAATTTTCAAAACTTTTTATTTTTCAGCATTCAGTGAATATTTTGAAAATTTTTAAAAAAAAAAAATACATCTTATTAAAAAACTGTAAAACATTTTTCAAAAGAAGACCCCCTTTTTTTCAATGATGATTTTGTGTTGTCTTATTTGTTGGGGAAGTTGCTGAATTTTTTAAATAAACCAAAATCATGCGTCACCACAAAAGGCGGGTCCATTTCACGCGACTCAAGAGTTTAAAGACGACGTGCAGGTTTTTGTATTGAAAAAAGACGTGAGGTGTTGTGTGTTGAGCAGTGCAGGGGTTGTGTATGAAGAAGTGAGGTGTTGGTATTGAAGACCGATGTGCAGGTTGTTGTTGAAGACAGTGCAGGGGTTTTGATTTAAGACAGACAGTGAGTGTTGGTGTTGAAAAAAGTGCAGGTGTTGTGTGTTGAAAAAGCAGTGGGGAGGTGTTGTGTGTTGAAGCGACAGTGCGGTGTGTGTATTTAAAAAGCAGTGCAGGTGTTGTCGTTTAAAACAGACAGTGCAGGGGTTGTGTATTGAAGACAGTGCAGGTGTTGTGTATTGAAGCAGAAGTGAGGGGTTGTGTATTTAAGACAGACAGTGAGGTGTTTGTGTTTGAAGAAGAAATCAGGTGTTGTGTGTTGAAGACAGTGCGGTGTTTTGTATTGAAAACAGTGCAGGTGTTGTGTATTTAAGACTTTCAGGTGTTGTGTATTAAGACGTGCAGGTGTTGTATATTTAAGACGACAGTGCAGGTGTTGTGTGTTGAAGAAAGTGCAGGTGTTGTGTATGAAGACAGTGCAGGTGTTGTATTTAAGCAGTGCAGGTGTTGGTTTTTTGAAGACAGTCAGGTGTTGTAATTGAAGAAGACCGTGCAGGTGTTGTGTGTTGAAGCAGTGCAGGTGTTGTGTTTGAAGACGTGCAGGTGTTGGTATTGAAGACAGGAGGTGTTTGTATTTAAGACAGTGCAGGTGTTGTTATTGAAGCAGCAGTGAGGTTTGTTTTGTTGAAGACAGGCAGGTGTGTGTATTTTAAGACAGGAGGTGTTGGGATGAAGGGGCAGTGCAGGTGTTGTGTATTTAAGACAGTGCAGGTGTTGTATATTGAAGACAGAGGCAGGTGTTGTATATTGAGACGAAGTGCGGTGTTGTGTATTTAAGACAGTGCGGTGTTTTTGTATTGAAGACAGTGCAGGTGTTTTGTATTTAAGAAGGGGGGGGGGGGTTTTGGGGGGGTGGGGGGGGGGGGTGGGGGGGGGGAGGGGGGGCGGGTGGGGGGGGGGAATGAGGTGTTGATATTGAAGACAGACAGTGCAGGTGTTGTTTTGAAGACAGGGGGAAGTGCAGGTGTTTTGTATTTAAGACGTGAGGTGTTGTGTATTGAAGGTTGCGGTGGTTTTTTGAAGAAGGGAAATGCAGGTGTTGTTATTAAACAGACAGGAGGTGTTTTTTGTTGAAGGAAAAAGTGCAGGTGTTTGGGGATTGAAGACGTGCGGTGTTGGTGTTGAAGCGACAGGCAGGGGTGTTGTGTTTGAAAAACATGCGGTGTTTTGTTTGAAGAAAACAGTGAGGTGTTGGTATTGAAGACGTGCAGGGGTTGTTGAGAAGGGGCAGTGCGGGGTTGTGGTTGAACAGTGAGGTGTTGTGTATTAAAAAACAGACAGTGCAGGGTTGTGTATTGGGGGAAAACCCCGTGCAAAGGTTTGTTTATAAGACATGTGTTTTGGTGGTGATGTGTGTTTACTGTTGGTGGGACTGACGTAGTGCATTGGGATTTTGGTGTGATGTGGGGAACCGTGTTGACTGAATAAAGCGTTTTGGGATGTCTGGTGGTGGGAAAGTGACTGACAAAGGGTTTGGGGGGTTGGTTTGGGGTGACGTAGTGTGATTTTTGGGGTAGGGATGGTTGGGGTGACACTCAAGTGTGTGGTTTAGTTTGCAGTGTGTGTGGGTTGATGTGTCAACAATGCAAAGTGGTGTTGATGTGTGGCAGGGATGTGGGGTTAGGTGGCAGACAAAAGCAAAGTGGGGATGTGTGGAGACAATGATGTGGGTTGATGTTTGGCAGGCAATGCAATGTGGTGTTGATGGTGGCAGACAATGCAATGTGGTGTTGATGTGTGGCAGGCAATGTGGTGTTGATGGTTTTCAGCAATGCAATTGGTGTTTATGTTTTTGGCAGGCAATGTTGGGGTTATGTGTGGCAGGAAAGCAATGTGGTGTTTTTTTAAAATGAATGTAATGTGGTGTTGATGTGTTACAGATTGTGCAATATGGTGTTGATATGTGACAGACCCTTGCAATGTGTCGTTGATGTGTGACAGACAATGCAATGTGTCATTGATGTGTGACAGACAATGATGTGGTGTTGATGTGTGACAGACAATGCAATGTGTTGTTGATGTGTGACTGACAATGGAATGTGTCGTTGATGTGTGACAGACAATGGAATGTGTCGTTGATGTGTGACAGACAATGGAATGTGTCGTTGGTGTGTGACAACAATGGAATGTGTCGTTGGGTGTGTGACAGACAATGGAATGTGTCGTTGATGTGTGACAGACAATGGAATGTGTCGTTGATGTGTGACAAACAATGGAATGTGTCGTTGATGTGTGACAGACAATGGAATTTGGTGTTTATGTGGACAATGGAAAGTGGGGCTGGTATGTGGGGCAGACAAAGGAATGTTTGGGGTTGATGTGTGACAATGGAATGTGGTGTTTGATGTGTGACAGACAAAGGAATGTGGGTTGGTGTGGCGGACAATGGAATGTGTGTTGGTGTGTGACGTTTGGGAAAGTGGTGTTATGTGTGAAATGGAATGTGGTGTGGTATGTGCCAGAAATGGAAAAGTGGTGTTGATGTGTGCAATGGAATGTGGGGGTTTAGTGTGACAGACAATGGAATGTGGTGTTTTGTGTGGCGGACAATTTGGAATGTGTGTTGGTGTTGACAAAGGAAAGTGGTGTTGATGTGTGACAAAGGTTTTGGTGTGGTATGTGGGCAGACAATGGAATGTGGTGTTGATGTGTGGACAGAAAATGGGGTGTGGTGTTTTAGGGTGAAGCAAAAGGAAAGTGGTGTTGGTTTTTGTGGGCAATGGAATGTGGTGGTGTTGAAAAATGGATGTGGTTTTTTCCAAAGTATGTTTGGGGTTGATGTGTGATAGCAAAGGAAAGTGGGGGTGGTATGTGACAGCAATGGAATGTGGGTTTGATTTCACAAGTTTTGGGGGTTGATGGTGGAAAGTAATGTGGTTTGATGTGTGAGCAAGGTGTGGTGTTGTATCCTGTAATTTTTGGTTGGGGAATGTAATGTGGTGTTTAGTGTGACAGCTGGAATGTGGTGTTGATATCACAAGGAATGTGGGGTGGTTTTGGGGGGAGTGAGTTGGGTTTTTTTTGGGGTGTTGAATGTAGGTAATATGTTACTGACAATGCAAAGTTTTTTTTGTGATTAACAATGCAATGCGGTGTTATGTGTGGTGTGGTGCGGCGCGGCGTGGTGCGTTTTGTGGGGGTGCATAGTGGGGGCGTGGGTGTGTGTGGGTGCGTGTTGTGTGTGTGCTTTGTGTTGTGGGTGCGTGTGGGGTGTGTGTGCGTGTGTGTGTGTGCGTGTGTGTGTGTGTGTGTGTGTGTGTTGCGTGTATGTGTGTGTGTGTGTGTGTGCAGGAGATGGTGGTGTCACGCTGGGTGTCGTCCCAGGAGAGGGAGAGCAAAGCTCTGGATGACCTCCCCTAGATGGAGGACTCTGCTCTTCTCCTGCTGCCCTGCGCTGTCAGCTTTAATAACAATGAAAGACTCTCTGTATTACAACTTTCCCCCATTCTGTTTTTCCCCCGGTGTTTCCTTTCTCTTTCTTTCTGTCTTTCTTTTCTCTTTGTGGTGGATCCTGGGCTAGAGCTCTCAGGTTCCCCAGTGGTGAGATTTTAGTGTAAGGAACCGTTTTTTGCCCTCCACGAATGTAGACGAATTCTGACTGCATGGATGTGTGATGGGGATGTTCGCGTTTCCATAACCCACCCAACGCTGACGGGGAATTAACAGGATCTGTAACATGCGTATTTAATCTTTTGCGTGTGTGTATATTCACGAAGGGAGTTAAGGCACTAGTAGTGCCGTCAGCGCCTGGGCTTTATCACAGTTCTTGATTAAACCATTGACGCTGGGGGCAATAGCAAACAAGGTGAGAGGCTGTATGACCAGTGGCTTTCCCACTCATGGAATTCCACTTTACAGCTTAGTCTTTAGTGATCGACTATGACTCTGACTAGGAGGCTTGACTGCACAGTCCTTATGTGCTGCAGCCCTGGGGGCTGGTTGGCCTTTGGAGAACATCTCCAACGCTGACTGTCCTTATGCCCACTTGGCCGAGAGAGTGGGGATGTACTGTGGGCAAGGCATCTCCACTATAATCAAATTTCTGCCCAATTTCCGAAACAGCAGCTGCCTCCTCTGCTGTTTTGGAGGTCATCGTTGAAAACAACGGACTAACATATATATATACATATATATATATATAGAGAGAGAGAGAGAGAGAAGAGAGAGAGAGGAGAGAGAGAGAGAGAGAGAGAGAGAGAGGTCTGCTGCAATTGAAGGTGCCGTGGGGGATCGTAAAAATCCCCACCCTTAATTCACTGGTGAGATTTGAACCCACGACTTAACGAACCCATGGGATTAAAGTCAAATGGTCTTAACCACTTGGCTGTAGCATCCATGAGAACCTGCTGAAAATGATGTTTCAGCCTTGGGGGATGCATATGTGTGTGTGTGTGTGTGTGTCTGTGTGTGTGTCTGTGTGTGTGTGTGTGTGAGTATGTGTGTGGTGTGTGTGTGTGTGTGTGTGTGTGTGTTGTTCTTCTTCTTCTTCTTCTTTTTCTTCTTCTTCTTCGCTTTAACGTCTTTGCACTTTAAGTGATATTAGATGATAGGGAAAAGGGGCGGGGTGGGGTGGGTGAAAGAAAGGGAGCAAAGAATGAGCATGTGTAAGTTGAAGTGCCTACAGAGGAAAGAGAGAGAGAGTGTTTTGTGTGTGTGTGTGTGTGTGTGTGTGTGTGTTCTTTATTAATTTAACGTCTTTTCACATTACCTGATATTAGACAAGCGTGTGGGTGTGTGTGTGATGCGTGCTCGCACATGTAAGTAAAGAGCATATTTCTAATCTTATCAAAAATGATGTTACTTCATGTGTGTGCATTTTGCATGTGTGTGTGTGTGTGTGTATGTGCACATGCATGTACACATTGTACGTGTGTGTGAACCTGTGTGTATATGCATGTACATACTTGGTTGTGTGTGTATGTGCTTCCACACACCAATGCTTGTGTGTGTGTGTGTTTAAATGTGTGCATGTTCGTGCACACAGGTTCATGTGTGATTGTATTTTGTGCACACAAAATGTAATACTTCTGTTCATGATTGAATTTGGGGTGTATATATATGCAGGTACAGTGTCATTGTACATCTTAACTTTGCACATTAAAGTGAAATATAAACTGAAAACATGTAGCAGTTTTTGTGTTTTGATTTCATCGTTTTTCTGTAAAACCTGCATACTTTCCATTGTCTTTATTTATCTCTCTTTCTTTTAATGTTTCTTCTCCCATACCCTCCCTTTCCTTTTCTTTCTGTCTCTCGCTATTATCTGCCTCTTTTAGGGTAAAGGTGTCCCATAACCTATGCGGTTGTAGGCATCAGAGACCTCAGCTTCTCCAGGGGCCAACATATGGAGGGCGGCGCCCATCTCCTCTCCCTCGCTGCTTTACCTTCCCTGACCCTAAATAGGGCAGATATCCGTTTACAGCTGGGTGAACTGGGGGACTGTACTGAAGCCAAAGCACAGGAACAGTCAGCCATCCACAAGATAACTACGCTCAGTGTTGCTTAACCTTAACTAGGGGAGAGCAGTTGCCCTGACCGCTGACAGAATAGTCCTGATGTGACTGTTGTTGCTGTCTTTGCCTCATGCTCCACCTGTCTGTTACTGTTTTACTTCATTCTCTTGTCTGTGTTTCTGTGTCTGACTCGACTCGTGGGAGGGTGCATGTGCATCTGTCTGTCTGTCTGTCTCTGTTTCACGCTCTCTCTCTCTCTCTCTCTCTCTCTCTCTCTCTCTCTCTCTCTTCTCTCTCTCTCTCTCTCTCTCTCTCTCTCTCTCTTTCTCTTTATCTCTCTCTCTCTCTCTCTCTCTCTCTCTCTCTCTCTCCTCTCTCTCACACTACTGCCTCTCTCTCTCTCACTACTGCCTCTCTCTCTCTCTCTCTCTCTCTCTCTCTCCCCTCTCTCTCCCTCCCCTCTCTCTCTCTCTGTCTCTCTCTCGCTCGCTCTCTGTCTCTCTCTCTCTCTCTCTCCTCCTCTCTCTCCCTCCCTCTCTCTCTCTGCTCTCACTCTCTCTCTCCCTCTCTCTCTCGTCTCTCTCTCTCTCTCCCCTCTCTCTCTCTCCTCTCTCTCTCCCTCTCTCTCTCTCTCTCTCTCTCTCTCTCTCTCTCTCCCTCTCTGTCTCTCTCTCTCTCTCTCTCTCTCTCTCTCTTCTCTCTCTCTCTCTCTCTCTCTTCCAGCCCTGTATTGGCGTTGCCCAATATTATTATTTTTCTATGTAAACACTTCTATGTTTGAGCTCATATCAATAAGTGAAGTATGTTGTTGTTAGTCTCTGAATCATCAGTATGTTGTTATTGTTGACCCATTTCTGTAAGGGGGATATTTTTGGTGTAGGGGTCAGTGTTTTCTGAATCTACGTTCTTTGGTTGTTTATTTGTTTAGGGAGGTTTCTTTTTTTCTTCTTTTTTTGCTGGGTTTTGTTGTGGTTGTTTTTTTGTGGGAGGGCGGTTCCTTTCATCCACAATGATGTTTGAGTGGTGTTCTTTTATTGATTCCACTCCTGGGCTTTTATTGATGCTGGTAGTGTCTTCTATTCAATGCTTGTCTCTCTGTCTGCCTGTCTCTCTCTTCTCTCTCTCTCTCTCTCCTTCTCTCTCTCTCTCTCCTCTCTCTCTCTTCGCTCTTTTAGTAATGCTGGACAATGTATATGATGTCATGGATTATTTTTTTTTTGTGTTGACACAAAACTATCATGACGCGACCCTTCCCCCCACCCCCCCCCCCCCCCCCCCCCCCCCCCCCCCACCTTTCCCTCTTTGTCAAAAGGACTATTCATTATTGGATGGCAATAGCAATAATATATTCAAACTATTAAAGCCTCTCTTCTCATCTCTCTCTCTCCTCTCTCTCCTCTAAGTGCTTATTCCATTATCCTCGATATAGAAGAATAAATAAATAAACAAATAAATAAATACTTTTTGTAAACCGTGAGGTTGTGGGTTCGATTCCCAGCCTCGCCCTTTCTTCCCAGTTTGACAAAAAAATCGAACTGAATGTCGAAGTCCTTCGGATGACACTATAAACCGAGGCCCCGTGTGCGAACGCACGCAGAACATCTTGCGCACACGTTAAATCCCGTTCCGCTTTTCGTAAGAGTAGGCCATTGTGTGCCGGTGGGAACGGATGACAAAATTTACAAAACCGTATACACACGGGGACTGGATGTAAAAAAGCACATAAGTGCTTATTCCATTATCCTCGATATAAAAGAATAAATCTCTCTCTCTCTCTCTCTCTCTCTCTCTCTCTCTCTCTCTCTCTCTCTCTCTCTCTCTCTCTCTCTCTCCCTCTCTCTCGTTCTCATCCTTCTCTGGGCGTGTTCCTGCATATAATGCCATTCTTTCTCTCTCTTAAGGAAAGTTTGGGGTTTTTTTCAATTCGTTGTTCGTCTGTTTAGAATGTTATTGCTTTCCCGTCCACCTTGAAAGAGAAGTACTCGATTCGTACAAAAGTAAATACAAGGTATGGGTAGGGTCGAGAAAGGGGAGGGAGGCAGAGTGATTGGGTGGGGGGAGCGTGTGTGTGCGTGCGTGCGTGCGTGTGTGAGTGTGTGTGTGAAGGGGGGAGGAGGGGGTGGGCAAAGATCGCAAGATTAGGTCAACTTGGCAGCACAAGAAAAAAACACCAGGTGAAGTGTGAGGATCAAGAAAGGGGGTGTGGATGGGTAAACTCACCCCAAGGATAATAAATTGACGTATGGGCAGTTTGTATGGGGTAGGGGTTATGACAGTGTCCTATTTTTGTTTGTTGGTTTGTTTGTTTGGCAATGTCATTGCTTGTGTATTATAGATCATTGCCACCTCGTGTTGGTCCCTTTGCTTATATATATATATATTCCATCCCCCTTCTGTAATTTTGACCCAGGGCTAAAGTTTGGTATGCTACTATGTCTTTCAACCCTTGTTCCCCCCCCCCCCCCCCCCGTCCCTTTCTGTTTCTCTGCATAGAGAGATGGAGAGAGATCAGTTATATGACTATGTATGTAGACAGACAGACATACAGTTAGTCAGTCAGTTTTTGTTTTTGTTTTTTTATTCTTTTATATCGAGGATAATGGAATAAGCACTTATGTGCTTTTTTACATCCAATCCCCGTGTGTATGTGGTTTTGTTAATTCTGTCATCTGATCCCACCGGCACACAATGGCCTACTCTTACGAAAAGCGGAACAGGATTTAACGTGTGCGCAAGATGTTCTGCGTGCGTTCGCACACGGAGCCTCCGTTTATAGTCTCATCCGACGGACTTTTGGGGAGAGTGGAGTCTGCACTGATGTTAACTCCAGGAGAAAATATCCCCACGAACGGGAATCAAACCCGGGTCGTCAGATTGCGAGCGCAATGTTCAGTCAGTCAGACAGATAGATAGCAAAAACTGCGTGCACATGCGTGCGCGTGTGTGTCTGTGCGTGCATGCGTGGGTCAGTTATACATTCATATGCGTGCACATAAATAAATGCAAGCACACGACAAGAACCCAAAACTAAATCTAAAGTATTCACCCCCTACCCCTAAAAAAAACACCAAAAAAACCCAAAACAAATTTTAAAAAACTTAAATCCGGGTACAATATCACGCGGGAGGGGGTTTAATTTACAGGGTGTGTTCACTTCACCCGTTCGTCCTATATAGGTGTAGGTCCCCGGCTCCTTGTGAAAAGAGATCGTCGACCTACGTCCCCCTTCTAACAAACGGAGTGGTATTTTTTTTGTTTGGTTGGTTGGTGGTTGTTATTTTGGTTGGTGGTCGTCCATGAGCTCCAAACCAATAGAAAAGAATACTGGAATCAAAGAAAACAGAATGCTGAAATCTGGTAGAATTGAGTACTGGTATCACGTAGTATAGGACACTGAACAAATATAGAAAAGAATACCACTATCGAACGGAAAACGGGTAGAACGGAATACTGGTATTATGACTGTAGTATAGAATACTGACATGAAAAGACTATTGGAATGTGGTAGAATTCCACATGTGGTCTTAAATCAAAAATATGATACTAAATTCAAAGCCAAGAGAAACCCAACCCTTGACACTACATCACAAAAAAGCAACGATTGATTACGAGTTTTAACAAATAAATAAATAATGGTGTTTTCTCTCTCTTCTCTCTCTCTCTCTCTTCTCTTTCTCTCTCTCCTCTCTCTCTCTCTCTCTCTCTCTCTCTCTTCTCTCTCTGTCGCTTTGTCCAAAATGTGGAAGAACTATTGCATAGTAACACACACACACACACAACACACACACACACACACACACACACACACACACCCTTTTGGCAGGAGAAGGGCACTCAAAGCCATGATCTGATCCCTCCTCCCCCACCCCCTCCAACATTTCCTACAATGTCAGAGGTTGTTGGCTCAAACACTGTTTTTGTTTTGTTGTTGTGTCAAATAAGTCTACTTTACTTAGATGGCAATAAAATAATCTGAATCTGAAGTATAAATCACACACACACACACACACACACACGCGCGCACGCACGCACGCATGCACGCACGCACGCACGCACGCACACCAACAACAACAACAAAACGAAAACGAGTCCACCAAACCCCCATAAGAAAGAAACAGAAAAGAAGAAGCTCCCTTCTAGCCAGTGTTTGAGCCAGCAACCTCTGACATTGTAGGGAAATCGGAGAGGAAGGGGTGGGGATGGGGGGGGGGGGGGTGTGTTAAGGCACCAGATCATAGCTTTGGATGCCCTTTTCCTGCCAAACTGATATTCGAACCCGTAACTTCAAATAAACCATCTACAAAACACACACAACACAAGCAGTTTGAACACAAAACAGACAGAAAACACCTAGATACAAAACAGAAAACAACCAGATAGAAAACAGAAAACAAGCAGACAGAAAACAACCACACAGAAAACAGAACAACCAAAAAGAAACCAGCTAAATAGAAAACTGATAGAAAAAAAAACCCACCCAAACAGACAACAGAAAACAACCGGATAGAACATAGATAGAAAACAGAAAAACAACTAAATAGAAAACAAACAGAAAACAGACAGAAAATTGAAAGCACCCAGATAGAAAACAGAAAACACCCAGATAGAAAACAGAAAACGCCCAGATGGAAAACAACCAGATAGAAAACAGAAAACGCCCAAGTAGAAAACAGAAAACAACCAGATAGAAAACATAAACCAGCCAGATAGAAAACACCCAGATAGAAAACAGAAAACAACCAGATAAAAAACAAACTGAAAACAGAAAACTAACAGGCAGAAAACTACCAGATAGGAAACAGAAAACAACCAGATAGAAAACAAACGGAAAACTACCAGGCAGAAAACAACCAGATAGAAAACAGAAAACAACAAGATGGAAAACTAACTGAAAACAGAAAACTAACAGGCAGAAAACTACCAGGTAGGAAACAGAAAACAACCAGATAGAAAACAAACGGAAAACTACCAGGCAGAAAACAACCAGATAGAAAACAGAAAACAACAAGATGGAAAACTAACTGAAAACAGAAAACTAACAGGCAGAAAACTACCAGATAGGAAACAGAAAACAACCAGATAGAAAACAAACGGAAAACTACCAGGCAGAAAACAACCAGATAGAAAACAGAAAATAACAAGATGGAAAACTAACTGAAAACAGAAAACTCCCAGTCAGAAAACAACCAGATAGGAAACAGAAAACAACCCAAAAAATACAACAACAGAAAACTACCTGACAGAAAACAACCAGATAGGGAACAGAAAACAACCAGATAGAAAACAAACTGAAAACAGAAAACTAACGGCCAAAAACAACCAGATAGGGACCAGAAAACAACCAGATAGGAAACAGAAAACAACCAAATAAAAAACAAACTGAAAACAGAAAACTAACGGGCAGAAAACAACCAGATAGGGACCAGAAAACAACCAGATAGGGACCAGAAAACAACTAAATAAAAACCAAACAGAAAACTAACAGGCAGAAAACAACCAGATAGGAAACAGATTGAAAACAGAAAACTACCAGGCAGGAAACTACCACTAGATAGAAAACAAAACTACCACTAGATAGAAAACTCAAAACAACCAGCAAGAACGTAATACAACTATGCTGGGCCGAACTATGTTTGAAAAACTTTCTAGTTAAGCGCGCGTGACTGTCAATAGTAGATTTAAAAGTCAGATGGCGAATTCAGTTCAATACATCCTCCCTTCCTATCCTTTCCTTGACAGACACAGAAACAAATAAAACAAACAAACAGCCTAACCACAAAAAACAGGCTGGAATAGAAAGCATATAGGCTACCCAAACATGTTTTCGCACGAGAAAGGAAGAATACGAGCGTAGCTTATTTTTTATTCATTTATTTATCTTATTCTTTTATATCGAGGATAATAGAATAAACATTTATGTGCTACTTTTACATCTAGTCCCCGTGTGTATGCGGTTTTGTAAATTCTGTCATCTGTTCCCACCGGCACACAATGGCCTACTTTTACGAAAAGCGGAACAGGACTTAACGTGTGCGCAAGATGTGCGTGCTTTCGCACACGGGGACTCGGTTTATAGTCTCATGAAGGACTTTGGGGAAAGTGGAGTCGGCACTGACGTTAACCCCAGGGGAAAAAAATCCCCTCGGACGGGAATCGAACCCGGGTCGTCAGATTGCGAGCGCAATGTTCTAACCACTAGGCTATCCCGTCCCCCACCAATAGAGGTCTCTGTCACTTGAACCGATAGGCCAGCCACTGACATGCGCATTGTGTGTTTCAGCAAGCAGACGACATCCGAACAGATGACAACAAACGGCGGAGAGTTTTGTGGGTGGAACGAAGTGGAGGGACTGGGTGGTGACTGAAGCATGCCTTTGAAGTGAATAATCAGGTGATCAGGGTGGGTGTGCGTGGTATGGGGAAATAGTATCATTCGAGAACAAAAAGTGTGGCGTAAATCTGTAATTCTTTCGCTGTGAGTTGAAGGATTTGATTGAATTGGTAAATCAACAACATGTGAAGTTGTGATACAAATTTGGAAAACTTCAACAACAGATTTGGTAAATCTAGAATTATCAGTACGTAGACAAATACATGAATAAATATAATAGATTAATAGATAAATGGTAGAAAAGAAAAAGAAAACATCCCGACATTGAAGGAAATGGTGTTTTCTTCAGAAAAGCTATATAATGACTGGCTCTTCATGTTGCAACATACATCGATGAAAATGGGAAAATATTTGAATTTATACAAAACATCATTTCGTAGGCGAATATAATAAAAACAAAGGAAACTTGGGATATTTGGCTTTGCAGCTGCTACTACTACCAGGTACCACTGGAAGAATGCCAACGAGACAGATATGTTTAATTTGCACCAGTAATAAGATATATGGTTCTTTCAGTACGGTTAAAAAACAACACAAACAAACCAAACAAATGACCTCGATGAAGGAGAAAGAAGTAAACAAAATTTGGAAAGAACGGACAATGGATAAGGATGGGAAAAAAGAGAGGTGGAATTAAACAGAAAATGAAGAAAACAAAGGAATATCAAAGAACAGAAAAAACGAAGGGGAGGGGGGGGGGGATAAAAATAGAAGACATAGCAAAACTATCAAGAAGATTGGAAAAACGGAAGGAAAACATACCAAAACAGTGAAGATTTAAAAAAAATATCACGTAACCGTGGGTTCCCCCAGCATGCAATGCTCTGCCGTTGATCACTTTTTGTTCGTTTCTCGGCCAGATCCCCGAGGTTTACCAATGATGAAGATTTCTGTGTATGCGATCATTTTTTGTCACCCATTAGTTAAGGTAGTCGCATTCCGACTTCGGGGTTCAAGTCGAAACACACCAGTGTGCATGCATTTTTTAAAAAAAATTATCATCTGCTCTTACCGGTATATGGGGACGGGATAGCTCAGTGGTCGGAGCACTCGCTTTCCCCCAGCCAAGTTAAGCAGCGTCGAGCGTGGTTACCAGTTGGATGGATGACCGTTTGCGCGCCTTGGCTTCAGCACAGTTCCCCCAGTTCACCCAGCTGTAAATGGGTACCTGCCCTCTTTAGGGTCAGGGAAGGTAAAGCAGCGAGGGAGAGGAGATGGGCGCCGCCCTCAATATGCTGGCCCTAGAGAAGTGAGGTCTCTGACGCCTCGCTCCCCTACCACCTTATAGGTTATGGGACTCCTTTACCTTCCCTTTTTTTTTTTTTACCTTACCGGTATGAATAATGGCCTACTATTCCAACAGGCGGTACGGGTTTTAACTTTGGGAAAAATGCAAGTTTGTATAAGTGCGCACTTCACATCTGAAGGCATGTTCGGAGACTGTGAATGACATTCAGTTCAGTGTTTTTAATGCTGGGTGTAGCTGTTTTGTGGAAGTAACTACCCTGCAATCATGATGATGCGAAGCGTTCGGAGTGTGATCGTTTTGGAACTTCTTGGATATCTCTGTGTGTCGGTAAGTTCCCTGTGTACCTATGTCTATCTGTCTAACGCCCCTCTCTCCTCTCTCTGTCTCTGTGAAAGACTGTCTGTCTATCTGTCTGTTCTGTCTGGCTGGCTGTCTGTCCGTCTCTCTCTTGTGCATCTGTTGATATCCATGTGTGTGTATTTTCATAGGTATCATAATTATGCTTTTGTTTTTCTTACAGCGTGTTCTTTTCTTTTCATTTTGAGGGCTCGATGAAAAAAAGTCTTGTTACTTAATCTATTACCCTAATAAAGTTGCATTTGCGTTGCCTCTCTCTCTCTCTGTCTGTCTCTCTCTCTCTCTCTTTCTCTCTCTCTCTGTCT
>CM054166.1:5251172-5274779 GCA_028751875.1 Rapana venosa
AACACAGCAGTGGCATTCCGAAGAGTCCTGTCCTTTGTCAGTAAGCAAGCTGCTCTACCCCCTATGGCAAAGCCTTCAATTAACGATTTACAAACGTGTTCTCAAAGGCTGTGTCCGAGTTGCGCGTCTGTGTCTTTTTGATGCTGCAAGCTAAGACTGCTTCACAAGCAAAATTCCAGGAGCACGCACAGTACACACGCACGCACGCTCATATGTGCGTATGTGGCGGGAGGGGGGGGGGCGATGTAGAGAATGGAGAGGACAATGGGTCCTGTGTTAATGTGTTTGCAGTTATTTTTTGGTTTTGTAGTTAATTTCAGTCTGTTCTATCTGACTAGCTCGGTTGGTTAGGCGGAATGTTTCTCTCTTCTCTGCATGCCTTTAGGCTACTGAGTAGGGTACGTAGTGTAGTTCGTGGTTTTCTCCTGCGCTTGTCACTCTGCAGGAGGTCTGCCCGCTGGCCTCAGCCAATGACACACACACACACACTTCAGAGCAGCTCATTTCATTCTAGTTCTGCTAACATGCATGCTAGTTGTGTTTGTGTTTTTCCTAACCCACCCAACGCTGACATGAATTACGACTCTTTGACGTGCATATCTGCTCTTCTGCTTGTGTATATTTATACACACGAAGGGAATTACGGCACTGGCAGGTTTGCACTTGAGCTGGACCTGGGAGACGGTAAAAAATGTCCAACCCTTAACTCACCAGACACAAACGCCAAGATTCAAACTCATGACTTCATGGACCCACAAGATAAGTCAAAGTCTTAACCACTCCGCTATAGCACCCCTCGCTGGAATGTTTGTTTCTTTGGAATTAGTTTATATTTCTTGTTGTTCACTTGTTTATCATCGCAGCCTAGTGGACAAAACACAATACTGACTGTCACATTCAGATCAGAACAAGGCCCCTGTGTTCAAACCCTTACCATCCATCCTGAAAGAACCTGAAGACGTGACGTCATCGACAATTCTCGTCACCTTCGACGTCACAGACGAACAGCCTTTTTCAAGATCGTTTTCTGTGGATACCGGTGCTTCCCTGTTCGACTTTGACCCCAGCAGTAAGTATCGTTAGGCATGAAATTGATTCTAATAGTATCATTAAGCATGAATGTAGATTTCATCTGTATGTCCCCAACCCCACCCATTCCAACATCTCTCTCTCTCTCTCTCTCTCTCTCTCTCTCTCTCTCTCTCTCTCTCTCTCTCTGTGCCCTGTCTGTGCCTCACACACATTATTATTATTTTTAATTATTGTTATTATTATTATTATTAAGTAAATCATATAAATTTTGATTACTTGAAATAACGTTGACAGAAAACCGTGGCACCAATGATAATAAAATCTGTCACTGTTCAGCTACTATTTATTGTTGCCGCTGCTGGTGATGATGATGTTATAATGATGATGTTATGTTTAAATCATTGTTTAATTCTAACCACGGCTATGATGATAATGTTTATGATGAATAAATTGCTAACTCTAACCACACAATCTGTTCACGCTGTCAGCTGGAATAGTCAAACTGGCGGCAGGGAAGTCATTCGATTACGAATCAGGCCCGCGCGCTTTCGTCATCACATGTGTAGCAGACGACAGCTTCTTCAAATCGACCAGCACGGTCACTGTATCCATTGTGGACGTGAACGAAGCCCCCAGTCTCACCCCCACGTCTGTTGGAATCACTGTGCCAGAGGGAGGGGTGAGTTATGTAGGTGTTTCCTGGACCAAGTGGTCGTCCTTTCTTTGTGCAACACACACGATTATAGATTTTCAAGTTGGTGCACAGAGAGCTTAATGTATGGATGTTGTCTAGTGCTGTAAGCTTCTTGTTTTGACACAGTCGCTTTTCTTGTCATGTGTGCTCATAAACATCTTTTTCTGAATTTGAGCGTGAGCGTGTGTGTGTGTGTGTGTGTGTGTACTGCTTGTATGTGCACAAATGCGTTTTCACCTGCACATGAACGTGAGTCTTGCTTATCGGTGGTGGCGTGGAACGCATGCACAACTATGTTGCAGAAACGTGTGTGGGAGTATGTGAGATAATGATGTGATGTTGGCACAGACAGCATAATGGGTTCATATTGTGTGATGGTGCGGTAATTAGATTACCTCCCATGGGATCAGAGCGATCTGTTGCTACTTTGGGACACACCTGCAGTACTCTGTTTTGTTGGGTGGTAGTTGAAAGCCGTCCGTTGGATGCACCTTGCCTACATGGTGAAATGTAGTATTTATGCTGCAGCCTCTTTTATAGAGGCCACATCCTAACTGTGAGACTGTGCCTTGTACCAGAGGTTTGTGCAGAGCAGGGACATTAAAAAGTCTACTCTGTTACAATTGTATGGTGCTGTAAGCTGAAGTAAGCTCTGTGATGATGTGTACCTGATTCAGTCTTTGATCCTTTACATGTAAAATCCTTTGCTCGTAACCTAACTGAATTTCTCTGTATCGAGATAATAACGTCTTTGGAACTGGGTGCGTGCATGCTTCTGTAGAATGTATTTTGATCACATATCAATCTGCTAGTATTAAGTTACTGTAATATACAATGATAGACTAAACGCAAACCCCAGAAATCAGTCAATAAAAAATATATATGAATAGACAAATAAAATGAATAAGTAAGCAAATAAATAGAAATAAACACAAAAATTCTCACCAGGACCAACATCACACACCTTAGCAGCTCATGAGAATAATCCTTGCTACTCCTTTACTGATACAGACTCCAAATAAAGTATGAACAGTATTCATAAATAAGACGTATCACTCAGTCAGCCAGTCAAAACACATACACACATCACACACACATGCAGGCACTCACATACATTACACAATTTTCTCTGATATATTTACACACACCCGCGCGCGCGAGCACACACACACATACACTCACACCCTCACAAAACGCACACAATTTCACTCATTTACTCACACTCATTCACACGCACGCACGCACGCGCGCGCGCGCACAACACACACACTCATACACGCACACACATACACTTAACTGTCTAATATAACTTTTTGGTGGAAGGACGTTAAACTGAAGAACTAAATAACACACATCACCACAACCACCACCCACCACCCACAGCCCCCCCCCACCCCCACCTCCACACACACACACACACACACACACACACACTAAACACAAACTTTCTCCACCAATCTCTGTATATCTCCTATCTCAGCCCTCGTCAGTGGCCGCCACCTTGCCCCTCACAGTGAAAGATGAGGACGACGCCATCACCCCCACCTCACACACCTTCTCAGTGGTGCCTGGGGGAGCCTTCAGCCAGTTCTTCACCTTCCCTGACCCCCACAAGCCGTGCTCACCAACCTCCGAGAGCTGGACAAGGAAGGTAGTCTCCCTTCCCCGCTGTCCCTAGATGTCGCTGTCAGGGACAAAGGCGGGAAAAGCGCCACCGCTCGGGTCGTGATGACCTTGACTGATGTCAATGACAACGCTCCGGTCTTTGAGCCGAGTTCCTTTAGTGATGAGTGAAGTTTATGTGGGTGAGTTGAGGAAGAATAGAGCATGTGTGTGTGTGTGTGGGGGGGGGGGGGGGGTTGGGTTGTGGTGGTGGTGGCTGGATGTGTGTGTATGTGTAGGGGAGAAAGGTGGAGTGAGGTGTTGTGTGTGTGTGTGGTGTGTTGTGTGTGTGTGGTGTGTGGTGTGGTGTGTGATGTGTGTGTGGGGTTTTGTGTGTGTGCGTGTGAATGGTGAGTTGTGTATGTGTGTGTGTGTGTGTGTGTGTGGAATGGTGAGTGGTGTTGTGTGTCTCTGTGATTTTGCAACTGTTACCTTTATTTCAAAACTGAACATTTTTGTTATTGTGCTATGATTTTCCTTTCTGTTGGTTGGTTGGTTTATTTAAAGGCATGTTATGTAGTTTTAACTGTAATGGGTTTTGTGAAACAGGATTGCATACATAACTGGCTCAACTTGTACCTAGAAGGCAAGCTTAAAGGTAAAGGTGTCCCATAACCTTGTGGTCGTAGGGGAGCGAAATGTCGGAGCTCTCAGCTTCTCCAGGGACCAGCATATTAAGGGCGGCGCCCACCTCCTCTCCCTCGCTGTTCCACCTTCCCTGACCCTAAAGAAGGCAGGTACCTATTTACAGCTGGGTGAACTGGGGGACTGTAATGAAGCCAAGGCCCGCGCGCAAACGATCACCTATCCACTTGGTAACCACGCTCGATGCTGCTTAACCTTAGCTGGGGAAAGTCGAGTGCTGTGACCACTGAGCTATCCCGTCCTGTTTAGTTTAGGGTGCCGTTGGTTTGTTTTCTTTCTCTCCTCAGCTAGAGCTTTACCAATGGTGAGATTTTACGTGTGAGGCCGCTTTTGTCCACCAAAGTTTAGTTTAAAAAGAAGAAGAAGTGAAACTATCATGTGAAACTATCATGTGTGTCAAGAACGAATGAAGAAAATACTAGTTCTACGCTTAAACTGTGGTAATTCGTCACACAATTTCAAAAGAAAATTTCAAAACTCTTTTTTTAAAAGGTCGTGCTCAAACACAGCAATTGTAAAAGTAATGACCTGGCGACAATAATGATAAGATAATGATGATAGCAGCAATAAGTAATGATGAGATACTGTTGTTTTTTATGATGATAATGATACGTGGTTGTTGAGCAAAAACCTTTCATATTACATTCAAAACAAGAAAAGAGAGGCATATTTGGTAGAAACACATCTGAAATAGAGTCTTAAATCAAGAGATTCATCTTTTCAACAACAACAAAAGGGGGAGGGGGGTCTTTAATTCAGCGATTTAACACAGCTTTCACGTCTAAACATTATGCAGCACATAATTTATATGAGGTGAATAAGATTCTGTGCACCTATGGAACAAGTCTTGAGAGAACAAATAATTGTGAAATCTAACGCGAAAGCATTCTGAAACAGACTTGTGTTGTGTATCTTGGCGAAAGTGGTTACCTTTTAGAAAGTGTACTTTCTCTCTCTCTCTCTCTCTCTCTCTCTCTCTCTCTCTCTTCTTCTCTCTCTCCTCTCTCTCTCTCTCTCTCTCTCTCCTTCTAATCAATCATCAAATATATATATCTAATTATGATACAGATAGGGAAGCCAAAGTCTAATCTTCTCTCCTCACGACTCTGCTTCTCTCCTCCTATCCTTCCCCCAAGTCCACTTGCCCACTTCAAGACATCACTCATGAACATATTGGTAATATGCATACAGATACTTGGTAACCCATGCTCCACTTTGCGCCAGACCCTAAAGAAAACAGAAACATTCGAATCAGCAACTAGTCTTTCTCTATCCTAGCATAGGCCACTTTAGATGTCATCTGGAACTGAAATGTTGATGTAGAGGTTAAATATATTTAAGTCCAAGCGGAAATAATCCGATTTAGAGACTGTGGTCCCCAGTCATCCCACTTGGCCCCAGCCGACCCTTCATATCTTTATACAAGGTCTATGCGCAACAGTGCTAAGCAAGCCCCAGAAGGACGAGGCAATCAAACATTGATATCCCTGGAAGCATGATGACGTTGATGACAGTTGAAAATTATGATATTAGAATCCCAGCGGAAATAACTCCGATTTAGGGACTGTGGTCGCAAGTCATCCTACTTGAGCTCGAACCTTCATCTCTGAAGATCCCTTCAGTTCTTTTTCATACATATCGTGTACAGGGATGGGCGCCGGAAGTGTCTTGGGCAAGGTGAAGGCCACAGACAAGGACGAAGGGACCAATCAGAATGTCGAGTTCTCCCTGGGGACGGCCAGTCCTGATGCAGCGCTGTTCCGCGTGCTGTCTGACGGCACGGTCTCACTCGCCAAGACCCTGGCACAACCCCACGGCACAGCCTTTACCCTGGAGGTCAAGGCCACGGATAAAGGGTCACCAGCTAAGTCCACTTCCGCTGCCTTGACCTTTGCCTGGGTGAGTTGTTGTGGAAGGAAGGGTAAAGTGGAGGTGGTGGTGGGGGATGGAGAGAGAGAGAGAGAGAGAGAGTGTGTGTGTGGTTTCACATCTGCTGACAAACCTGCCTGCATGCATCCATGCATACACACGCGTAGGCGTGTGCAAATTTATGAACAGACTTAAAATCAAACATGCCCATGCGCAAGCACGCACGCACGCACACACACACACACACACACACACACAACACACACACACAACACACACACCCTGTGGTACCCTTCTTATATGCTGAATCCATAACCTCGGTCAATTCAAGTCAAGTCAAAATGATCTTTGTTGAGGGTAAAAGATTAAGTTTATACAACTTTTTTTCATCCTGCCCTCACCAAAAAAAAGAGAAAGAAAATCAAGAAAATTTACATAAAAGCAATCAAAATAAAATGTTCACACATGGTGAAGACAAAAATCTATGGAGATTTTAAAAAAAAATATAAATCCAGACTAACAAAACATGATAAAGCAAATCAAGACAGTATATATAACATAAGCTCAAGTCATACAGACAAATGAAGAAAATTAAAGAAAAACAAAAAAAAACCAAACAAAAACAAAAAAAACAAAAGCAAAAACCAACAAAAAAACCCAACTCACAAGACAAGATAAAACAAAACCAAGACAGTATAACATAAGCTCAAGTCATGCAACAAAATGAAGAAAATAACAAATAACAAAGGTAGGAATAACAACAAGGTAGCCAGATGTAAGATAACCTCGAGTATAGGTAGGGACCTTGGTAGGATGGAATCTGATGGAAATTTATGGCCGCGATGATTGCAAGTCAAAAGGCAGTATCTGCTTTGGCATTTTTAACGGCAAGCTGGGTTTGCATTGTAGTTTTGACTGATGGCTGCACAATCCTTGTGACGTGTCTGCGTCCTATTAGGCTAGCCTGCCTCACTCAATGCCGGTGGAAACAGACGACAACATTTACAAAACCGCATACACACGGGGACAGGATGTAAAAAAGCACAATTCCATTGTCCTTGACTTACAACAGCTTTAAATTCAGCCTCAAAACACCTATTTCAAACCTAAGATTTTTCCTTCCTGTTTCATCTCATATCTGTCCCTGCCTTTAAAAGCCAAAATTCCATCACCCTGCTGAAATGTACAACCTGTGTGTGTGTGTGTGTGTGTGTGTGTGTGTTTGAGTTCGTTGGAATATTGTTAATCGTTGTTGGTTGTATGTGTGGGAGCGGATTGAATGAAATGCTCTGGTCTCTCTCTCTCTCTCTCTCTCTCTCTCTCTCTCTCTCTCTCTCTCTCCTCTCTCTCTCTCTCTCTCTCTCTCTCTCTCTCTCTCTCTCTCTCTCTCTCTCTCTCACACACACACACACACACACACACACACACACACACACACACAGGCCAGATTTGATCAACTTGCCCTGTGTTGTCAACAAGCCCAATGTTTTTGATTTCTTAGAGAACAAAAGAAAATTGCCTCTGCTGTTGACTGGTCACTAAACGATCATCTTCCCTAGTATGCTTCCATGCCTTGTTGAACTTTACACTTTAGATCTATCAGCCTGTTCATTATTGCTATGTATTTGCAAAACAAACCTTACACTTTAGATCTATCAGCTTGTTCATTATTGCTATGTATTTGCAAAACAAACCTTTACATTTTAGATCTATCAGCTTGTTCATTATTGCTATGTATTTGCAAAACAAACCTCTACACTTTAGATCTATCAGCTTGTTCATTATTGCTATGTATTTGCAAAACAAACCTCTACATTTTAGATCTATCAGCTTGTTCATTATTGCTATGTATTTGCAAAACAAACCTCTACACTTTAGATCTATCAGCTTGTTCATTATTGCTATGTATTTGCAAAACAAACCTTTACATTTTAGATCTATCAGCTTGTTCATTATTGCTATGTATTTGCAAAACAAACCTTTACATTTTAGATCTATCAGCTTGTTCGTTATTGCTATGTATTTGCAAAAGAAACCTCTACACTTTAGATCTATCAGCTTGTTCGTTATTGCTATGTATTTGCAAAACAAACCTCTACACTTTAGATCTATCAGCTTGTTCGTTATTGCTATGTATTTGCAAAACAAACCTCTACACTTAAGATCTATCAGCTTGTTCGTTATTGCTATGTATTTGCAAAACAAACCTCTACACTTTAGATCTATCAGCTTGTTCATTATTGCTATGTATTTGCAAAACAAACCTCTACATTTTAGATCTATCAGCTTGTTAATTATTGCTATGTATTTGCAAAACAAACCTCTACACTTTAGATCTATCAGCTTGTTCGTTATTGCTATGTATTTGCAAAACAAACCTCTACATTTTAGATCTATCAGCTTGTTCGTTATTGCTATGTATTTGCAAAACAAACCTCTACACTTTAGATCTATCAGCTTGTTCGTTATTGCTATGTATTTGCAAAACAAACCTCTACACTTAAGATCTATCAGCTTGTTCGTTTGTTGCTATGTATTTGCAAAACAAACCTCTACACTTTAGATCTATCAGCTTGTTCAGTGTCGCTATGTATTTGCAAAACAAACCTCTACACTTTAGATCTATCAGCCTTTCTATTGTTGCTATGTTACATTGTTACTCATCAACTTGTCCAGTTTTGCTATGTATTTACAAAACACACGTTATCAACTTGTCCAGTTTTGCTATGTATTTACATAACACACGTTATTAACTTGTCCAGTTTTGCCATGTATTTACAAAACACAGGTTATTAACTTGTCCAGTTTTGCTATGTATTTACAAAACACACGTTATTAATTTGTCCAGTTTTGCTATGTATTTACAAAACGCACGTTATCAACTTGTCCAGTTTTGCTATGTATTTACAAAACACACGTTATCAACTTGTCCAGCTTTGCTATGTATTTACAAAACACACGTTATCAACTTGTCCAGTTTTGCTATGTATTTACAAAACAAACCACAAAAAGTTATCAACTGGTCCATTGTTGCTATGTATTTGTTGTTGTGTGTTCCTCATTTCAACACTCTGGGGTCACCCAGAATGTGCACTCTGACTCATCCCATCTGGTAATCACTGTGAGATTGAAATTGCACACTGAATGAAAAGTTTGCGTGTATTACTGTTTTTAAGTACCTCGCCATATAGGCAGCCATACTCCGACTTCAGAGGAGCTATGTATGTGCAAAACAAACCACAACAAGTTATCAACATGTCCAATGTTGCTGTGTATTTGCAAAACAAACCACAACAAGTTATCAACATGTCCAATGTTGCTATGTATTTGCAAAACAAACCACAGCAAGTTATCAACATGTCCAGTGGTGCTATGTATTTGCAAAGCAAACCACAACAAGTTATCAACATGTCCAATGTTGCTGTGTATTTGCAAAACAAACCACAACAAGTTATCAACATGTCCAATGTTGCTATGTATTTGCAAAACAAGCCACAAGTTATCAGCATATCCAGTGTTGCTATGTATTTACAAAGCAAACCACAACAAGTTATCAACTTGTCCAATGTTGCTGCCGATGTGTTACAGAACAAAGCACCCCAGTTCGTCAACCTACCCCGTATTGCTGATGTACCCGAGGACCCTTCAGTGGAAAAGCTGCTGCTGACGCTAAAAACGTCAGACCCAGAAAATGACACAGTGTCCTGTTTCGTTATTGACGTCACCCCCAAATTCACAGGACCACCACCGTTTGTTGTCAAAACAGTCACTGGAACAACTGGTATTTTTTTATTTGGTTGTTTATTCACTTATTCATTTTTGTTGTTTATTATTTACTATTGTTTGGTTGTTGGTTTTACTTTCTAAAATTTGGTGATAGTGGTGGTTGGTGGTGTCATTGTTGTAGTAGTTAAGATGGCTGTGGAGTGGAAATGGTGACTGTGTGGATGTTTCTACTAATATTGGTTTATTACTTTTGCCATGATTGGTGTTTTCAGTGTCCTTTAGTTTGCAAAGATAGAGGCATTCCCAAACAATCTCAAAATTAGAATTGTCAAAACACTGATCTGGGCTGTATTGCTGTATATGGGTCAGAAGCCTGGACACTATGAACACTGCAAAGACCAAAATAAAAGCAGCCTAAGGCTGCACTCCACCATTAAAAAAATCACTCTTTTCCTTCTGTTTTTCTATGTGACTCTTATATTCATACCGCAGGTACTAAGGCATTCACAGAAATAAAAACGCCACTTTTTGTGAGAGACTAGCCTCTGACTCAAAACTCTTGTAATTTTGAACAAATTTGGTAGGTTTCAGTTTTTAAAAATTTTCAGCAAACAAAGTCCTTTGTCGCCTGCTAGCTTCCTTACCACAATATGCATGCGCGGGGTCAATGCTGTAGGAATATAAGCAATCCTCATTTGATGATTATTTCCAACTTTCTCGTGACTACCTGGTATTGCTCTATGTCCACAATCCCCAAAACAAGTGCACAGTACATTTTGTTATACTTTAAAAAATCTGTGAAAATCACCAAAAAATGTTTCGAGTCGCACTCTATACAAGATACTACAGGACCCCCAAATTAATAGCGGTCTGCAGCCTAAATGTGGTTGTACAGGCGACTTTTAAGTGTCAAATGGTTTGACAGAGAATAAATAAAACCTTTCTTGATGACAGATTGTTTTTACAGTATTGTATTCAAATATCTAGTTATATCGTACATGTGTGTTGTAAAGTTATAATTTTGTTTGTTAATATTATGTAAAATTCTCCATATCCCTGAAGGGATGACAGGAAAGAGATAATTTTAATTTTGTTTGTTTGTATTGTGCGTGTTTGTTTGTTGAGTTGTTTTCCTTCCCGTTCCTCTCATTTCCCCCTCTATGGCTGCCACAATTAGTTTGTCTAATTAACATAAGTAGCTGGGGCGGGTAGCTCAGTGGTCAGAGCACTTGCTTTCCCCAAGTAAGGTTATGCAGCATCGAGCGTGGTTACCTCATAGATGGGTGACCGTTTGCCCACCTTGGCTTCAGTACAGTCCCCTAGTTCACCCAGCTGTCAATGCGTACCTGCTCTCTTTAGGATCAGGGAAGGTAAAGCAGCGAGGGAGAGGAGATGGGCGCCGCCCTCAATATGCTGGCCCCCTAGAGAAGTGAGGTCTCTGACGTCTCTCTCCCCAACGACCGCGTAAGTTATGGGATCACGTTTACCTTTGTTGTTTTCTCTCTTTTTACCTCTGTAATTGGTTTTAGCAATCGCTCTTCCCTTGCTGACTGTCCAGACCAGGGGGTGTATTACACGGGGGGTCAGGACCTGGCGCGTGCGGTCAGCGCGAGCTATGAGGTGAGGGTGAGGGCGGAGGACGGGAAGGGGGGGAGCAGTGCTGGGGTGCTGAAGGTGCAGCTGACAGCCAACACCCCTCCCACATCCTCCTGTGTGGGATCAGGTAACCGTTCTGCTGGGGGGGGGGGGGGGGTGTAGTGGTGGTGGTGGTGGTGTGTAGTGGTGGTGATGGTGGTGGTGGTGGTGGTGTGTGATGGTGGTGGTGGTATTGGTGGTGGTAGTGGTGGTGGTCGTTGGTGGTGGTGTTTCTGGTGTTGGTTGTGTTGGTGTTTCTGGACTGTTGGTTGTGCTGGGGTTTCTGCTGCTGATGCTAGTATTGCTGCTGCCTCTACTGCTGGTGATGTTTCTGGTACACTTCTCCTACTGATGTTGCTACTGCTGGTGGCACTTCTGGTGCTGTTGCTACTGCTGGTGGCACTTCTGGTGCTGGTGGCACTTCTGGTGCGGGTGCTACTGCTGGTGGCACTTCTGGTGCTGTTGCTACGGCATGTGCTACTGCTGGTGACACTTCTGGTGCTGTTGCCACTGCTGGTGGTACTTCTGGTGCTGTTGCTACTGCTGGTGACACTTCTGGTGCTGTTGCTACTGCTGGTGGTACTTCTGGTGCTGTTGCTACTGCTGGTGTCACTTCTGGTGCTGGTGGGCACTGCTGGTGGCACTTCTGGTGCTGGTGGCACTTCTGGTGCTGGTGGTACTGCTGGTGCTGTTGCTACCGCTGGTGGTACTTCTAGTGCTGGTGGTGCTGCTGGTGCTGTTGCTACCGCTGGTGGTACTTCTGGTGCTGTTGCTACCGCTGGTGGTACTTCTGGTGCTGGTGGTACTGCTGGTGCTGTTGCTACCGCTGGTGGTACTTCTGGTGCTGGTGGTACTGCTGGTGCTGTTGCTACCGCTGGTGGTACTGCTGGTGCTGTTGCTACCGCTGGTGGTACTGCTGGTGGTACTGCTGGTGCTGTTGCTACCGCTGGTGGTACTTCTGGTGCTGTTGCTACCGCCGGGGGGGGGGGGGGGGGTGCTTCTGGTGCTGCTGGCATTTCTGGTGCTGTTGCTACTGGTGGTGTTGCTTGCTGCTGGCACTTCTGGTGCTGTTGCTGCTGCTGCTGGCACTTCTGGTGCTGTTGCTACTGCAGGTGGTGTTTCTTGTGCTGTTGCTACTGCAGGTGGTGTTTCTTGTGCTGTTGCTACTGCAGGTGGTGTTTCTGGTGCTGTTGCTACTGAAGGTGGTGTTTCTGGTGCTGTTGCTACTGCAGGTGGTGTTTTGGGTGCTGTTGCTACTGAAGGTGGTGTTTCTGGTGCTGTTGCTACTGCAGGTGGTGTTTTGGGTGCTGTTGCTACTGAAGGTGGTGTTTCTGGTGCTGTTGCTACTGCAGGTGGTGTTTTGGGTGCTGTTGCTACTGAAGGTGATGTTTCTGGTGCTGCTGCTACTGCTGGTGGTGTTTCTGGTGCTGTTGCTTCTGCTGGTGGTGTTTCTGGGGGTGGAGATGCTACTTCTGCTTCTTAGCGATGCTTCTGCTGTTGATGCTGCTGCTGATGTTGGTGGTGATGGCGATGTTTCTGCTGCGCTACTGTTACTGCTGCTACTGCTTGTGCTTGTGGTCTTTCTGGTGGTGTTGCTGCTGTTTCTACTACTGCTGGTGGCGATGTTTCTGCTGCTGCTGTTACTGTTGCTGCAGATAACGATACTAAGATAACGATGCTAATGATTCTGAAGATTGTATTGTAATGTGTAGTATTGTGTTGTATTGTATTGCATTGCATAGCATCTTATCATATTGTATTGTATCGTATCGCATACATACCGCTTTCAGTCAGCAGATGCCTCTGCTTGACATTTGAACAGTTGCCCCCAAAGAGATCGCATTGCCGCAAGAGCAGTGCCACCCATTCTTTCCCCCTGTCTGCATGTGTATTTATTTGCCTTTGAGAGTGACTTTGTCTATTGAATTTTTGGCAGGGACAACTCTTGTTGCCGTGGGTTATGTTACATGCGGTGAATATACGTCGCGGTAATTTTTTTCCTGTATTGGTTTATGTATGTATTTGCCTATTTCATTGTATTGTCTGTTTGCTTACCTCTTTCAGCTTTTCTGTCGTGTTTTATTTTCTCATTTGTTTTCATAGTCTAGGCACTATTGACTTTTTCTTTTTAATAATAATCTACTTAAAGGGCCGTTTCTTCTGATGTGTATTTTTTCTGACCAGATTCGGCAACCTTGGACGTCAAAACTGCAAAACTCAATGACGTAGTAAAGAGTTTGGTGGTGAGTGACGCGGAAAATGACGACATTACGTTTGGTATGACGTCAACACCTAACTCAGGCTCCTTCAGATTCAATTCTGGTGTGTCAATTTACAGTTTTTTCGTTTTTCGGGGTTTGAGAGAGAGAGAGAGAGAGAGAGATCACCTTTTCCTCTGTGTGTGTGTGTGTATGTGTGTGTGTGAATTAATATGTATGCAAATGTGTGTGTGTGGATGTGTGCACTAATTAATATGTATGCAAATGTGTGTGTAAATTAATAATTTATGTTAATATGTGTGTCTGTGCGTGGTGCGTGCTTGTGCGTTGTGTGTGGTGTGTGTGTGTGTGTGTGTGTGTGTGTGTGTGCGTGTGTGTGTGTGTGTGTGTGTGTGTGTGTGTGTGCGTGTGTGTGTTGTGTGTGTGTGTGTGTGTGCGTGTTGTGTGTGTGTGTGTGTGTGTGTGTGTGTGTGTGTGTGTGGTGTGTGTGTGTGTGCAGGCAGCAGACAGGTGGAGGTGGCGAGGGATCTTCAACGTGAAGCAGCGACTTCACACACCTTGTTGATCACCATTTCTGACAACAAGAACCCTGCCCTCTCCTGTACCCTCTACCTCACCCTCCGCAGTCAGTGGTTCTCTGTCTGTCTGTCTTTGTTTGTTTGTCTGTGTCTGTCTGTCTGTCTGTGTTTGTCTGTCTGTGTTTGTCTGTCTGTCTCTCTGTTTGTCTGTGTCTGTCTTTCTATATGTCTGTGTTGGTCTGTCTGTGTTTGTTGGTCTGTCTGTGTTTGTTGGTCTGTCTGTGTCTGCCTGTGTTTGTCTGTCTGTGTTTGTCTGTTTCTTTGTTTGTTTGTCTGTATCTGTCTGTCTGTCTGTGTTTGTCTGTCTGTATTTGTTTGGCTGTCTGTGTGTGTTTGTCTGTCTGTGTTTGTCTGTCTGTCTGTGTTTGTTTGTCTGTCTGTGTTTGTCTGTCTGTCTATGTTTGTCTGTCTGTCTGTGTTTGTCTGTCTGCCTGTCTGTGTTTGTCTGTCTGTCTGTGTTTGTTTGTCTGTCTGTCTGTGTTTGTCTGTCTGTCTGTGTTTGTCTGTCTGCCTGTCTGTGTTTGTCTGTCTGTCTGTGTTTGTCTGTCTGCCTGTCTGTGTTTGTCTGCCTGTCTGTGTTTGTCTGTCTGTCTGTCTATGTTTGTCTGTCTGTCTGTGTTTGTCTGTCTGTCTGCCTGTGTTTGTCTGTCTGCCTGTGTTTGTCTGTCTGTTTGTGTTTGTCTGTATCTGTCTGTCTGTATCTGTCTGTCTGTCTGTCTGTGTTTGTCTGTCTGTCTGTCTGTGTCTGAATAACACTTCCCTCTTCTGTACCCTCCACTTCACCCTCCTCATCAAGTGTCTGTCTGTTTGTCTCTCTGTATCTGTCTGTCTGCCTGTATCAGTCTGTATGTATCTGTATGTGTTTTTGTTCAGTCTGTCGTCTGTATCTGTCTGTCTGCCTGTATCAGTCTGTATGTATCTGTATGTGTTTTTGTCTGTATCAGTTTGCCTGTATAAGTCTGTCGTCTGTATCTGTTTGTCTGTATTTATCTGTCTATGCATGTTTTGTACGAGTCTGTTATTGTCAAATCAACACAGTATAATGAAATCTTAACATGTCAATCTTAACAAAGGGTTTCTCAAAGCTGAGCTTGTGTCGTGAATCTCTAAGTCCTTCGTGCTGATGTCTGATATTGTTGCTGTTGTTGTTGTTGGACGTTCAACGGAAAGCAGACCACCACATCATAAAAAGAGCAATGAACTTCGTAGTGGATGGAAAGAGACCAAAGGGAAGACCTAGCAAAACCTGGGCTGCCTGTATTGCAGGTGATCTTAGAGAAAGGGGCATAAATAAGGAGGAAGCTCAAAACAGAGAGAGATGGAGAAGGCTCATCAATGTCAAACCTCCCCTGGGAGAAACATGACAAAAAAGGAAGAAGAAGAAGAAGAGATTGTTGGACGTTTCATAGTATGACACACAGTTTCTCTCTGTCCAAAGGCTAACAGTTTAGCTATTTTTTCACGATCGAATAAAATGGGAATCACGATTTTTTGGGGGGTATCATTAAGTCGGAGAGAAGATGCTTTTGAAGGATTTTTCCTTCTGTTCATTGTAAGTCTAACTCACTTCTTCATAAATGCGTTCTGTCTGTGTCCTGTAGCCAGGTGGTTGCATTGTAAAGAAAATTATAGGCTCTGTGTGGGGTTTTAAAAAAATATTTTATTCTTTTATATCGAGGATAATGGAATAAGCACTTATGTGCTTTTTTACATCCAGTCCCCGTGTGTATGCGGTTTTGTTAATTCTGTCATCTGTTCCCACCGGCACACAATAGCTTACTCTTACGAAAAGCGGAACAGGATTTAACGTGTGCGCAAAGATGTTCTGTGTGCATGTGTGCGTGCGTGTATTTGTGTATGAATGTGTGTGCATCTCTCTCCTCTCTCTCATCTTTCTCCTCTCTTCTCTACTCATCTCTATCATTCTATCTATCTATCTACCCTCCCTGCTTCATCTCTTCTAATCTATCAATTATCTGCATTTGTGTGTGTACGTGGGCGCGCGTGCGTGCGAGAGTGTATGTGTGTGTGAATGTGTGTGCATCTCTCTCTCTCTCTCTCTCTCTCTCTCTCTCTCTCTCTCTCTCTCTCTCTCTCTCTCTCTCTCTCTATCTATCTATCTATTCTATCTATCTATCTATATATAATATGTATTTGTGTGTGTGTGCGGGGCGCGCGCGTGCGTGCGTGCGTGGTGTGTGTGTGTGAATGTGTGTACATCTCTCTATCTATCTATGTGTTTGCATTTGTGTGCGTGTGCGTGCGTGCGCGCGCGTGCGTGTGTGTGTGTTGTGAATGTGTGCATCTCTCTCCTCTTCTCGTCTCGTCTCTCCTCTTCTCTCTCGTCTCTCTCTCTATCTATCTATCTATCTATCTATCTATCTATCTTTCTATCTGCATTGTGTGTGTGGTGCGTGCGCGCGCGTGTGTGAATGTGTGTGCATCTCTCTCTCTCTCCTCTCTCTCCCCTCTCTCTCTCCTCCTCCTACTCATCCTCTCTCATCTCTCTCATTCTCTCTCTCTCCTTTCTCTCTCTCATCTATCTATCTGCATTTGTGTGTGTGTGCGTCGTGCGCGCGCGTGCGTGTGTATGTGAATGTGTGTGCATCTCTCTCTCTCTACTCTATTCTATCTATCTATCTATCTATCTATCTATCTATTTTGCATGTGTGTGGGGTGTGTGTATATAATATATATGAGCGCTTTGATTTGTTGCTTTACAAGATTCAGCGCTATATAAATTCCATACATTATTATTATTATTATTATTATTATTATATATATATATATGTGGTGTGTGTGTGTATGTGTGTTGCTATCTGTTTCTATGTGTTCCAATGTGTTTATGTGTCTGTTGCAGATGTGAACGTCCCGCCGAAGTTTGCAAGTCATCAGGTTACAGTGCCTGTGGATGAACACGTCACCCCTCTGACGTCACTCTTTCAGTTTACCGTCACTGATGTCAGTACTTTTAACGTCAGGTGGGAGGTGTCCCCTCTGAACGAATCGTCATATTTCACCTTCGATGACAAAAGTAAGTCTTTTTTTTTTTTACAAGGACAATGGAATAAGCACTTGTGTGCTTTTTTACATCAAGTCTCCGTCCCCGTGTGTATGCGGTTTTGTCAATTTTGTCATCTGTTCCCACCGGCACACAATGGCCTACTCTTACGAAAAGCGGAACAGGATTTAACGCGTGGGCAAGATGTTCTGTGTGCGTTCGCACACGGGGCCTCGGTTTATAGTCTCATCCGAAGTCTCTGTCTGTCTGTCTGTCTCTTTGTCCGTCTGTCTGTCTGCCTGTCTGTAAAGGTTTGGCAGTTTCTGCCTGTCAGTCAATCAATTGGTTGGGCTTGTTTCTTTCTTTTTCTTCTCACTCCTCCCCTCCCCCAGCTCTCTCTCTTTCTCTCTCTCTCCTCCTCCCTCTCCTCTCTCTCTCCTCTCTCCTCTTCCTCTCCTCTCTCTTCTTTCTCTCTCTCTCTCTCTCTCTCTCTCTCTCTCCTCTCTCTCTCTCTCTCCTCTCTCTCTCTCTCTCTCTTCTCTCTCTCTCTCTCTCTCTCTCTCTCTCTCTCTCTCTCTTCTCTCTCTCTCTCTCTTTTCTTCTCTCTCCTCGTCTCTCTCGTCTCTCTCTCTCTCTCTCTCTCTCTCTCTCGCTGTGTGTGTTGTCTGTTTGTCTATGTGTCTGTCTGTCTATCTGTTTGTCTCTCTCTCCCACCGTTTGTCTGTCTGTCTCTCTCTCTCTCACTGTTTGTCTGTTTGTCTATGTGTCTGTCTGTCAATTTCTCTTTCTCTGTACCTCTCAGCTTTGGATGAGAGAGAGAGAGAGAGAACAATGAACAATGAACAATGAACAAAGAACAAATTTTATTTATAGAGGGTTATAGAATAAGCATAACAATAGCTTTTTTACATCCAGCCCTCTGAAAAAAAAAATCGAAAGTAATTAATGTGCAATACATAGCATGAAGAATGATATAAAGAAATAAAAAATACATACATTGATGATGGACTTTCCATGCAAATTCAAACCCAGAGAGAGAAAGAGAGAGCGAGAGAGAGAGTAGTATAGTAGTAAGCCCTCCCACCCCCCCCCCCCCCCACCCTATTCCCGCTCTCAACCCCTTCCCCCAATCCCGGGCATTGCCCCTAAAGTCTACCCAAAGGGCTTTGTACACCCCACACCCTGGCCCCTTCATTTGGTCCTTTTTTCAAGCCTGGCATTCGCATGTCTTGTCTACTGAAGCGTGTCTGTTACTGGACGTGTGTCTATCTATCTGTAGGTGCCTACCAGTCTACACACTGACATAGACCCAGGGACACATAATAATGTATGGAATTTATAGAGCGCTGAATCTTGTAAAGCAACAAATCAAAGCGCTCAGATTTTTTTTCCCGAGGATAATGGAATAAGCACTCACGTACTTTTTTGTTACATCCAGTCCCCGTGTGTATGCGGTTTTGTAAATTTTGTCATCTGTTCCCTCCGGTACACAATGGCCTACTCTTTCAAAAAGCGGAACAGGATTTAACGTGTGCGCAAGATGTTCTGCATGCGTTCGCACACGGGGCCTCGGTTTATAGTCTCATCAGAGACAGGAACACACACACACTTCCTTCGGATGAGACTATAAACCGAGCCCCCGTGTGCGAACGCACGACATCTTGTGCACACGTTAAATCCTGTCCCGCTTTTCGTAAAGTAGGCCATTGTGTGCCGGTGGGAACAGATGACAGAATTTACAAAACCGCATACACACGGGGACTGGGTGTAAAAAAAGCACATACATGCTTATTCCATTATCCTCGATGTAAAAGAATAAAATAGATAAATAAACACACACACACACACACACACACACACATACAACACACACACACACACACACGTGCGCGCGCGCGCGTACACGCACGCGTACGCATACACACGCACGCACACACACACACACACACACACACACACACACACACACACACACACATAACCCGTACATTCTCCTCATTCCTCTTTGTCCAAGCGAAAGAAGTCAAAGTGGCCAGCGGACAAAGCTTTGACTACGAAACAAAGAGGAGAGAGTTCCTCATCACATGTGTAGCCAGCAACGCCTATGTGCAGTCCTCCTCCTCTGTGACCATCAGCGTTTTTGACACCAGCGATCCGCCATACTTTCTCTCTTCCTCAGTCACTGCTAATGTGAATGAAGGCCCCGTGAGTGATGGTGATGTTCAATTCAATTTCATCTTGTTCAATTCAATTCAATTTAATCTTGTTCAGTTCATTTTAATTCAGTTTAATTAATTCAGTTCATTTCAACTCATTTCAGTTCAATTCAATTCAGTTCAATTCGTTTTCATCTTGTTCAGTTCTATTTCATCTTGTTCAATTCAGCTCAGTTTCATCTTGTTCAATTCAGCTTCATCTTGTTCATTTCTGTTCATTTCAATTCAGTTCAATTTAGTTCAGTTAAGCTTACTTCAAATCGTTTTCATCTTTTTAAATTCAATTTCATCTTGTTCAGTTGATTTCAATTCGGTTCAGTTTCATCTTGTTCAATTCAGTTCCATTTCATCTTGTTCTTTTCAATTCAGTTCATTTCAATTCGGTTCAATTCAATTTAGTTCAGCTCGGTTCAGTTTACTTCAAATCGTTTTCATCTTATTCAATTCAATTTCATCTTGTTCAGTTGATTTAAATACGGTTCATTTCAATTCATTTCGGTTCAATTCAGTTTGATTCACTTTTAAATCAAATACCACAGGGAATTCCATGTGAGATAGTAAAGTGTTTGAATGGAATTGTTGCTGGTGGATACTGTAATGGTGATGGTGGGGGTAGTGCTGATAGTTATGGTGTGATGATGGCAATCGTCGTGGGGGGAGGGGGGATGTATTTTGCTGTAGTTGTTTTCTAGTAACAGTTGTGCTTATGGTGGTATTAATGGTTATGGTATTAATGGTGGTAATGGTATTGGGGGTGGTACTGGTAGTGGTGGTGATAGTTATTAGCGATGGTGTTGGTAGCAGTCGTGGTAATATATTAATAGTGATGGTGGTGGTGTTGCGGAGGATGGTGGTGGATGGCAGTGGTGGTGGTGGTGGTGGTGGTAGGGGTCATGAAATTGTGTTAGAGAAACCCGGCTGTGCCTAACGGATACAAAACGTTCAGATTCTAAAAATAGTCGTCAATTCAGTCAGGTTTTAAGTGTGAACAGATCAGTACTGTGTTGTGGGTTTTTTTCTTGATCAAGGGAGAGAAATTGATAGAGAATAAAATAGAAATCTGACTTAATAAACTTTCAGTAATTTCGTTCAGTTTTCTTTTGGTTTTTAAAACTTCATCTGTTCTGGCATTTACATCTTGTTTGATGCCAAAAGCAGTTGATTAACCAAACAGACCAGGCCTGTCAGTTTAAAATCTACGTCGGGGGGGGGGGGGGGGGGGAGGGGGGGGGCTGGTCAATATAAAAAGCATCCCCATCTGGACATTCTGTGCTAGGAATTCCCTCTTTTCTTTCCCTCTCTTTGTTTCTGCCTTGTTCCTTTTCTTCCTGACACCCCCTTCTTGTCTGTTTTCTGCCTTCTTGGTCCATACTCCTGCATTTTTTTCAGAAAGACTCAAAAGACAACAGTTCTCTCCCACACCAAAGTCAGAAAACAATAGTTGCTGTCTGAGCGTTTGAAGAAGAAGATTAAAATCAACTTCTGTTTAGTTTGGTAACAGAATTGTGTAGTTTGATGTTTAGTACACGCTAGCAGTGGGATATCGCAGTGGTCACAGCACTCGCTTTCCCCCAGCCAAGCTAAGCAGCATCGAGCGTGGTTACCAACTAGCTGGGTGACCGTTTGCGCGCCTTGGCTTTAGTACAGTCCCCCAGTTCACCTAGTTTAAAATGGGTACCTGCCCTCTTTAGGGTCAGGGAAGGTAAAACAGTCAGGGAGAGGAGATGGGCGCGCCCTTGATATGCTGGTTCCTGGAGAAGCTGAGGTCTGATGCCTCACTCCCCTACGACCACATAGGTTATGAGGTACTTAGACCTTTTTATCTTTTACACGCTAGCAACGCAAAGAGTGTGTGTGTGTGTGTGTGTGTGTGTGTGTGTGTGTGTGTGTGTGTGTGTGTGTGTGTGTGTGTGTGTGTGTGTGTGTGTGTGTGTGTGTGTGTGCGCGTTCGTGCGTGCGTGCGTGTGTGTGTGTGTGTGTGAATGACAGCGCCTGGGGTTTATGACAGTTCTTGATTAAACCATTGACGCTGGGGGCAACAGCAAGGTGAGAGGCTGTATGACCAGTGGCTTTTCCACTCATGGAATTCCCCTTTACAGCTTAGTCTTTAGTGATCGACTATGACTCTCTGACTAGGAGGCTTGACTTACACAGTCCTTATGTGCTGCAGCCCTGGGGGCTGGTTGGCCTTTGGAGAACATCTCCAACGCTGACTGTCCTTATGCCCACTTGGCCGAGAGAGTGGGGATGTGCTGTGGGCAAGGCATCTCCACGATAATCAAATTTCTGCCCAATTACCGAAACAGCAGCTGCCTCCTCTGCTGTTTTGGAGGTCATCGTCGAACACGACGGACTAACATACATACATGAATGACAGGGAGGGACAGTCAGCTTTATCCCCCCTTACGGCGTGGTGGATCCAGACGGCGACACTCTCACATACCAGGTCGTGGAGGGGGGCAACTTCTCCAGTCACTTCTCCATCAACACGGCCACCGGGAAACTGACCAATGCCCTCACGCTAGACAGAGACGACGGCGCGCCTAACCCAATCAGCATTCAGGTAGCAAATGACGTTAGGCTGCATGACTAATTAGTTAGGTTTGGTTTGGTTAGTTTGTTTGTTTATGTTTGTTTTCTTTGTTGTTGTTGTTTGGTTGTTTGGGTGGGTTGTTTTGTTGTTTTTTGGGGGGGAGATAGGGTTGGTGGATTGGGTTTTTTGTTTGTTTTGGGGGATGGTTTGTTCGTTTGGGTTTTTTGGTTTTGTTTGTTTGTTGTTGTGGGGTTGTTTTTTTTAGAAGTATGCTAATTACCAGGAAAGAAGGATGCAGAAGTAGTGATGGAGAGGAGGGGGTGGGGGAAGGTGATGGCAGGAAGAGGGTATGGGGGGGGGGGTGGAGGGCCGAGGGGCTAGCAACATCGCTATTGTGATTATGGTCATTATCATCAGTTTGATTATCATTATTTCTGTTCTATATTGTTTTTCATAGATGGCATGATGACAAACAGCAAGTGTTTTGCTTATTCGATGTACCTTCTGAAAATAAAACAAATTGATTTTTACTTTGAAGAACTTTTTGTTAAGTTTTGAGAGAGACGGGGTATTGAGAAGAGATGATGATTAATTACGTTATGGTGTCTTTTTGAATGCCGTGGGATCTACAACGAAAACTGAAGTAGTTTGGTCATGTCACATGCTCCTCTGGTCTTGCTAAAACAATTCTACAAGGCACAGTGAGGGGAGGAGGAAGAAGAAGAGGCAGACAAAGGAAGAGATGGTAGGACAACATTCGAGAGTGGACAGACATGGAGCTGAGAGACACCCTGAGGGCGGCTGAGAGACGTGAGGGCTGGAGAAAGGTGGTTGATAAAGCTTCGAAGGCGCCCCAAAGGATTGGGAATCTGAGGGATCGGTGACGGTGTGACGGTGACGGTTTTACCCCTATATCTCGTCCTTATGACTCTGTTGAAGGTCTTTCCATCAACCAGTGGGGTTTGCCTTTACAGCAGGATAGTAGCACTGTAGCCTGGGTTTCCCTTTGAAGAAGGAGGGGGTTTTATTCTGTGTATGTGTTTATTTATTATTTATTTATTTATTATTTTATTTCGGGGATAATGAAATAAGCACCCATATGCTTTTTGTAAAATCAGTACCCTTGTGTATGCAGTTTTGTAAATTTTGTCATCCGTTCCCACCGGCACACAATGGCCTGCCTACCCTTCCGAAAAGCGGAACAGGTTTTAAACGTGTGCGCAAGATGTTCTGCGTGCTTTTGCACTAAGGAACTCGGTTCATGGTCTCATCCGAAGGACTGAATAAATGCAAATGCCTCGTATCTAAAAAGTGTTCCGCATCACAGAATACTGGCTGCATTCTTTGTTCCTGGCTGCCTGTCTACTAAACACCATCGCCACATACAGTGCCGTGCATCAAGGAGAAAGGACAGCAGTACATATTATCAGTGTGATGTCTGTGCAGGTCAGTGTAGCCTGATGTCTGTGCAGGTCAGCGTCACTGACCCTTCGGGCCTGTCCGCCACAAGTGACGTCATCATTTTCCTCAATGACGTCAACGACCACTCGCCAGAGTTTGCTCAAGCAAGCTATTCCTTCAAGGTTAGTCTCTCCTCCCTCCCTCCCCTCCCCCTCTCTCTCTCTCTCTCTCTGGGGGGTGGGTGGAGGGGGAGGGGGTTGCTGCCTCATCTTCTGTGACCTTCCTGTCCTGCTGTTCCCACGCCGCTCATTTCAATCTCTCCGCCCCCAACCATACCCAGATTCGTTATGTTGCATCATTATTATTATTATTATCATTATTATTATTATTATTAGT
>CM054166.1:5275279-5290279 GCA_028751875.1 Rapana venosa
TCTCACTCCCCTACGACCATATAGACTATGGGACACCTTTTAGGCTTGTATAAAAATATAAAAAGGTGGTGTTGTTTGTATGCGACTTGTACAGCCGCAGGACATCAGGCAGAGTAAGATGTACTAAACAAAGTAAGCAAACTTTCTTTGATTTTTATCTCCCTTATAAGGTAGCAAGACATTTTCAGTTTGTTTGGTGTTTTCCATTGTAAACGTTGTACTGTATTAAAATGTATCTTTAAGAATTGTGTTTGCTTCAGTTCGTTATTTTCTTCTAAGCATGACACAACTTACACTGCTGCCGCTGCTTTTACAAAGTTCTACTATTACTCCTAATTGTATATATAGCTACTGCTACAACTTCCACCACAAACCTTCTATGACTACTGTTACTACTACTACTACTACTACTACTACTACTACTACTACTACTACTACTACTTCTACTACTACTACGGTTGTGAATTACTGTGGGGTTTTTTCATTACTGTCATTCAAGATGCCCAATCTCATGAACACAAAATCCTTATACTTGACAACTGTAACTGTGAACAGGCAAAAAAGGAAAAAAGAAATAAAACTCCAAAACAAAAATTTTGACGAACAAGATTATCTGGTGGCGGCAATGGTTGATGCTATTGTTGCTGCTACTGCTGTTGCTGCTGCTGCTACTGTTGCTGCTGCTGCTGTTGTCGTTGTGAGGGGTTGTGGCTGTTGTGTTCACAGCCAAGATAACGGTGGACGGACTGACCACAGCGGCAGACCAGACGGTGTACACCATCGTGGCTAACGACCGGGAAAACGATTCCCTGGAATACAGCCTGGCCTCGCCTGCCTTCTACGTGGGGAAATGTGAGTGTGGATGCTTTGTACTGTGTACTGTACTGTACTGTACTGTACTGTACTGTGTGTGTGTGTGTGTGTGTGTGTGTGTGTGTGTGTGTGTGTGTGTGTGTGTGTGTGTGTGTGTGTCTGTCTGTCTGTCTGTCTGTCTCTGTCTCTGTCTGTCTGTCTGTCTCTGTCTGTCTGTCTATCATTTCTTTTGTTTCTTTAAAATCTTATTTCGAGGATAATGGAATAAATACCCATGTGCTCTCTTACATATCACTCCCCGTATGTATGCAGTTTTGTCAAATTTGCCACCCTTTCCCACCGGCGCACAATGGCCTACTCTTCTGAAAGGTGGAACAGGTTCTAACGCGTGCGCAAGATGTCCTCCATGCGTTCACACACGGGACCTCAGTTTCTAGTCTCATCCGAAGGACTTTTTGGGGGGAGTGGAGTCGGCACCGATGTTAACTCCAGAGGGAAAATCCTTTTGAACGGGTGTCTTGATTGTGGCTCAAGCCTGGACTGGAACTCAGGCCATCTAGATGCAGAGCGTAAAGCACGATGCTCTAACAACCAGGATATCCCGTCTCCTGTGTGTGTGTGTGTGGTGTGTGTGTGTGTGTGTGTGTGTGTGTGTGTGTGTGTGTGTGTGTGTGTGTGTGTGTGTGTGTCACTGTATGTGTATGTGAGTAAAGCACGATGCTCTAACAACCAGGATATCCCGTCTCCTGTGTGTGGTGTTGTGTGTGTGGTGTGTGTGGTGTGTGTGTGTGTGTGTTGTGTGTGTGTGGTGTGTGTGTGTGTGTGTGCGTGCGTGCGCCTGTATGTGCGTGCGGGCGCAAATTCAAATTCAAATTCAAATTCAAAAGCTTTATTATCTCAAAGACAGAGACATTCCGGCGGGTTACTCGCCATACATAAAAACAATAAACATTTAAACATATTGTGTGCGCCTGTATGTATGTGCGTGCGGGCGCGTGCGTGTGTATGTGTACCTGTGTCTTCACGGTTTCAGACTCTGGAGTGATCAAGGCCACCAAGTCGCTCCGGACAGCCAGCACTGACCAGTTCTCTCTGCCCATCAGCGTGACTGACAAGAAACACACCGCCGAGTGCACCCTCAATGTCTTTCTGGACAGTAAGTTGGCTGCTGCAACTAGTTCGACTACTGCTGCTGCTGCTGCTACTTTACTACTCCTACTTCTGCTACTACTACTCCTCCTACTACTACTACTACTACTGCTACTAGTACTGCTGCTGCTACTGCTGCTGCTACTACTACTGCTACTACTAATACTACTACTACTACTACTACTGCTGCTGCTACTTCTACTACTACTACTACTACTGCTACTCCTACTCCTGCTACTACTCCTGCTACTGCTACTACTACTGGATCGGTGGTCTAGAGGTAACGCGCCTGTCTAGAAAGCGAAAAGTCCGGGTTCGTATCCCGTCTGGGCCCGAAACTTTTCCCCCATCCATTAGACCATGAGTGGTGGTCTGGGCGCTAGTCTTTCGGATGAGACGATAAACCGAGGTCCCGTGTGTTACAGAAAATTATGCAGCGCACGAAAAAGAACCCACGGCAACAAGAGAGTTGTCCCTGGCAAAATTCTTAGAAAAAAGCCACTCTGATAGGGAAACAAATACAGTTGCAGACCAAAAAAAAAAAAAAAAAAAAGGGTGGCGCTGCTCTTGTGGCGACGTGCTCTCCCCGGGGAGAGCAGCCCGAATTTCACGCAGAGAAATCTCGTGACTTAAAAGTGGTATAAATAAATAAATAAATAAATAAATAAATAAATACTGCTGCTGCTGCTGCTGCTGTTTCAGCTTCATTGAGTGACACCAAGTGACTATCATAAATTTCACCTCTTAGAATTCGACTGTATTACTGCTTCGAATTTACTGTTGTCATTATCATTATGCTTACTTATCTGTTACAGCTTTCACTCCGTAAAAAAACAACTAGATTGCATTATAGCATAATAGGGAGAGAGCTTGTTAAGTGTGTGCATTGATGGAGAGACAGACAGTTGTCCTATCTTTTAGTAAAGATCCTTTTTATTAGGGGAGTGGGGGGGGGGGGGTTCTCTGTCAATGGAGAGAGGCCTGGTAGCTTTCATCGCAGCTATGAGTTCTTTAACCTTCACTGAACACGGGACTCAATTCCATCCTCTCATAGCAGACAGTACTTAGATAACAGTCCATCTGAGACAATAGAAAACCGGAACATAAACACAATGCAGGCTACCTACCTCTCTGTATTTGCAGCTGCCAATGCCGCGCCATACTTCTCCAACTTGGACTACACGGTGGACATCCCAGAAAACACCGCGCCCGGAAGTGCTGTATACGTCATTTCCGTGGTGGACCCTAACATCTTTGGCGTCAACATCGGCATGACGTGGAACGCGGTTGGCCGCAGCCAGTTCAAGTTTAACGTCAACGTGGCTGGCCTCAGTGAGTCCTTTGAGCTGTAACAAAAATGTGGACACTAAATCAAGAGCTGTGTGGCCACTCTAGCTCTGCATATAGACAGAGTGCTTCAGGCGTTTGGAGACAGTGCATAGATAGTGTAGTGTAGTGCAGTGTTGTGTAGTGTAGTGTAGTGTAGTGTAGTGTAGTGTAGTGTAGTGTAGTGTGGTGTGGTGTGTGTAGTGTGTGGTGTAGTGTGGTATGTAGTGTAGTGTAGTGCTAGTGTAGTAGTGTAGTGATGTAGTGTAGTGTAGTGTAGTGTAGTGAGTGATGTAGTGTAGTGTAGAGTAATGTAGTGTAGTGTAGTGTAGTTAGTGTAGTGTAGTAGAGTAATGTAGTGTAGTGTAATGCAGTGTAGTGTAGTGTAGTGTAGAGTAATGTAGTGTAGTGTAGTGTAGTGCAGTGCAGTGCAGTGCAGTGCAGTGGAGTGGAGTGGAGTATAGGGAAGGGTAGCGTAGGGTAGGGTAGGGTAGGTTAGAGTAGTTTTATTTATTTATTTATTTTATTCTTTTATTTCGAGAATAATGGAAAAAGCGCTCATATACTTTTTTTACATCCAGTCCTCGTGTGTATGCAGGTTTATCAATTTTGTCATCCATTCCCACCGACACACAATGGCCTACTCTTCCGAAAAGCGGAACGGGTTTTAACGTGAGCGCAAGATGTTCTGCGTGCGTTCTCACATAGGACCTCGGTTTATAGTCTCATCCGAATGATGTGTAATGTAGTGTAGTGTAGTGTAGTGTAGTGTAGTGTAGTGTAGTGTAGTGTAGTGTAGTGTAGTGTAGTGTAGTGTAGTGTAAAGCATACCATTTTAAAGTCACGGTAGATTTCTCTGCAAGAAATTCGGGTTGCTCTCCCCGAGAAGAGCGCGTCGCCACAAGAGCAGCGCCATCCATTATCTTTTTTCTTTTCCTGTCTGCAACTGTATTTGTTTCCCTATCAGAGTGGCTTTTGTTGTACATAGGACAACTCTTGTTGCTGTGGGTTCTTTTACGTATACTTAATACGTGTCGTACACGGGGCCTCAGTTTATTGTCTCATACGAAAGACTAGCACCCAGGCCACCACTCACGGTCTAGTGAATTAGGGGAAAAGATTCGGGCACAAACAGCGATCAAACTACCACACACTTCAAACCTGGACTTTTCGTTTTCTAGGCAGGTGCGTTACCTCTAGACCACCGATAAATGAATGAATAAATATACAAATAAATAAGATCAAATGAACTGAAAATAAAGACTGCCTAAACATCAGTGCAGCAGCATTTAGGCAATAACGTACATGGGATACATCTGTTTGGCAAGTTGGATGACAATCAGATTGAATGATTATTTGTTGGATGTCAGCTCAGTCACGCGCGCTGCGATGTGCTTTCATTTCATTCCATGTTACATATTGTAGCCATCAGTTACCTATCCTATAGCCCCTTGGACCGTGGGGGCACTGATGAAAATTCTGCAACCAGCTTCCTCCACTCCTCGCACTCCTCTGCTTTTAATCATTCCACTCAAGGCCAGTAGTCCACTCTCTGGTGTTGTCTTCACCTACCTTCCATGAAAAGGTGCACAAATGTTATACACACCTGTTCATGCTTTTGTTTCAAAAGGCGAGAGGTCCCGGTTTGAATCCTATCGGAAGCCGGACGTTTCCACATCCACTACACCATGCATGATGGGCTGGGTGTTAGTCTTTCGGAAGAAACGATAAACTGAAAATCCAGAGTGCATGCATTTCACTTTAAGTGAACCTAGCAAGAGAGGAAGAAAGAAAAAGAAAGAAGGAAGGAAGGAAAGAAAAAAAGAAAGAAAGAAAAAGACAGACAGACATACAGAGAGACATACAGAAAGAAAGACAGAAAGAAAGAAAGACAGACAGAAAGAACGAAAGAAAGAATGAAAGAAAGGAGAAAAAAAAGAAAGAAAGAAAACGAACACAACAAAACAAAACAGCAATAACATTTACCGTGACAACGTTGTGTACAAAAGCTCACTCTGCGAGGAAAGCACATTTATTTATTTATTTATTTATAGCACTTTAAGTCACGAGATTTCTCTGCGTGAAATCCGGGCTGCTCTCCCCAGGGAGATGATGAGAAAAATGGTGGTGCAGATTGTGGCGACGATCTTTTCTCCAAGGAGAGCAGTCAGAATCCCATGCTGCATGATACTTAGAGTACAGTATAATGATACCATACAATGCAGGACAGAACGGCGTAGTGCTGTAAGTACAGTGCAGTACAGTACAATACAGTACATTACAATATTGTAATTCTTACACTACAGTGCTGTGCAACATGACACAATACGACAAAGAAATACAATGCAGGGAAATACAATACAGTGTCATCCTTTATTGAACGATGCAACACAACAAAATGCAATAGGACACAATACAGTACAACGTAACACAACATGACACACTGCACCACAACACACCACACATCACCACACCACACAACACACCGCCACACAACACAACACACAACACCATACCACACAACATCACACAATACCACAACACTACACCATACAACACCACACCGCACCACACAACACTACACCACACCACACCATACTATACAACAACACCACACAACACAACACAATACAACAACACCACACCTCACCACACAACACCATACAACCTCACCACACAACACCATACAACAACACATCATACAACAACACAACACCACACCTCACCACAACACACCACACCTCATCACACCACACCTCGCCACACACACACACAACACAACACACCTCACCACACAACACCAATACAACAACACCACACCTCACCACAACAACACCAAACCACACCTCACCACACAACACCTCACCACACACAACACCCTACAACAACACCTCACCACACAACATCACACACACACCTCCCCACAACACACCACACAACAACACACAACACCACACCATACTATACCCACCACACAACACAACACCTCACCTCACCACACCACACTACACCACACCACACAACACAACACCACACCACCACACAACATCCCACCACACCACACCTCACCACACAACACAACACCTCACCACACAACACCACACCACACCACAATATACCCCACCACACCACACCTCACCACACAACACAACACCACACCTCACCACACCACCTCACCACACACACAACACCACACCTCACCCACCACACCACACCACACAACACCTCACCTCACCACACCACACTACAATATACCCCACCACACCACACACACCTCACAACACAACACCACACAACACAACACCACACAACAGAACATCTTGCGCACACGTTAATTCCTGTTCCGCTTTTCGTAAGAGTAGGCCATTGTGTTCCGGTGGGAACAGATGACACAGAATTTACAAAACCGCATACACACGGGGACTGGATGTAAAAAAGCAATCAGTGCTTATTCCATTATCCTCGATATAAAAGAATAAAATAGATAAATAAAAATAAACCACACAACTCACCACATAACACACACCACACCACACAACACCACACCACACTACACAACACCACTTCACACCACAACACCTCACCACACCACACCCACAACACCACACAACACCACACCACACCACACCACACCACACAACGACTCCATTCTCGCTGTACTGTATTGCAGCGGCGACAGTCAAGCTGTCAGCCGGGCAGACGCTAGACTACGAGACAGAGGAGGACCGCACGCTGACCTTGACCTTCGTGGCGTCAGACGGCTACCTGACGTCAGAAGAGAAGACGCTGACGGTGCGTGTGACGCCAGTCAACGAACCCCCTTACTTCGGCAACAATGTCCTCCACTTCTACGCCACCTTCCGCGAGGTGAGGTGTGGTATGGTGTCTTCTTCTTCTTCTTCTTCTTCTTCTTCTTCCTTTTTTGTCATGTTTCTCCCAGGGGAGGTTTGACAATGATGAGCCTTCTCCATCTCGCTCTGTTTTGAGCTTCCTCTTTATTTATGCTGCCCCTTTCTCTAAGATTACCTGCAATACAGGCAGCCCAGGTCTTGCTAGGTCTTCACTTAGGTCTCTTTCCATCCACTACGAAGTTTATTGCTCTTTTTATGATGTGGTGGTCTCCTTTCCGTTGAACGTGCCCAAACCAGCGCAGTCTATTGGTACTAGCTACAGACTTCAGATCATCAACTTTGCACAGACTGAAAACTTATTGAACGAACTGACGTGCACAAGTGTACAGTTCTTGCTAAGAACTTTCTAAAACTGGAAAACAAAAGCCAATATTTGTTTTAAAAATAATGAAAAAATTAAATAACAGAAGATACAACAAAATGGAAACAAAACACGGCAGAAAAACAAACTGAACAACACAAAGCAAAGCAAGAACAAAGCGAAACAAAACAAACAAGTGTTGGGGGGGGGTGGGTAAGGTTACTGTGGATACCCATTGATTCATTGATTGATTGTTGCTTGGTTGTCTAGTTCGTCATTTAGTTGACCGAAAAACTTAACTGGTTAAGTGACTGACCTACTGACTGACTGACTAATCGATTGGTTTTTCATTTATGTCGTAGCACACTCTTTTTTGTTACGTTCTTTATAAATTATGACTAGTTCCTTCATAAGAACGCCCTTTTCATGAAACTGTTTTCAATTTTTAAAAGTGTTGATTCGTTTCTTGGCTAACTCCAAGGCTCACTCACATATGATAAGATTTTTGTATATACGACCCTCCGCCCCCCCTTCCCCCCACCACCACCACCACCACCTTTAAGGTAGTCGCATTCCGCCTTCGAAGATACAGTTGGGAATGAATCTACCAACTTTACCCACGACAGTCGGATCAGGAGGTACCACCAAACTCTTTCTGATTTTCAACTGTCGTGGAGTTTTTTTAATATGCGCAGGTCCGTAAGCGCATGGGTCCGACTGGTTAGGAATCTCCTCAGGCCTCTTAAAGACTGGACATTCAGCTTGATTTTCTAGTCAAAACTGGGAAGAAAGGGCAAGGCTGGGAATCGAACCCACAGAACCTCGCGGTTTACTTGTTAGGCAGGTGAACGTCTTAACCGTCCCGCCACCAATACATGATAGCTGTCGATGAATGATATGATGAAAGGAAGAACAGGACTATTGTCAGACAGACAGACAGAGGCACGTGGACAGACAGACCGACAGACCGACAGACAGGCAGACAGGCAGACAGACAGACCGACAGACAGGCAGACAGGCAGACGGAGGGGGAGTGCAGTCAGAAAGCAGTTTCTCCTGAGAAATTTCCCTTCTGCCAGCACGATAGGGAGTTACCTATATTATTGTTGGTGCTGGGCATTCCCCAGCTTAACACCTAGGGGGTCACTCAGAATAACCAGTCTCACTCCTCCCACCTGGGAATCACTGGAAGACGTTAAGTACACACCGGACGACAAGTTCACCTGTAAGGCTGTTTTCAAATACCTCGCTAAAAAGGCAGCCATACTCCAACTTCATAGGAGTTTTTCGCCTTCCATGAAGAGTTATAGGTGGGTATGCTAAGAGCTTGTCAAGGATGAGGACAATATCAACTTTAAAGCAGAACAACATGTTAATGTAGTAGACCATGGCCTTTTGCTGATATCCCTGTGTGATGTAAGTTTTATAGACTGGATCAGAGCCATTGTGTCAGTATGGTTCGGCAACTGGGACATCCCTTAGAAACGTATTCGAAAGTGCCATACAATGGGCTCCCAAAAGAAACGGCAACGAAACCCCAAACACAAAAACGAAACACCAACTGCAAAAGAAACACATCAAGCAAGCTTCATGACAAAGAAGACAAAAAATCTGCACGAGTCCATATGTTCTCTACAGTACAACAAAGTAAGGAGGAGTGTGGCAGGGCGGTTAAGAAGTTCGCCTGCCAACAAGTAAACCGTGAGGTTCCGGGTTCGATTCCCGGCCTCGCCCTTTCTTCCCAGTTTGATGGGGGGAAAATCGAACTGAATGTCAAAGTCCTTCGAATGAGACTAGAAAAAAAAATTTTTTAAATAATAAAAAAAACGAGGACCTGTGTGCAAACATGGAGGCACCGTGGTCGAGTGGTTTAGGCGGTCAACTCGTGATCCAGAGGTCGCGGGTTCGATCCCCGCTCGGCTCGGTGTTGTGTCCTTGGGAAAGACACTTTACTCCTATTTTCCTCACTCCACCCAGGTGTACAAGAAGGTACCAGCTCTGCTGGGGAAGTATCTGGCGACAGACTAGCGTCCTGTCACAGGGGTGGTGAAAAACCATCAGTTCGCTTAACGCTACAGAAACCGGGATAAGCTCCGGCTCTATGGGCCTTCTGGCTCGAAAGAACATACTTTTTGTGTGTGTGTGTGTGTGTGCAAACGCACGCAGAACATATTGCACATACGTTAAAAACCAATTCCGACTTTCAGAAGATTAGGCCGTTGTGTGCCGATAGAAATTTTTTAATGGATGACAAAAAACCCTCAGCATGCACACAGGTGTCGTGTTTAGACACCTTCCCTGAAGTTGGAATGCGGCTACCTAAATGGTGGGGAGAAAAAACGGTCGCATACGCAAAAATATCACCATTGGTGAACCTCGGAGCTCTGGCAAGAAACGCTAAAAAAATAATAATAAAGTGTTCAACAAATGATACAATAACTACAAAACAATACGACTCAATACAGAACAGATTGATGCAATACGAAACACTACATTGCACTACAATACAGCAGAATCGTATACAACATACAATACCGCACAAACTGTCTGGTATACAATAATTATCATATCCTATTCGACACTTCGCGCTTTTAGTTCTCCCAACCTCCGCAAGTGGATTCACTGAATTGTAACGTGGCTGACCCGGATGCAGACGACAAAGTGACCTTGACCTTATCGGGCACGCACGCCAGCTTCTTCAGCATCGCTGACCTGAGCAACTGCCAGATGTCCTTGACCGCTGAATATGACCTTGACGGCGGGGCAGCCGACAAAGTGACCTTGAAGCTGATAGCCACAGACAAGCTTGGAGCGACGGCAGAAGCAACGGTCACTGTCACTATCACCCCGGTAACTGACACACTCGTGCCTAGTTTTACGAGTAAATGAATGAATGAATGAATGAATGAATGAATTAATGAATGAACGAACGAATTAATGAATAAATGGATGGGTGGGTGGATGGATGATGGAGGGCATGAATGAAGGTATAATTTATATAAGACACACTGTTAAATTTGTTTCCTGCACGAACCTGTGTATTTCTTTCTCTTTTTATTAAAGTGCATTTTGACATCATACGGTATAGTAAAGCACACACTGATAATAAGATAGAATAAAGCATGGTGCAGTCGCTTGCTTCCATTCAAATTGTGTTTAGCCACACGAACGTGTGTAAGCTCACATCGCCATAAAGCGTATAGGCATGCATCATCATCATCGTTATCATCATCATCATCATCATCATCATCATCATCATCACAGTATTTCTGCCACAAAGTAGCATACAAGTATAACACAGTATTTCTGCCACAAAATGGCATACAAGTATAACACAGCATACAAGTATGACACAGTATTTCTACCACAAAGTGGCATACAAGTATAACACAGTATTTCTGCCACAAAATGGCATACAAGTATAACACAGCATACAAGTGTAACACAGCATTTCTGCCACAAAGGGGTGTACAATATGATACAACACTTTTACCACAATGTTTGATACAAGTATAAGACAGTATTTATTTATGTATTTCATTCGTTTATTCATTCATTTAATCCTTTATTTCGAGGATAATGGAATAAGCACTCATGTACTTTTTACATGCAGTCCACATATGCATGCAACTTTGTAAATTTTGTCATCCGTTTCCACCGGCACACAGTGGCCTACGCTACTCTTTCCAAAAGCGGAACGGGTTTTACAGTGTGCAAAAGATGTTCTGCGTGTGTTCGCACACAGGTCGTCGGTTTATAGCCTCCTCCGAAGGACTGTTGGGGAGAGTGGAGTCTGCACTGATGTTAACTCCAGGGGAAAATATCCCCTTGAACGTTCAGCAATGCGCAACACTCTGAACCACCAGGCTAGGACAGGCTAGACCTGTCTCCCATTTCTGCCGTGAAGCGACTTGCAAGTATACACGACAGTGCTTCTCTCTCTTTCCCTGTTGTTCCAAGCCTCACTCACTGTCAGTCATCCAGGGGACGGGACAGCCTGGTGGTTAGAGTGATGCCCTCGTGATCTGCTGACCCGGGTTCGAATCTCGTTCAAGAGGATTTTTCCTCTGGAGTTAACATCAGTGCTGACTCCACTCTCCCCAAAAAGTCCTTCGGATGAGACTATAAACCGAGGTCCCGTGTGCGAACGCACGCAGAACATCTTGCGCGCACGTTAAATCCTGTTCTGCTTTACGGAAGAGTAGCTAAGGCTATTGAGTGCCGGTGGGAATTGATGACAAAATTTACAAAGCCGCATGAACACGGGGACTGGGTATATAAAAAAAACAACCATGAGTGTGCTTTTTCCATTATTCCGTCCCCCATTTCTGCCATACAAAAAATAATAAGACAGTGCTTCTCTTACTTTCCTTGTTCTTCCAAAAACTCACCCTCAGTCCTGTGTACCCCCCCCCCCCACTCTCCCAACCTCATTGTCAGTCATATCCCCACCCCCCACCCCAAAACCTCTCTGTCAATCATGTCACCCACCCACTCCCCCCTCCCCACCACTCAAACCTCACTCACTGTCAGTGCTCCTCCTCCTCCTCCTCCTCCTCCATCACCACTATATAAATTCCATACATTATTATTATTATTATGATGACCACCACCAGACGAACGACAACACGCCCCAGTTCAGCGGGCCCCTGCTGCTGAGGGTGGGACCCAGCATGCGGGCGGGGCAGGAGGTGGGCAGGGCAGAGGCCACGGACAAGGACGTGGGCAAGGACGGGGTCATGACCTACGAGGTCGTCACGGAGCCCGAGGACGCCCAGCTCGCGCATCAGTACCTCACCTTCTCCAGGTCAGCTGCCTGCTGCTGCTGCTGTCTGCTGTCTGCTGCTGTGTTGCTGTCTGCTGTCTGCTGCTGTCTGCTGCTGCTGTCTGCTGTCTGCTGCTGCTGCTGCTGTCTGCTGCTGTGTTGCTGTCTGCTGCTGCTGTGTTGCTGTCTGCTGCTGTCTGCTGTCTGCTGCTGCTGCTGTGTTGCTGTCTGCTGTGTTGCTGTCTGCTGCTGCTGCTGTGTTGCTGTGTCTGCTGCTGCTGCTGCTGCTGTGTTGTCTGTCTGCTGCCGTGTGTCTTGCTTGTGTTTGCTGTGTCTGCTGCTGCTGCTGCTGCTGTGTGTTGCTGTCTGCTGCTGCTGCTGCTGCTGTGTTGCTGTCTGCTGCTCTGTGTTGCTGCTTGCTGTGTGTGCTTGTCTGCTGCGCTGCTGCTGCTGTTGCTGTTGCTGTTGTCTGTTGCTGCTGCTGCTGCTGCTGGTTGTGTTGCTGTCTGCTGCTGTGCTGCTGCTGTGCTGTGTTGCTGTCCTGCTGCTGCTGTGTTTGCTGTCTGCTGCTGCTGCTGTGTGCTGGCTGCTGTCTGCTGTGCTGCTGTGTTGCTGTCTGCTGCTGCTGCTGCTGCTGTGTTGCTGTCTCTGCTGCTGGCTGCTTGCTGTGCTCTGCTGTGTTGCTGTCTGCTGCTGTGTGCTGTCTGCTGTCTGCGCTGTGTTGCTGTCTTGCTGCTGTGTGCTGTGTCTGTCTGCTGCTGTGCTGCTGTGGTTGCTGTGCTGCTGCTGCTGCGTGTGTGTTGCTGTCTGCTGCTGTGCTGCTGTGTTGCGCTGCTGCTGTGTTGTGTGTCTGCTGTGCTGCTGTGGCTGTGCTGCTGCTGTGTGTTCTGCTTGTCTGCTGCTGTCTGCTGCTGCTGTGTTGCTGTCTGTCTGCTGTTGCTGCTGTGTGTTGCTGTCTGCTGCTGTGCTGCTGTTTGCTGTCTGCTGCTTGCTGTGTCTGCTTGTCTGCTTGCTTGCTGCTGCTGTGGTTGCTGTGTCTGCTGCTGCTGCTGTGCTGCTGTGGTTGCTGTGCTGCTGTTGCTGTTCTGCTGTTGCTGCTGTGTTGCTGTGTTGCTGTCTGCTGCTGTGTTTGCTGTCTGCTGCTGTCTGCTGCTGTCTGCTGTGTTGCTGTGTCTGCTGTGCTGCTGCTGTGCTGCTGTGGTGTGTTGCTTGTTGGGTTGCTGTCTGCTGCTGTCTGCTGCTGCTGCGTGTTGCTGTGTTGCTGTGCTGCTGCTGTGTTGCTGTGCTGGTCTGCTGTTGCTGTCTGTGTTGCTGGTTGCTGTGCTGCTGCTGGCTGTGTTGTTGTGTTGCTGTGTCTGCTGCTGTTGCTGCTGCTGGCTGTGTTGGTGTCTGCTGCTGTGTTGCTGTTGCTGCTGTTGTTGTTGCTGGTTCTGCTGCTGTGTTGCTGTCTGCTGCTGTGTTGCTGTCTGCTGCTGCTGCTGTCTGCTGCTGTCTGCTGTCTGCTGCTGCTGTCTGCTGCTGCTGCTGCTGTCTGCTGTCTGCTGCTGCTGTCTGCTGCTGTCTGCTGTCTGCTGCTGCTGCAGCTGCTGCTGCTGCTGTGTTGCGTAGTGCTGCTGCTGGGCTGCTCTGCTGTGTTTGCTGTCTGGCTGCTGTCTGCGCTGGCTGCGCGGGTGCTGTGTTGCTGTCTGCTGCGTCGTGTGCTGTTGCTGTCTGCTGCGTTGCTTGTGCTGCTGCGCTGCTTGTGGCTGCTGTGTGTTGCGTGCTGTTCTGTTGTTGCTTGCTGTTGTGGTTGCTGGCTGCGTGTGCTTGCTGCTGTGGCTGCGCTGTGTTGTTGCTGTGTGCTGCTGCTGTCTGGCTGCTGCTGTTGGTCTGCTGCTGCTGTGGTCTGCGTGATACTAGCGCCTGGCTGCAGCTGGTTGGGGTTGTGTTGGTTGCTTGTTGTTGGTTGGTCTGGTTGCTGTTGTTTGTGTTGGTGATGGTTGGTGGTTGGTTGGTTGGTTGGTTGTGGTGTGGGATGCTGTGCGTGGGTTGGTTGGTTGGTTGGTGGGTTGTTGGTGTTGGTTGGTTGGTGGTTCTTGGTTGGCTGGTTGGCTGTTGGTTGTTACTTGGTTGGTTGTTATGGTGGCTGGTTGGTTGGCTGGTTGAGTTGGTTGGTTGTTGGTTGGTGATTGGTTGGTTGGTTAAAGGAGGGTGTTAGTGTAGGTTCGTTCGTCCTGAAGTTGGGTTTGGTAGCTGGTTTTGGCAGTTAGTTGCTTAGTTAGTTGTGAGTTAGTTAGTTAATAGTGAGTTAGTAAGTAGTGAGTGAGTGATTTAGTTACTTGGCTAGTTTGTTAGTTATTTATTTGGGTTTTGGTTAGTTGGTTGGTTGGTTGGTTACAGGAGGGTTGTAGTGTAGGTTCGTTCGTCCTGAAGTTGGGTTTGGTAGCTGGTTTTGGCAGGTAGTTAGTTTATTTTGTGAGTTAGTTAGTTAATAGTGAGTGAGTGAGTTAGTTAATAGTGATTGAGTGATTTAGTTAGTTGGCTAGTTTGTTAGTTATTTAGTTACTTGGTTGGTTGGTTGGTTGGTTACAGGAGGGTGTTAGTGTAGGTTCGTTCGTCCTGAAGTTGAGTTTGGTAGCTGTTTTGGGCAGTTAGTTAGTTGTGAGTGAGTTAGTAAATAGTGAGTGAGTGATTTAGTTAGTTGGCTAGTTTGTTAGTTATTTAGTTACTTGGTTGGTTGGTTGGTTGGTTAGTTA
>CM054166.1:5297779-5352779 GCA_028751875.1 Rapana venosa
AAAACTCTTTTTTGTTTCACTTATTATTTACTGGTGTCACTTACGCATTCGTTCGTCCTGCAGTATCTTCTTGGCATTTTTGTTGTAGTCTAGGTGGAGACGGGCTGCTAGCTGCCAACTCTTCAAAGTGAATCATGACAGGGTAACATTGTTTATACTTCGATATGACACTATGAAATGACTTGTTATTCCACTTTTTTTTCTGGATTTTCTTTTGTAATTTTTCTCCTTTCTGTGTAATTTCTTTCAGACTGGATTCTTTTGGAACACAAAGCCTGGGGGGGGGGGGGGGGGGAGGTAGGAGGAGTGTCTGAAATGTGTGAGGTGGTAGTTATGCAGCCAGTTTTTGAGATGAATTGTGATATTGTTGTTGTTGTTGTTCCTCGGCTAGAGCTTTGAGATTCACCAATGGCAATAGCGTCCGTTGAATTGTGATGATTGATTATCTTGTGTTATTCCATTGTGGCCAAAGTATTCCGCATTTGGACAGATTTTATTGTTTTAGTTTATCCGATTCCATTGTGGCCAAATTCATTGATTGTAATAAATGTATTTAATTATGTCTTTTTCTTTCCATTCCGGCTGTGTTGTATAGTTCTTGTTAGACGCTGTGATCATGTATAATTTTTTAAATTCCTTGACGGCCAAAATATTTGTTGTTTTATTCTGCCATGATCAAATTATATTGTATTATAGTTCATATGATTTTGTTATGACTGATTTGTTGTTATGTATGGTTGGGCCTTGCATGTCTGGTCTACACTCACTTTACTCATTCTGTTCTTTTATTCACTTTCGGTGAGGGTTTTGTTTTGTTTTGTTTTGTTTTGTTTCATAAGGTAGCGCTTGTTTGACGGGAGAGACAGGTTGATGGAAAAGGGGACGGGTGGAAATAGAAGTGGACCAATATTCTAATGGGTTTTTTCTTCTAATGTGTTTATCATAAGCGTTGGAGTTTAAGTTGTTTTTTCCCCTGAAAATAGGTGGATTAACATTGAATAACAAACAATTCATTTTGTGTTTGAGGGGTGTGTGTGTGTGTGTGTGTGTAAGGGAGGGAAGTCTGTATAACAGGCATCTGCTTGCAAATGCAGCGTTCCCAAGTTGCTAGATCTACTGTCATGTCGTACTGTGTCTTTGTGTCTTTAAAAAATGCATCAAAAATCTTATCAAAGACAGCAAATCTGCCACAACAATCGAAGAGCAGCTGTTTAAGAATCTAAATCGCATCATAGCAAAGTTTCTAACTGCTAAAAAGAGGTTTTCTGTTACTGCTCTTATTTGAAAGTTTCCACAGTTGGAACATTCTCCATGGAAAGTTGATGCAACCAAGAGATAGATCTATGGTCCTTTGTTAATAAATGTTTTCTGCAACTCATTATTGTGCATTTTTACAAATGTGGGACCCTCAAGATGCTGGCCATTATAGCGGCGCTGGCTGTCCAACACCTCACTCCAGAACAACCATATAGGTTATAGGATACCTTTACCTTACCGCACAACCCCAAAGACATATAAATTTACTTTTAAGACTGCAACTGAAACTGGCGTAGTAGAGATTGCCTGTATTCATTTCAGGTTCCCTTAATCTGTTGTCCATATTTGGCATTTTCTGAAGTAAGCGTAACACACAACACACGTGCACATGAGCGTGCGCCTGCACACACACCCATGCACACACACACACACACACACACACACATCTTTTCAACAAAGTACACTTTTTTTTAATGTGTATCTGATTGGATATATTTATTCATGAATACAAGCAGAGTGAACACCATCAACATCGCAAGAAGACACGAATCAAGACGTCATGATATTCTTCACAGTAAACACCAACTTACCACCCACATAAACATCAACAGACCCACATACACACACACACGCATACAATTTATCAGTTCACCGAGACATGCATACATACATACACCAACGATTTACACATTTCAAGTATCATCAACACAAAATTGCATAAATCTTTATCTAAGCAATTTTTTTTTTATGTGTTGCACATTTCCATACAAAACTATCAGTGACATACATGTACTGATCAGGTGACATAACAACCATACAAAAAAGCCAGTGGTTTTGAGCGACAAATCTTACTCCTCAACATCTCACTGAATACATACAATGTAAGGGTCATGGAGTGAGACATAAGGTAAAAGGTAAAGGTGTCCAGTAACCTGTGTGGTCGTAGGGGAGCGAGGCGTCAGAGACCTCACTTCTCTAGGGCCAGCATGTTGAGGGCGGCGCCCATCTCCTCTCCCTCGCTGCTTTACCTTCCCTGACCCTAAAGAGGGCAGGTACCCATTTACAGCTGGGTGGACTGGGGGACTGTACTGAAGCCAAGGCGTGCAAACGGTCACCCATTCAAGCGGTAACCACACTCGATGCTGCTTAACCTTGGCTGGGGAAAAGCGAGTGCCCTGACCACTGAGCTATCCTGTCCCCAAATGAGCCACTTTAATCATCGTCAATGCTTGAACAAGACCTTGAGAGGGGGCTTCAAAAGCTACCACAAGAGCTAACACTCAGACTAAACAGACAGAAATTTCTTTTTACCCTACACAACTCTTATTCTGAAATTTGGGGGACGGGATAGCCTAGTGGTTAGAACATTGCGCTCGCAATCTGACGACCCGGGTTCGATTCCCGTTCAAGGGGATATTTTCCCCTGGAGTTAACATCAGTGCAGACTCCACTCTCCCCAAAAGTCCTTCGGATGAGACTAAAACCTGAGGTCCCATGTGCGAACGCTCGCAGAACATCTTACGCACATATTAAATCTTGTTCTGCTTTTCATAAGAGTAGGCCATTGTGTGCCGGTGGGAACAGATTGACAAAATGTACAAAACCGCATACACATAGGGATTGGATGTAAAAAAGCACATAAGTGCTTATTCCATTATCCTTGATATAAAAGAATAAGATAAAAAATATGTTTAAAATGTCATGAAATGAAGAGATGACTGCCTTATTTCCCCTTGTCCCTGCTGTCAGAATGCGGCTACCTCAATGGTGGGAGGAAAAAACTGCTGCATATGCAAAAACCCTCACCATTGGTGGAAATCAGAGCTGTAGCAAGGAATGATAATAATAAAAATAACAATTTTTTTGTAAATTAATAATTTAAAAAATTTCCACTTGAAAAACTTTTACAAAAAAAAATCAAACAAGAGATGGGGGGAGTGTGTAGGACTTAAACTATTATAGAATCAGGCCAAAAAAATGGCGATTCTTTGCTTTAAAAAAGAAAAAAAAAAAGCAAATGTTACATGGCTTATATCAGGGTTGGTCCTCTGAAGTTGGAGCATGGCTGCCTTATAGGACAGGGTACTTCAAAAACAGCAATGTATGTGTGTATATATATATATGTGTGTATATATATATATAGATATATAAACTTCTCATCTACAATTCCCAGATGTGATTCGGGAGACAGAGTGCATGCTCTGGGTGACTCCCAAAATGTTAAGTTGGGGAACACCCGTTGCCACCTCGGGTGGGCAACTCACTCAGTCTGGCTCCGCGACTGAGCTAATACTGTCGTTAGTAGGGGGCTTAGTAGGTGGTGTCCTGCGTATGTTAGCTCAGAACAGGCACCACTGAACACCACCAAAGTGACCCAGCAGCAGTGCCGGGCCCCTCTGGCTGGTGGCCCCACGGCGGCCTGATAGTGATGGGCTTCCTGTGGACTTCTGACCTGAGGATGAGACATAACAAATCTGGGTATGGCTGTGGCGGGGAGATAGGAATGAGCGGCGTGGGAACAGCAGGACAGGGGATGTTACAGAAGATAAGGCAGCAAAAAAAAACCAAAAAAAAAAAAGTTGGGGAACACCTAATACTTATATATATATATATATTCATCTTCCAGATGACACAGGACTCCCACCGGGTTCAATTCCCATTCAAGGGGAATATTTTCCCCTGGAGTTAACATCAGTGCAGACTCCACTCTCCCCAAAAGTCCTTCGGATGAGACTATAACCCGAGGCCCCGTGTGCAAACACACGCAGAACATCTTGCGCATACGTTAAATCCTGTTCCGCTTTTCTTAAGAGTAGGCCATTGTGTGCCGATGGGAACAGATGACAGAATTTACAAACCGCATACACACGGGGACTGGATGTAAAAAAGCACATAAGTGCTTATTCCATTATCATCGATATAAAAGAATAAATAAATAAAAGAATAAATAAATAAAAACAAATAAAATGTTACTGATGTAGCCTTTCTCTATTGTAACTCACAGCTGTCAGTTTCCCCCACTTTCAGCTGCTATTCATTACATCCAATCCCAACCCAGGGCAAGTGAACTACAAACTTGTGTTCCTATCTTAGTATGGAGTCAGAGAGAGATCCAACATAGACACAATAAATGAACATTTCATATTATATAATTATGATAACATTTACTTTTTTTCTGACCAACAATCACGAGTCATAATGCAACCTATAGCTGATCGATGACAGTTCCTGCAATGCCCAAACTGAGTAATACAACAGCAACAACAATTAACAAAAACCCCAAAAGTATAAACATTTTATGAATTACAAACTGAACAACAATCTTAACGTAACAAGAAACTTGATTCCCATGCGCAGATCTATCCAAAGGTCATGGATGAATTGTGGTGTATACACACACACACACACACACACATACATATACTAATATAGATAGATAGATAGATAGATAGATGGATAGACAGACAGACAGACAGACAGACAGACAGACAGATAGATAGATAGATATTGATTATGCAGTCAGTTTCAATGAAGTTGGTTTTTTAACTGTGAGCTTTGAACAACCAACTCCTTCGCAGATTAACCAAAAGAAGAGTAAGTACTATACATGCTACATACTGCCACGCCAAAATTACTTTTTTTTTTTTAAAAGACAGTATCATATCTGTTTTTAACGCATCTCCCAAAAGTCAATTTAATAATGAGTTTCAATTATCTGCATTACATTATATCAGTTTTCTCTTATTGGCATGCGCACCCACATACATTATAGTAACATAATTTACATAATATCGAATATTAAATCTGTACTAAAAGCTGTGTCAGTTACTGAGGCAAGCTAAGTGCCTACATCAAACTGTTGTTATGCCTTGGAATGTTTTGTTGAGATAGTCTACATCACTGACAGGCTCTTAGCATAATGTTCAACCAACACTCTCCTTAAACGCAGAAAAAAAATTCACTGAAGTCAGAGATTTGACTGGCTGTAAGGCAAGATGCTTGGACTGAAAACAGCCAAACACACAAACTTCTCACCCAGTGTGTACTTACAATCTCACAGTGATTCCCAGGTGGGATGAGTGGTGAGTCAGAGAGCATGTTCTGAGTGACCCCCTAGGGTGTTAAGCTGGGGAACGCCCGACTACAAATAAAGCAATGATACAGAAAAAGGAAGAAAATTTACAGGTTTTATTCACAGGTTTGACGAGAAAACAACAAAAGAGGAAAAGAACCAAAGAAAGTGCGGAAATAAAGATTCAACAGAAATTTTAAAAATAATTTTTTAAAAGACATTCATACAACAAGTATCACAATATGAGAACAATATTATCGTCCATAAATATAATTTACTTTTTAAAAAATCTACATGATTGCCAGTGAAAATCATGCTCTCTACACATAAATAAATCTGGAAGAAAACCCCATGAAAAAATATATGTTACAATACCGTTAAAATAATCACACACAAACTGCAACATAAATAAATTATACTCTCAACACTGAATACAACATGATCTCTAGCACAGGTACTTGCTGTGTATGCCCAGTGTTATCTTTGCAAATTACTCACGTAACTGTTTTAAAATATCATAAATGAAACAATAAGATTTGGACACATTCACTTCTTCTTTTTTTTAAGGGTTCAAAAGCAACAGAGAGAGAAAGAGAGAGAGTCAGATTAACAGACAGTGGCAGACAGACAGAGAGAGGAGAGAGAGAGAGAGAGAGAGAGAGAGAGAGAGAGAAAAAACTATAATTTAGACCTCAGCTCCTGAAATGAGGGTGGGGCATCGTAATGAAGATAAAACATCAAGTCATAGAATAATAGTTACAACAACTATGACAATATCAGACATTTAACTTGCAAACTATTGTTCACAATTAACAGCACACCTTTTTAACTCATTAGAGTTGTGTCGTAGTTATTCATATGATGCTTATTGTACCTCAAAATGCTGTGTCCTAGCTTTTCATACCACTTTTTTTTTTTAAACACTCAAGTTCAATCCAAGGGAAATTACTCATGCTGTTACCTGAAAGTCTTCAAATGAGTTTTGTCCCTTTAACAGTCAGTTTTGAGTGCTTTTTGGGACTTTTTTTTTTTTTTTTTTTACCTCACAGTGAGTTGACAAATTCTCATGATGAAAATGGTGACAACGATAAATGCACACACATGTATACATGCTGAGAAAGGCAGCATAGGCAAATTTTATTTCAAAACGAATCCTGAGTCTCAGGAAACATCACTGTGTGTAAAATCAATGTGACTCTTTCATGCGAATTAGCAGATGGATACAAGTCTATGCCATGTTGAGGTATGCCTGCATGTGTGTCAAATTTTTTGTGTTTTTAGAAGTCACTGATTTACATACAAAGACTGCGATTCCATTTAGCTAAAAAGCTATTCTTTACAAAAATACCAATATATGTATTTTTAAAAATCTTTTACTTCACTAGACTCGAGCTAACCTCTTTTATTCAAGCTTGCTGGAAAGAATAAATTTGTGTTGAGCTGATATTTCATGCATGAAAACATATATCTTTTCAAAACCTTTCCAAAAGACTATGAGATAGAGACAGACTTGCCAACTGGTAAAAATTACAAAGCTTTGCAAGAGATCTATTTTTCTGATACTGTGACAGTGAATATCTTACTGCAGTTACTCCACTGGGTCATTATACCATTACTTAAACAAACTGGAAATCAACCAAATCAATGAAAACCAAATGAGTAAATCCTTACCCCCACCCTCAGGGGTATTAGAAAATCCACACTGTCACCAACCTAATGCCCAATATAAAGCACACACACACACCCTACCTGGTTATCAGAATAGTACAATACAGCCAAAAATAAATAACAATATTGCATACCAAGAGAAAATAGCAGTCAGACTTGCTTAAAAAAAATAATAAAGAGCAGAAGAACCATGAAGGCCAGAAACAAAGAGAGTGATAGAAAACAGGAAAATTAGCGCACAAAATTTTCTTCAGGCTAGTACACAATTCATAAGTTCCCAGCATCCATGGATATCATGGGGAGGGAGATGTGGCAAGGGGGTGGAGTGGTGCTCCTCCCATGTCAGTTCCAGACTAGAGTAAGTTACTGCAAGTTACTGTAAGTTAGCCTTGTCAGTTATTGATGTAAGCAAAGTACTGTACTTGTCCAACACACCTTCCTGAAAAAATTGTATACATGTATGTGACGACAGTTTTCAAACTGTTTGCTTGTGTGTTAATTTGTTTGCTTGTTTTTGAATGAATGAATGAATGAAGTCTACTCCTCTATCATCCAGAATTTACAAACTTTACAAAATTGGCCCTTCAAATTGTACAAAACCCAGAGGAAACCATTAATATATTATGATATATATTATATGACAACACAACAATGAGCTGTAACAGCATCAACATGGAATGCACACTCTCTGAATAACAAAGTGAGATCATGTACATGATGATACTACAAAATGCAAGAATACAAAATATTGAAAAAAAACCCAACAACAACAACGAAATAAATGTCCATCTTCTTGTTTCCTCTGTACACACACGGCACACAGTTAGCAAAGGAATGATTAATGGTTATAAATAATCTTAAACGTTTAAAAAGAAAGAAATAACCCACAACAAACATCAAATCTGTTAAATCCCACGTTAACAAACAATATTGCACATCATTATCTATAGTATATAATATAGACAACTTTGCCAGGGAATGTACCAGAAAAAGACGAACCTGGAAAAAAAACAAAAATCTATCTTTCGCATGAAAAAGATAGGTCTGTCCACATTTCTTTCACAGAAACTTTTGAAAATGGTCAAAAACTGACAATAATGATTATACCCACACATGTACATTATAAATACAAAACAAACAACAACAACAACAAAAAGTTGTGAATCGTTACGAATCATTCTTTGGTGTGGTTAGCTATGCTTACACTTACAGTGAGTGCATGGTCAGTCCAATCTAGAGGATGAAGACTACATACAGCCTTTCTCAGTGCTGCCTCAACCCAGTCCCCACAATGAGGTAAACAGTGTATTGTGTTGTGTTGTGTTGTATTGGCGTTGTGTTGAATTCTGTTATGTTGTGGTGGGGTGTGTCGAAGTTTGGTGTGTGTGACTGTGAGTGTGTGTGTGTATGTGTGTATACATGTGTGTTGTGTTTGTGTGTGTGTTGTGTGTTTGTGTGTGTGTGTCTGTGTCTCTGTGTGTATGTTATTATAAATGGTGGTGTACTGTATCATACTGTATTGTTTTGTATCTGGAACTTTGTTGTGTCTGTATTAATTACACTGTACACTATTGTGCTTTAGAAAATCAAAATGAACTGTATTGCCTAGCACTGAATTTCCGAACAGAAACACACAGACAAATCAGATGACGACAGTTCTCCAGGGTAAAGTTGAGGGCAGAAGGAAAAGAGGCAGACACCCACCAACATCCTACATTGAGCTAACATCACTGAGGTCATTGGTCTGGGAGGAGGGCTACAGGAGATCATATAACTCAGCACACAGAGAGAAAGATGGCGAACCCTGGTGGCATTGCCTGAAGCTCCTATTGACGACAACAGCAATGGAGACAGTCAAGTTGAGTTGAGAGTATTGAAGTGAACTGCACTGTACTGCACTGCATTGTATTGTGTTGTGTTGTGTTGTTTGCATTAAGTTGTATTGCACTGCATTGTATTGTTTTCTATTGTGTTGCATCACATCGCAGTGTATTTTCAGTCCTGGCAGATTTCTCTGCACAAAATTCAGGCTGCTCTCCTAGGAAGAGTGTCGACACAAGAGCAGAGCCACCCTTTTTTTCCCCTTGTTTGCACGTAAAACAATGTATAATTAATTTGTTTCCCTATCAAAGTGGCTTCATTCTTCAGAACTTCGCCAGGAACAACTCTCTTTTTTCTCCGAGTTCTTTTATACATTACGCACTACACTAACATGCATAACTGTTATAAGCAGGACATCGATTTATCATTTTGAGCTTAAGGCTAGCACCCTAGCTACCATTCAAAATGTAGTGGATGGGGAGAACGTTTTGAGGTGAGGTGGTAACTGACCCCACCGTCTCTCTCTCTTCTAAGACAGGTGCATTACAATCCATTTACCTCTAGACCACCTTGTCTAGGTGACTTGACTTGACTTATGCCTCTTGGTTCCTTGGGGAACATAGGGCTGCAACAACACCCCTCCAACGAACTCGGTTTTGGGAGATCCTCTTCAGCTCGGCCCATGTCATTCCGGCTGCCTTCGTTTCTTCGTCAACACTTCTGCGCCAGGTCTGCTTTGTCTAGGTGAGCTGGGTATAATTTCTGAAGGATGTTCTGGAGTTGCAGACCCAAGCACACACTGGATGGTGAGAATAATGACCCGTTCACCCTATAGATCTACACTTGTGACTATGGGTGGCAAGACTTAACTTAAGCCTCTGCTCAGTAAGGCGGCAAACATCACCATCCAGGAGATGCACGGACCTGGGCTCTGCCAGGTTCCACCTGCCCAAGAGACACAGCCTGAAAAATGCGGTGCAGTGCAGCAAATGCCCCAACGAGTGAGGGAGAAGAGAACTTGTGAACATCGCCATAGAAAAATGTGTACGGTTTATGTGCCATTCACATACATCTCTTTGGACACATATGCACTGGATAACACACACACACAATGCTAACAATGAATAAATCAGATCTCTCTCTCTCTCTCTCTCTCTCTCTCTCTTGGAATTTGATAGTCCTTTTGATGTGCTTTGACAACTTATTTTAGATAGATGGTGTTTTTGTGGAGTTAAGTACTGCTTCTGAAATGCTGAAGTGATGTGTGTGTGTGCGTGCACGCGTGTGTATGCGTGCCTGTGTGTGTGTGTCTGTGTGTGTGCCTGCATGTGTGCCTGTGTGTGTCTGTGTGTGTGCCTGTGTGTGTGCCTGTGTGTCTGTGTGTGCCTGTGTGTGTCTGCATGCATGTGTGTATGTATGTGTGTGTGCGCACGCATGCGTGAGGGCATCAACGTGTGTGTGTGCAATATTGCATCGCTAAACAAGTAATGATGGAAAGTACATTGCTTAATATAGATGTAAACTAAAATATATATGATCAAAATGTCACTATCGTAATTGATAACGTATACCAAACAAGGATGTAGATGAAGATGATGAAAATAATAACGATGATTGCATTGAATGCAATTACTGATAATGGTGACACCATGTGTTTAGGATGATGATAACAATGATGCTCTCAGTTGTGTGCTATGTGTTTGAAGAATGTGTGCATCACTAGACAGTATACAGAAAACTGTTGATTTACATATTTTAGTTTGTTCCCTTTTGTCCTCTTTACTTGTATTGTGGCCCAAGGCCAAAGTATAATTAAAATGTTCAGAGTTCAGACTTGTCTCTCTCTCTCTCTGAGCCTTCCTCTCAAGGACACACACACACACATGCACAAAGACACATATAACACACACACATACCACCAGCATCTTTCTCTCTTCTGGAGATCTAAGAATTGGTCCCAAGAATAACATTAACAACAGTAACCTCCACCACCACCCCCACCACCCCCCAAAAAAATCCTGAAAAACATTTTTCCAAAATGTATCTTATGGAATGTTTCCCTTCACTAACTTTAATATTTCACAGGCCATGGGCCTTGCACTCTACTTTACTAAACTGATAAACAGACAAACCTGTTTCAATCACATTTGAAATCTTAACAAACAGAAAAAGGAAACCAGTTTCAAACAGAACATTACAATAAAACATTTCAAGTAGACTTCATGGTAAAGTAGACACCAAAGATAGGAAACATTCGCGTGTGCACACACACACACATCATGTACACACACACATGTACACACACACACACACATGTACACACACACACACACACACATATGTACACACACACTCACACAACTCTCCAAACCCAAGACACAAGGACTGCTCAAAAAGACAAGACTGACACTCAGAACTAGAGCAAGATCAGTGCCATCAACCCACTCACCAAGGCACCATGTCCAGTTTTGACTTCTGAATCTGTTCAAGATCTCCAGCAACAGTACCAGAAAAAGCCAACATGTCACTCTTGTCAGTGAACACACGCAGAATATTCCAGACTTTTGACACTGTAGTCCTTGGAATGGATGTCTTAGCTTGATCTAGCAGATGGACAAAAGATGTTCGCTTTTTGCAGCATCGACTCAAAGCTTTACCAACCACATCTTATAGACGTTTCAGGCCTCAAACAAGTGAGCAACGTTGACAGATTTGAAATCCAATGTGAGCATTTTATCACATACAGTGCTGGCATTGGCAGAGGCTAGGTAACTCACGGTCATGCTCATGACACACCAACCAGGCTTTCTTTAGCAGTTCTAAGCAAAACTACGCTGTAAACTGTTTCAAACATTAAAGTTGTGGGGAAACGTTCAACTTCAACTCAACAACTGCTCTTAAACCAGGACTCGTGGAATGTATGTAGCATTGTGAACTTGTAACATTCTGCACCTTCTGCTGGAAGAAGAACGTCGCTGCTGCTGCTTCGTGTTCAAACTTGGGCATAACGCTAAAAACAACAACAACCCCAACTCAACCCCTCTGGCCAAATCATATGGCGCCGCTCTCCTCCATGGTAGGATCCAGATGCCAGATGATGTGAGCGGTGAACTCCAGGCGGTTGCCCAGGCGCTTCAGACACTTCTTGCACGTGAAGGGGTCCGTTTCGTCCGCCGAGTGCAAACTCTGGTGCAGCAGACCCAAGGCACTGTCCTCGAACCAGATGCAGCAGTGGGGGCAGCGCATCATCTTGCGGCCTGCAGGGAAGGCGTCCAGGCCCGGGAGGTTGACGATGGCGGGGCTGGCTGCGGGGAAGCTGCCGATGGGGTTGTAGAGGCGCCCTGCCCCGTTGTACAGGCCCCCGGTCACTGTGGGCTGCACGGCGTGGGGGGCCAGGTTCAGGGTGGGGGTGGTCAGGAAGGGGTGCGTGCGGAAGGCCAGGACGTTGGGCAGAAGGCTGATGGTGGGCCGGGTGGTGCTGGAGGTCAAGGTCAAGTTGGCAGGCGATGCCCCGGAACTTGTCGACGCTGCCTGAGCTTGGGGGTACACCTGTACATTCACATCCAGGGAGGTAAGCACGCAAGATCGTCTACCCCTGCTCAACGTAACCTTACTCAGGTGTGCAGATCTACACACAACATTTATACTGTCACATGACAGTTTTTAACCACACACGATCATAATTTTTAAAAAAACATTTTTTTACAAAACCCTACTACTGAACCAAATTACGCCTGAACAGACCCACAGATGTGAACCATTATCTGTACAGATTATAAAGCACAATGATGTTCCAATTTCAAGGACAGCGCTAAGTACTGAGATCTATACACACAGTGACCTAAACCATCTATAGATTATCATGAACTCCAGGTTAATCTTACTGAAAAGCCTACAAGTTTTCACAGGTCTGTAGACAATCAACCACACAAGGCCAGCTACCACTTTTGAACACAACTCTGCTCAGGCATCGGCATAAAATCCTCATGTGCCACATTTTGAGTAACAATAATTGGTGACCAATAACACAACTGGTTAAGAACACAACACATAGGTCCTCCTCTGCATTCACAGACCCAAGTCATTAATATACACAATAGTGTATTCATGACTGGCTATGTCCCTTTTTCCACACAGCTGTCAGTTTCGCCCACTATCAGCTACTCTCAGAGCTCTGTTATCCATTCCATCCAGGGCTACTGGTGCTAGTTATAGCAGAAACTGAAGACGGAAGGGAGGGGTGGGCTAATTTCAGCACTAGGGCCTGGACCCTTGACTGAGTTATGCTGGATTTGAGCACTGTGTCCACACAATGATTGAACTTTGTTGTTGTTGTTGTTGCTGTTGACATTGTTGTTGTTCCTCGGCTAGAGCTCCAAGGTTCACCAATGCTGAGACTTTGCGTTTGCGATCACTCCTATCCACCATCAAGACAGCCACATTCCAACTTCAGGGATAGCGTCTAAACATGACACAGGTCTGTGTGCATGCGCTTTTCTTTTTTTAAACTGTCATCTGTTCCTACATGCACGAAATGGCCTACTCTTTCAACAGGCAGAACGGGTTTTTTATGTGTGCGCAAGATGTTCTGCATGGTTTCACATATGGGGCTTCAGTTTATAGTCTCATCCAAAGGACTTTTTGGAGAGCAGTCAGTAAAATTCCCTAAAACAGATGCCTCTGTGGTGGCTTGATCCTGGGCCATCAGATCACAAGCGCAGAGCTTTAAACATTAGATTACCCCCACAATGCTCAATGAAGATTTTGCAACCAGCTTCCTCCACTCCCCGTGGTCCTCTGCTTTCTGCAGCAAATCGTTCCACTCAAGGCCAGTCCACTCTCTGATGTTGTCTTCCCATAGTTTTCTCTGTCTGCCTTTGTCTCCTTTCCTTGTACTGTTCCCTGTAGGACAGTCTTGGCCAGTCCACATGTTTGTGTGATGTGTCCGTACCACTTTAGTTTGACTTTTTTCACTGAAGTCAGTAGCTTTAAAAATGCCATCGGACCATATGTCTTCAATAACCTCACTAAAAATGTAAAACTTAGTCCTCCCTGCACTCCGCCCCCCCCCCCCCCCACATCCCTCTGATAGTCGCTCTCTCTCTCTCTCTGTCACACCCACACACACACACCTGTTGTCTGTCATATGAGCGAAAATGCATTGCACTGCCGTTAAGTGCCTGACAAGTCAGGCCCAGTGCATCCATCCGACTTTGGTGAGGGAAAGAATTAATTATCTTTTGAAATCTTTCTGGGGGGAAAAAAAGGCAGAAGAAAGGACCAAGAAGGCAGAAAATAGACAAGAATCCACTGAAGAAAACAAACAAGGCGAAAACAAAGAGAGGGATAGAAAAGAGGAAATTTGTAGCATAGAATTTCCAGAAGGTGGGAATGCTACTAACCCGATAGGCCCTCGGCATCCCTGTTGGGGAGGGCCGGGGGAGGGCTGGGGGGTAGGAAGGGAGGGGTAGGAGGTCTGCCCACTGGCCTCAGCCAACATGTTCCAATTTCATAGTGCTCAGCTTGTGAGCAGTTTAGCCTGTGACCCTTCTTGGTGGAGGAAACCAAGAACTGGTTTTGTTCTTTCACTGCTCATCCATGGTGGATCGGTGGACTAGAGGTAACGCCTAGAAAGCCAAAAGTCCGGGTTTTCAAGTGTGTGGTGGTTCAATCCCTGTTTGTGCCTGAAACTTTTCCCCCACCCACTAGACCGTGAGTGGTAGTCTGGGTGCTAGTCTTTTGGATGAGACGATAAACCGAGGTCCTGTGTGCTATGTGTGCTATACTCATGTAGTTCATGTTAAAGAACCCAAGGCAACAAGAGTTGTCCCTGGCAAAATTCTGTAGAAAAAAAAGCCACTCCCGATAGGAAACCAAATACATATATTATGCAAACAGGAAAAGAAAAACAAAAAATGGGTGGCAATGCTCTTGTGGCGACACACTCTCCCTGGGGAGAGCAGCTTGAATTTCACACACATAAATCTGCCGTGACTTGAAGTAGTTTACAATACAATACATTACAATACAATACAATGCCTGCGCCATGCTTGCCATGTTATAAGTTGCGCCCACCCTACCCTATGTCCCTATCAAGAGAGCATCTAGATCAACGTGGCATGGAGAGCTGCGACTATGAAGTTTACTCCCAAGAAATTGCCAGATCTTCAAACTGAGATCAACTCAGTTTTACTCATGGCCTAAGCTGAGCTCTGTACATCATGTACACACTCACCTGTTGCTGAAGGGTCATCAAAGTGGCAGTGGCCGCAGCCGACAACACTGTGGGGCGGATGAAGCTGGTTTTCGCCTCTGTGTCTGCACCGCTACGTGTGGCTGTGACAGCGCACACCGAACTAGCACAGGACACATCCGGGGCTGAGCTGTCCTCTGCCCCCTTCTCTTCCCCCTCACCAGAGTTTGAGCTGTCTTCATCATCGTCGTCGTCCCTCAGGTCACTTCCTGACGGCACCACGATCATGTTGTTGCCGTCAGAGAGGGTGGAGGCTCGGATCTCTTCAATGTCCGGAATGTCACTGTTGTCCTGTCCCTCTGCCAGGGAGTAGCAGGCAGAGATGGACATTTGGGGAACGTCAGAGTCTTCGCTCTTGTTGCCAGAGTCACTTTTCTCCCCATCCATGACGTCCCTTTCCGACTTGATGATGTCCGGGGTGCTGTCCATCAGAATACGCTCTAAAATGGGCATGGAATGATCTGACGTTGAGGCGGACTGGTCAGGGGAATCCGTCCCTCCTTCTGTCTTCAACAGCGGAGCTATCGTCTGCCAAGACTCTGACGCCGATCGTCGCGTGATTTTGAATTTGGAGAACCCCAGGCGTGACATTTCTTTCCGACGCCTGGTCACCGTTTTGGAGCCTTTGGGCCTGCCTGGCTTCCGTTTCTTGGAGCCATTCTTGGTGAAGGAGGCACTGTTCTTGCTGCTCATGCTGGGATCAGGCACACTCAGCACAGGCAGGCAATCATCAAAGCGGACTTCATGAGCCTGCTTGTGCTTCTTCAGCTTCTCATTGGACTCAAACACTTCCCCACAGTAGATGCAGGAGTACAGCTTGTTGAAACCATGAGTCAGGAGGTGCTTACCCAGCTCCGACTTGTCCTCAAACTTCACGTTACACAGGCGGCACTGAGACTTATGGGTCAGGCCTAACGGCGCGGCAGAGGCCAGCAACTCTCCGGCAGAGAGCTTGGTGTGCACTCTCATGTGCTGCTTGACATGGTCGGAACGAGGGAAGCGTTTGCCGCACACGTTACAGGGAAACGGTCTCTCTCCGCTGTGGACGCGCACGTGTCTCTGTAACTTGGAGCGCGTGTTGTAGATCTTACCGCAGACGCCGCACGTCAGTGGCGGCCTTTCGTCGTCGTGGAGCAAGGCGTGAGCATCCATGTCTGCCCGGCGGATGAACTGCCTCCCACAGAACTTGCACATGAAACGCGTGATGACTTGGACAGCAGAGTTGCTGGCTTTGGGCTTGACATCGTTTTCCTGGCCTGTGTTAGTGTCTGTGGGCTTGTCCGCATTGTCACAACTGTCGTCACCTTTCTCCTGGGGGCTGCCGGCCAGGTTCTCCGCACTCATACTCTGAAAAAACCCAACATCACCCATGTGAATGTGGGGTGGTTCTTTTCATGATCCAGAAATAAGATTACAGTAGAATGTTTATGTTGTACCTCAAGGAATGCTGAATTAGAACAGTGCGTGTTTGTTTTGGGTGTTTTGGGGGGAGTGGTGCGGAATAGAGGCTTTGTTTCAGTTTTTTGTTGTTTTGTTTTTTCTTCAACCCTCCCAGGATATTGATATTATCATATGGCAGAATAAATGCAAAGAACAAAATGCAGAGGTATTTCACAGTAAGAAGAGAAATGACTGTTCATCAAAAAGGCAAAGTAAATTTATAGGTGAAAGACAACATGAATTTCAACTTAAACAATGATGACTATGGTCAAAACCTATAACTTTCAATGCTATTCCAAAAATGTGATACAGGGTTCATACAGACTTTGTGGGGGAAAATTTAGGGCCTTTTTAGGGCTTTTTAGGGGCCATTTATTTCCAAATTTAGGGCCTAGCTGCGGGGCATCAAAGTATCACCCTGTGTACACGTTTACTTTGATAAACCAATTTCAAACTCATGTAAGCAAAGTCTCCTTGTCTAAAACTGCATGTTGGATATTGATTATTGACACAAATTCAACTTCAATTCTAGAATAAAATGTCTTTCAATCATAGATACCACAATGAATTAAAATCCTCACACAATAAAACATCAAGTCATGGTGTGATGGAAGTCTCCATGTCTTGAAATACCAAGTAAAGTGAAAACTGAAATAAGTGTCTCTGATTTTAATAGGACTTTTCACAAACAACTAGCAAAGTGAACTAAGACACTATCCCTCAAACTTCATCTGATGTGAACTAGTCTCCTTGCCTTACCAAAGATGCAGATGGTTACCGGGTACTAGAACTGGTAATAATAATACCCTCACACAGTCACAGTGCCTCTTCCAAATTCTGCTCCTTTATTTCAATCTCACACATGCGTACGTGCAGGCATTCACACACAATGCACACACACACACATGTACGCACGCACACGCACACAAGCATCCACAAAAGAGACAGACAGAGAGAGAGGTTGCTGGACGCAAGTTCTCTTCACTATGAATACATGTACAAGTCCTGTATCATCAATGCAGACCGAGTGGTAGGCCTAACACTGACTTGAAAAGGATGCCCACACCCTCTCCCCACAGTTGTTTTTTTTAATCAAGTCTGCCAATAACTGAATAATTTGCGAATTTTAAAGAAAGTCAAATGAACCGACCACATTGAGCAGTGGAAAATATGCAAAGTGCTGGCATTTCTGACTTGCCTTATGAACTGGATTTGTTTCTGTATGACTTCTGCAGGAAATCTGTGGGATAATCTCCTCAAATAAAGAACAGATTTGGCTACAGGTTTTGTTATTTTCCCATTCTGACACCCGATTGCCATTTTGTAAACTGTGCATGCGCACTGGAGAAACAATAGGCCTTGCTATTCACAGCGCAGCTGTACTAAAATTGAAAAATCTTGTAGAGAAGGACTTAAGCACAGTAAACAGAAAACTGGTGTTTTTTCGACTCATAATTGCAGTTCCATAGTTTAGCATCATTTTCCAAACAAATTACGGACATACCATAGGGGTAGGTAGTCCCTCGCATGTAAAAAATAACTGGTGAAAGCAAAGTGTATATGCTCTTTCAATGGAGGCAAATTACCTCCCTTGGCAAAATAGGTGACGCGACATGAATAGCAGACGTCAGGCATTCTATCGGCGAAAATACAATCTTTGGTCACCCTTCTTGCTTTCATTTCTCATAAGTTTTATTTTGTGTATCTGTTTAATCTACATTTCAACAGAAACTCTCACTCATGATTCCCATTTTTAGGGCTTTTTAGGGCCTCCAGGGCAATACATCTCATTTTTAGGGCTTTTTAGGGGCCTTATTTTGGATCTTCAAAAATCAGGGCCTTTTAGGGCTTTTTAAGACTTGTACGAACCCTGTGATACTAAGCTAATATTCAGTATCTTCAAGAGACAGAACAAGATCTACAAAGAGATGTTTCATAAGTGCTTTTTTTTATTCTTGCTGTTCTTTGGCTACAGTTCCAAGCTTCAAGGTTCCACGGCAGGGTCCCTCTGGCTGAAACAGTCATAGCCCTGCAGCAGCCTAATATTGATAATCTTCCTGTGGACTTCTGACCCTAACGATGCCACATAATGAGCCTAGGTAACCAAGGTCCTGTGTGTGAACGCACGCAGAACATCTTGCGTACACGTTAAATCCTATTCCGCTTTTCGTAAGAGTAGGCCATTGTGTGCCAGTGGGAACAGATGACAGAATTCACAAATCTGCATACACACAGGGACTGGATGTAAAAAAGCACATAAATGTTTATTCCATTATCCTCATTATAAAAGAATAAATAAATAAATAAATAGGTATGGGCTGGGGTGAAGAAAGTGAAATAAGTCCAGGAGTAGTTTCAGTTGCTCTGATGGTAATCTGCCAATCTCCCTAAGTTAAAGATTCCCACTCTGTTTGCAACAGATGCCATAGCTGTGTGGTTCTAAAGACTATTCAACTTCAATCCCATGGGTCCATTCGTCATGGGTTGGAATTTTGGTGGTGTTCAGTGAATTAATGGTGGGATTTTTATGATCTCCCAGGTCAACTTCAAGTGCAAACCTGCCAGTGCCTTGATTCACTTTAATTCACTTTGTGTACATTGTTGTTTTTGGTTTTTTTAATTGTATATTCTTTTATTATATTGAGGATAATGGAATAAGCACTTATGTGCTTTTTTTACATCCAGTCCCCATGTGTATGTGGTTTTGTAAATTTTGTCATCTGTTCCCACCGGTACACAATGGCCTACTCTTACAAAAAGCAGAACAGGATTTAACGTGTGCGCAAGATTTCTGCGTGCGTTCACATACAGAGTGTCGGTTTAAACAATTAAAGTCTCATCCGAAGGACTTTTGGGGATATCAGAGTCTGCACTGATGTTAACTCCAGGGGAAATTATATCCCCTTGAACGGGAATCGAACCCGGGTCGTCAGATTGCGAGCGCAATGTTCTGACCACTAGGCTATCCCGTCCCATTGTATACATATACATGTACATGTGTGCAAAAGATCAAATAATAGAATACTATGCATGTTAAAGATCCTGTACTCCATGTCAGCATTCGGTGAGTTACAAAAACATGAACATACACAGCGTACATCCCTAAAGTTGGCATGTGGCTACCTTCATAGGGGGCAAAAACAGTGATATGTATTATATATGTATGTACAAAATCTCACCATTGGTGAACCTTGGAGCTCTAGCTAGGAACAAAGGAAAACAAAACAACACAAAGAAACCTGTCTGCAAACTTCGATATGAGAAGCACAGCCCGAGCCCATGCATACAAAAATGATCTATCTTGTGAAAGAACAGATTCCGAAGCCATCTTTCATCATAAAACACCCAAGGTGTTCCACATAGGGCTAAAGTTCACAGTTTTATCTGAGAGACTGTCAAGGGAGTGGAACCAGTACAAATGTTACAAACTCCATGGGAGAAATCCCTTTGAAATGAACAGACATCTCAGCAGAGGTTCAAAATCAAACCCACACCCATATTAATATTAAATATTATTAAATAATATTATAAAGCAGTATTTTACCGCTATTGAAGACAAAGAGGGGTCAGTCCTTACAGAGAGCGCCACTATCATGAAGAGATGGACAGAATATTGCAGAGACCTGTACAACTACAAGCTGAAGGCTGATCCGAACAAACTTCACGAGCAAGATCCCAGACCATCAGATCCTGAAAGCACACAGGTGCTGGAGGAAGAGGTAGAAGAAGCAGTAAGATCCCTGAAAGGAGGCAAGTCACCAGGGATTGACAACATCCCGGCTGAGCTCATCAAGAACGGAGGCCCAGAGATGATCAAGGCATTAACAATCATCTGCCAACGCATCTGGACCAGCAAAGAGTGGCCTGAACAGTGGACCCAATCCATCATAGTTCCACTTCCAAAGAAGGGAGACCTGAAGAAGTGCCAAAATTACAGAACAATCAGTCTGATAAGCCATCCAAGCAAAGTTATGCTACGCATTGCCTTGAACAGACTGAAACCACAAGCAGAAGAAATCCTATCAGAAGAACAGGCAGGATTCAGACCAGGTCGAAGCACTGTCGAGCAGATCTTCAACATCAGAATGCTCATAGAGAAGCATCTCCAACATCAGCTACAGCTCTACAACAACTTCATTGACTTCAAGAAGGCCTTCGACCGAGTGTGGCAAGAAGCTCTGTGGCAAGTCATGAGAGACTATAGCTTCGACGAGGACCTGATTCAAGTCATCCAGGCGCTGTATGACAGCTCCCACAGTGCAGTCCTCATGGGTGGAGAAATCGGGGAGTTCTTCCGGACTTCAGTTGGAGTTCGACAAGGCTGCCCGCTATCCCCCGTTCTTTTCAACGTGTTCCTGGAGAACATCATGCAGGAGGCCCTCCTTGACTTCAAGACCACAATCACAATAGGAGGAAGGCCAGTCTGCAATCTTCGATTCGCAGACGATATTGATCTCATGGGCCGCAGTGAAGAAGAACTCCAGGATCTCACCACCAGACTGGAAACATCAGCCAATGCCCACGGTATGGAGATCAGCATGGAAAAGAGCAAGATCCTAGTGAACAGTACCACACCGACCACTCCCACCAGCATCAAGATGAGTGGCGAGACACTAGAGGAGGTGGAAACTTTCAAGTACCTTGGAGCAGTCATCACCAAAGAAGGCACGAGCACACAAGAGGTGAAGATCAGACTTGCTGTGGCACTCTCCTCCATGACTAAGCTGGCGAAAGTGTGGAGAAACCACAACATCAGAACCCACACTAAGGTCAGACTCTACAAGGCACTCGTCACATCCATTGCCTTGTACAGCTGTGAAGCATGGACACTTACTGCCGATTTAGAACGTCGCATTCAAGCCTTTGAGATGAAGTGCCTCAGGCGGATCCTGAACATCACCTACAGAGACCGCAAAACCAATGACTACGTCTGGCAGCAGATCGAGGCACTGGCTGGCACACAAGAACCATTGCTAGATACAGTCAAACGGAGGAAACTGAAGTGGTTTGGCCACACAACAAGGCATAACAGCCTGTCAAAGACAGTCCTGCAGGGAATGGTGGAAGGAGCAAGGAGGCAGGGACGACCACGCAAAAGCTGGATATCCAACATCAAGGAGTGGACCGGCCTCACTGTACCAAACCTCCTGAAAACAGCCCAAGACAGAACCATTTGACGGTCCACTTGCAGCGTCCGTGCGGGTACCCCAACGGTCGTCCCGACCAAGGGATGAGTGAGTGAGTGAGTGAGAGTATTTTACCACCGGATTCTGAGTATGACTTTGATACTTAACCACAAAAGTGGCAAAGCTATTTTATTACCATTTACAAAAATGAATCACCCAATTCCCCTACATTCCTAAAAAAAAAAGAAGAAAAAAAGAGCATTTTGTATGCAACAAAAAATCCCACCTTAAACAGGTCAAAACAAAAAAATAAGAAGAAAAACGTGAAACAAACAATTCAAGTAAAAAACACCCAACATTTATTCATATTCATTCAATGATTCATACTATTCATACCACTTTAAGTCACGACAGATTTCTCTGCATGAAATTCGGACTGCTCTCCCCAGGAAGAGCGCATCGCCACAAGAGCCACGCCGAATTTTGCCAGGGACAACTCCCCTGTTGCCGTAGGTTCCTTTACGTGCACTAAATAATTAAGTGTAACACACAGGACCTTGGTTTATCTTATCTGAAAGACTAGCACCCAGACCACCACTCATGGTCTGATCAGACTAATGGATGGGGGAAAAGTTTTGGGCCCAAACAGGAGTCGAACCACTGCACACTTCTGACCCAGATTTTTTGCTTTCTAGGCAGGCACCTTACCTCTAGTCTAGACCACCGATCCACATTTACCTGTAATGATAATCTCAATATGATCGTCAACAAGATAAGTCATGATAAACAAATGACAAGAAACACATAAAACAGAAACTAAAACTCATGAGTAACTGGATTTTTTAAAAGCCAAAGCAAACACATCATGGCAAAAAATTGCGTTAAAACCCAGCTAATCAAGTTGTTGTCGCAGACAGAACTTACAAACACACACACTGAAATGTAAAAACAAAAAGCAATAAAAAAAATCTCTAAAAAAAATAAATAACAAAAAACAAATACACCAACTATGAACTGTACAATTCAACAACAAACAAAAAAAATATTTTTATTGTTTAAACATTGAAAAGTGAAGATGAGTCATCAACTCATTTCCTAATTATTTTGACCTAGGGTTTGTTTATATGAAAGTTTATGCTAAGCCTAGTACTGTAGTAGTGTTTTGCTAACTTTGGCCATGTTTGGGGGTCATTCGAAAGTTCAAGGCCATTGACACAATAGCCTCTTGTCTGTTGATTAATTAGGTTTTGTTCAACTGAAATTTCTTAGTTCCTATTTACATATTACTTTGGGCTATGGTACACAAGTAGGAACAATAGGCCATCAGAAGAACTGTATTAAAAATTAAACTATTAGTATTACTTTATAGAGTATTAGGTAGTAAAGACATAGTATACAACTATAACTCACTATACGGTTCAATGAATACAATTCAGAATTAACATGGACAGTAAAAAAATAAATAAATAAATAAATCCTACAATGAATTTGTGATCAAATCATACACTGGCAACTATGAATAAATGATACTTTTACCACAAAAATATGTTATTTCATTGAAGTTATGATGAAAAACACACACATAAAACTTAAAAGCATACCCATCTACTTTTGAAAGTAAATAAACCATCTTGATTTATATTTGTTGAACTAATGAAAGGCAGCATCAATATCCCTTATCCCCTCCCCCCCCCCCCCCCCTCTCCCTGGAAAAGGATTAGATAATAGGCCTAATGGGCTGTACATTTTAATCTGGGAAGTGGTCAGTGTTTTTCTGATGACAGGGAAGATGTAACATTACACATTGCATTTTGTGTATAATTTAGCAGAAGTGCAGCACAGCTATGACCAGTGGCATGGTCAACACAAACATACCCATCAAGCCATTTTCTAGGAACCACCGCGTATGCATCAGTTAAAAGTCTGCATGAAGACGTTGCGTGCTGGGGCGGTACAATACCCCCACCCGAGAAGATGTGTTGCATACATGTCCTCTCTTGATGATTATGGTGGTGAGTTTTCACGGGGGAATAAAGCCTAATTAATTTTACACCGCCTACAAGTATACAGCCTAAAATAGTTCACAACAACAAATCCGTAAGGCAGCTGGAGTTCAAAATATGGCGCTTACCTGGCGAGCAATACTTTATCGTTCATTTGTGAAGGATTTCTGCATCGAAATTTACTCCTCCACTTCCCCCGTCCGCGTCAAAATGCTAAGTAGCATGGGAGATTATTCTTATAGGTTTTAGTGTGATTGGTGAACGATTATTTCCCGTGTTCTGTTTATAGTGGTACATGGGCTTGAAGTTGGCTGGCCTGAAAGCTTGTTATAATGTTCTGGTTTTATAGCCTTTGGCCTGATACTTTCAGCAATATTGACAAGTGCACTTGTTTGTGGTTATGTAGTCTATGGCCTGATACTTTAAGGAATATTGAGATGTGCACTTGTGTAAATTTATAAGTATTTTGCCAGTGTTGTCCATCACTGGCTGGTCGCACTGATCTTGCTGACTTAAAAGTGTTGCATAGATCAGAAGGCAGTTTATTCCAAAACATGTGGGGGGTGGGGGTGGGGGGACGTGTGTGTGTGTGTGTGTGTGTGTGTGTAGTCAGATCAGGATCGGAATGATGATAGGACAACTGATGCATACGCGGTCGTTCCTAGAAAATGGCTTGATGGGAAAAGAAGCAAATACATTGCTGATTCAATGTACTATCTGGAAACAAAAAAATTGATTTGACTTTACACACACACACACACGCACGCACGCACGCACACACACACACACACCACACACACACACACGTATACCCCCCCTCCATACACACATACACACACACACGTATACCCCCCCCCCCCCCCCTCCACACACACACACACACACACACAGAAGCAGATTCAGAGACAGAGAAGCAGGTATGTTCGTGTGTGACGTGCCCGAACCAGTTTAGTTGGCGTCTTTTCACTGAAGTCAGGAGCTCTTCGTATGGTGTTTTAAATTCTGGCCTTCACTTCTTCATTTTTTTTAAATATTTATTTTATTCTTTTATAGCGAGGACAATGGAATAAGTACTTATGTGCTTTTTTACATCCAGTCCCCGTGTGTATGCGGTTTTGTAAATTCTGTCATCTGTTCCCACAATGTCATCTGTTTTGAAAAGCGGAACAGGATTTAACGTGTGCGCAAGATGTTCTGCGTGCGTTCGCACACGGGACCTCAGCTTGTAGTCTCATCCGAAGGACTTTTGGGGAGAGTGGAGTCTGCACTGATGTTAACTCCAGGGGAAAATATCCCTCTTGAACGGGAATCGAACCCGGGTCGTCAGATTGCCAGCGCAATGTTCTGACCACTAGGCTCTTCCGTCCCCCCTATGATGCGATCTCTGTATGAGATACCAAGAGTTTGCAAAAGCACCTCATCTCCATTGCCTGTGTGCCTGGACCCTAACAGCAAACACCGAAAGTGTTTTTGTTTATTCCATTTCATTCTTTTATATCGAGGATAATGGAATAAGCACTTATCTGCATTTTTACGTCCAGTCCCCGTGTGTATGTGGTTTTGTAAATTGTCATATGTTCCCACCGGCACACAATGGCCTACACTGTTGACACTGGTAGATTATTATTTTGTGCTATCAGTAATCCTTGTTCTTCTTCTTGTTCCATCGGTCCAAGGTTTGATTTTGTTTTGTTTTGTTTTGTTGTTGATGTTTGATTAGGCCAACAGATTCAGGCGGGGAATTGGCACTGAAATATAGGCCTAATGGTATTTGCCACCACTGTGGTAAGGTAAGTAAGGCCAGGGGGGGGGGGGGCAACAGATGAAGCTCCCAGAACGTACGACATGGGAGATCAGTGTGAAGCAGATGCAAAACGGATTATCTGTCCCTGGTACACATACTAACCAGACAGCCAGAGAAATAGGGCTACATCCTGAATGTACTCGAATTTCCCGGACAGCCAGAGGTAAAAGGTAAAGGTGTCCCATAACCTACGTGGTCGTAGGGGAGCGAGGCGTCAGAGACCTCAGCTTCTCTAGGGGCCAGCATATTGAGGGTGGCACCCATCTCCTCTCCCTCGCTGCTTTAAATTCCCCGATCCTAAAGAGGCAGGTACCCATTTACAGTTGGGGGGACTGTACTGAAGCCAAGGCGCGCAAACGGTCACCCATCCTAGTGGTAACCTCGCTCCACAGACAGACAGAGAAGTAGGGTTAAAATCCGAACGCTCACGTATTTCCCAGACACCCAGAGAAATAGGGTTAAAATCCGAATGTGAACGATCACATCATGATTCACTTCAAACTGTTGGCCAGCGTCCTAGCTACTCACTCCAGCAGCCAATCAGCACTCAGCATGAAGCCCATGCCCATGTTGCTCACCAATGTGTATGCTTTCTGTATGTGGTCACAACCCCAGGACTGGAAACGACCTTGACATTGCATACTTTTTTAATGTTTTATGTATCCCCGAAGTTGGAATGCGGCTACTTTAATGGGGGCGGGATAGCCTAGTGGTTAGAACATTGCGCTCGAAATCTGACGACCCGGGTTCGATTCCTGTTCAAGGGGATATTTTCCCCTGGAGTTAACATCAGTGCAGACTCCACTCTCCACAAAAGTCTGGATGAGACTATAAACCGAGGTGCCGTGTGCAAACGCACGCAGAACATCTTGCGCACACGTTAAATCTTATTCCGCTTTTCGTAAGAGTAGGCCATTGTGTGCCGGTGGGAACAGATGACAGAATTTACAAAACCACATACACACGGGGACTCGATGTAAAAATGCACATAAGTGCTTATTCCATTATCCTCGATATAAAAGAATAAAATAAATAAAGTAGGCAAAAACGGTCGCAAACGCAAACATCTCAACATTGGTGAACATTACAGCTCTAGTCGGGGAACAAACGGAACTTTTCTTGAAAAGGTACAAGATTTCTGACACCTAGGTTGGGGTCCGACAAGGATGCCTGTTATCTCCAGTCCTGTTTAATCTGTTCTTGGAAAACATCATGAGAGAGACCCTCCATGACTTCCACTCTACCATCTCCATTGGCGGCAGACCCCTCAACAACTTACGGTTTGCCGATGACATTGACCTCATGGGCGGAAGTAACTCAGAGCTGCAAGATCTTACGACCAGACTTGAGAACAGAGCTGGAGCATATGGGATGGAGGTGAGCTCGGAGAAAAGTAAAGTACTTGTGAACAGCACGAACAGCGCCACTGCTAAAATTTACATGAACGGCCAACAACTGGAGGAGGTAGACGCTTTTAAATACCTTGGCGCTACACTCACAAAGGACGGGCGATCGACGACAGAAATCAAAGTCAGAATAGCCATGGCAACATCTTCCATAACAAAACTCACCACCATATGGAAAAGTAAAGAGATCAGTTTCCCAATCAAACTAAAGCTCTACAAAGCCCTAATTCAGACGATCCTGCTGTACGGAAGTGAAACCTGGACATTGACTGCTGAAACAGCAAAGCGAATCCAGTCATTCGAAACAAAATGCCATATAAAACTACTGGGCATATCCTGGAGAGAACAAAAGACCAATGAATTTGTCAAGAGTCAAATAACACGGCTGGCAGGTCCACAGGAACCCCTTCTCACCATCGTCAAGAAGAAAAAGCTGACATGATTCGGCCACGTCACCCGCCACAACACTCTGCCAAAAACAGTACTGCAGGGAACACTCGAAGGTGGGAGAAGGAGGGGAAGACAGAACAAGTCATGGATGGACAACATCAGAGAATGGACCAGGATGAATGACTCGGCACTACTGCGCAGAGCCGAGGACCGAGATGGATGGAGGAGGCTTACCACGGCATCGTCTTTCGTGTCTCCCCCACGACCGCCAAGGTCACGGGTCTGATGATGATGATGATGAGTAAGTGGGGCTTTTTGTTGTTGTTGCTTTATTGTTGTTACTTTTACAGAAACAGGAGTGGATGCAAAAGGTTTAAGCCAGTCGTGGCACTTTTATTTCCATGGACGGTCAGTCTCTAACAGATTCTTTGCAATGGCCTACTCTTCCGAAAAGCAGAACGGGTTTTAATGTGCGCAAGATGTTCTGCGTACGTTCGCACACGGGACCTCGGCTCTGTAGTCTCATCCGAAGGACTTTTGGACTTTTGGAGGGGGAGTGGAGTCGGCACTGATGTTAACTCTAGAGGAAAAATCCCCTTGAACGAGATTCGAACCTGGGTCAGCAGATCCTGACCATGTTACTGGTTGTTGTGCACATATCAGACTCGGCACATTTAGTTCTAAGCATGTTGGGCGTGTCCTATAAAACCAAGTATCATATACCAACAGAATCAGTCATGACACGTAGGAGACCAGTTTTGGGCCGTGCGTTTAATCCTTCAGAAGTGGTGACTTCAACGGCAACTTTCATTCTTTCTTTTTTATACGAGAAACGGATAACAAAAAATCCAGCATGCATGAACTCTGACCTTTTACCTGAGCAAGTTGTCAGCATTTTTTGTGGATAAATGGAAAGTAGGGCAGGCTGGTGACCTCATCACTACCAGACTTCAGGACTGACCTATAATTATGCGGGCGGCAGTTTTGTCAGTAAATCTATGTACTGACTGGTGACTCTGCTGACTGTCACGTACTTTCTGCATATACCAGGGTGCTTACAACACACACGCACACACACACGCGCGCGCATGCACACGCATTATGACAAGAGAAACTCATACTGAGCAAATCTCTCTCTCTCTCTCTCTCTCTCTCTCTCTCTCTCTCTCCACACACACACACACACACAGTCAGCATGGAGCTGTTGATGGAATTTATTGACGAAATTAATGCCAACATCATGATTATGCCCATGACAGTTTCTCTACAATAAAATAAGAACAGTAATGTTAAAACATGGTTACAAGATTGCTAATTGCACGAGAGCAGAAAAAAAGTACTGTACACAAATTAACACCGATGTTAGATTTAAAATCTAGATCTAATTTATTTTAGAAACAGCAAACTTGGTTCTAAAAAAAAAAAGAGTGATGTCAGCATTGATGTCTTCTGAATACCAAAGCCTACATTACCATGTTCTTATGCTCTGAAATGATGAAATGGTCTTCATCCAAAACAAGCTCTTACAACCTGTAGCCCCCTACTTTCTACATAGGAAGCAAAAATCTAACGTCCGATTATGGCTGCATTATATGACGTAGTGCTGAACAACAAGCATACACGCATCCTGTGTGTACTTAGCCTACTGTCTCACAGTGATTCTGAAGTGTGATGAGTGAGACAGATTGTATGTTCTGGGTGACCGACCCCCAGGGTGTCAAGATGGGGAACGCCCAACAAGAACAGCAGCAGCAGCAGCACACACTGAACAGAGCCAGTGCTTCACCGAAAGGTCTTCCCCTGTGAAAGAAAGCGTTATCATGGATTTAATGCCAGAGTTGGTCACTTTTTTCAATTTGATGTTCACGTTGTTCCGCGATTCTAAATCAGTCCAAATTTATTTTATTCTTATTTTTTAAAAAACCAACACGTTAAGTCGAAGCAAACAGCTTTGCACGTAAATCAGTCCAGATTGACGTGCAAAACCGTTTGTGCTGCGACTTGAATGAATACATTGCATCAGAAGTGACAGTTTTTGTTGTTAGGCGCTCCTCAGCTTAACGTCTTGGCCTCATAGCGGTCACGTAGAAGAAGCGCTCTTGTCTCTGTCATCATAGATCTTGGCCTATAGGCCTTTGGGGATCAACGTCAGACTGAAAGTACACTATGGGACAAGAAATTTTGCGTGTATGGCTGTTTTGAAATACCTCGCCATATAGGTAGCCATACTCCGATTTCAGAGGAGTGTTCATCCTTTAAATAGTGCGCACAGATTATTATGCTAGAGCTTGTCATGGCTGAAGACAACCTGAACATAGCATTTAAAATCATAAAAACATGTTAATGTAGGTCTTACCACTTTGCTGACCTCAATGACTGACACGGCTTTTGACATGGGCCAGTTTAGTTTTTACATTTTGAAAACCCCCCACAAATATGTCTTTTTTTCCTTTTCCTGGCATCATAAATCACCATCATCATCATCATCAGCCCCTTGACTAACGTGCAGAGGCAACCTTCTTCAGGCTCTTGTGTCAGTGGCTGTGGTCCAACAGTTCCTTGCAGGATTGTCTTGGAGAGGGTGCTGTGCTTTCTTATGGGGGCTGTTTCCCTCTCTCCATAGAAGCCAGGATAGGTTCTTGAAAGTCTACAGTGTTTAAAAATATTCACGAATATTGACTCCAACAAAAGCAAAAGCTGAGAAATTTTCAGCATCAAATTGGTTAACTTTTGTTTAGGGTTTTCTTTCTTTAAAAAAAAAAATTCCTACTGCCCTAGATCTAACTCTGTATCCAGACATCTCAGAATTAATGGGCTTTGCTCGTAGGCTACTTGTATACATCCTGATTTTCTTTGTTTTGGCCTGTTGGTTTGTCAGGTTAGTATTTGTTAATAACAGAATCAGTTTCTTTGCTACTGCTGCTATTTCTTAGCGCTCCCTCAATTCACGGCCAGTTTCATGTCAGCTTCCAATCGTAATGACGTTATTTTAAAGTTACTACGTCACATATAGCTATTACACCAAATCTTTATAAAAAAAATTTTTAAAGGACAGAACCTACACACTATGCCTAGGAAGCCTAAGCAAATCATATCAGCTCCCAATCGTAATGACCTTATTCTTTAAAGTACTACGTCACGTATATCTTTTATATCAACTTTAAAAAACCAACAAAAAAAACCACTGCCAGGCAAATCTTGCCCACACTGTCTGTTCTAAGTTTTCACTGGATAAGAGTGAACCAAGCACCTATGGAGTCGATTCCTACACACTAAAGCTAAATACAAAATTAAAGGCTTTTAAAAAACCCAAACAAGCTGCATTTTGTTTTAAAAAACACACCATGTAAACAGAACTACACTCTGTATGACAAGATCTGATAAAAATTGACAGCATCCAAAACTTTTACCCCGAGTATTTTTCTTGAATACGGTAAAATAGCATTAGAACTCAAGACAATGATAATTTTTCAACATAAACTCGAAACGTTCACACCACCTCTGTGACTGTATCCCGTTTGTATTGTACTGTATTGTATTGACAATCAAGACATATCTCTCTCCGTGAAACTCAGGCTGCTCTTCCCAATGACAATGTGTCGCCACTCGAGCAGCGCAACTTATTAAACAAAAATTCAAGGCTGTATGTGTCTTTCTTTCTCTAAAAGAATGTGAGGTTGTTGTTTTTAAATGTGTATAGAATTTTCCAAGGGACACCTCTTGTGTTCTTTTGTGTGTGTGGCGGTTTAAACGTAATTACAGGCAGCCCTACTCCGACTTCAGAAGATTTTTGTATTGTCTTCAATGGAGACTGCAGGTTGTGAGGCTGAGAACTTGTCTTGGCTGAAGACAATCTCCATGTTCAATTTCTAAGCATAACCACCTTTGTATGTAGGCATTGGCACGTAACTGACATAAGCAACTGATAACGGTTTCAGCCTGGGTTAAACAATCTTTTCATACTGTCAATACAGCAGCAGCCAAGTGAATAGTGACGAGAGGCATCTTTATCCATCGATGACAGTCACAATAAATGCATACAGAAATGTTAATATAACATATTAGTACAACAGTAGCTGTAAATGGGTACCTGCCCTCTTTAGGGTCAGGGAAGGTAAAGCAGAGAGGGAGAGGAGATGGGCGCCGCCCTCAATATGCTGGCCCCTGGAGAAGCTGAGGTCTCTGACGCCTCACTTCCCAACGACCGCGTAGGTTATGGGACACCTTTACCTTTTTATCTTTTGATATAGTATTTCCAGGTCATCATGATGCATAACTCCATTATGGCATAATACAGAACGGCAGTAAGCGATAGTGCTATACACAAGGTCCAAAGAAACACCGTGATAAAAGGTGAAAACAAAGGAAAGCAAAAATAAATAAACAACAACAAAAACCAAGCAAACACACACACACACACACACACACGTTAACGAATAAAGCAAATCTGGAATTTCTCAACTGTCAAATATGCCATGTTAGTAAAACAAATAACTTAGATTCTTTCTCAGATCGCTGCAAACAACAAAATTATATCTTGAAAACACCAACAACACCAACAACAACAAACAGCCACATTCAAGCTGTACCTAGAAAGTTGTAAAATAAACGAAAAAAACCAAAACAGATAAGCAAGTGCACACAGCAAAGCATCCTATTATTTAAACAATCTACCACACTCCACAAAAAGCAGCTTCATCATTATGGCATACATTATGCACCACACACATCACCGTATCATAACATATAATACTGTAACATTAGAGCAAGTATTCAAACGGAAAGGTATCACTTTCCATCAAATGATAAAAGTTGGAAATGCATAAGAATGGAATTTCACAAAGCAGCAATTTACACAAGATAATTATTACATTCTGACAAATACACAAATAATGCACATGAGTTGCCATTTTGGATGTATGTAACAGAACAGCCAAACAAACCACTGCAAAAAAAACCCACAAAAATAAGTACCCCCCCCCCCCCCCCACCACCACCACCACCCCCGAAAATCAAAACAAAAAGCCAAACTAAAGAAACTCCAAACAGCTGTGTTTGAAGCAAGCAAAAAATCGTTCTTCTTTAAAAATTTTTTATACTTCAACAGCTTTACTTCATACCATACCTTTACATTTGTTAAAAAAAACTTTGTTTTTTTTCTCTGCTTGGCAAAAAGCCTTTATATCAAGTTGTGCACATGTATAAAGACGTCAATCAAGTTGTTCAAGAGAGCTAAGCCACCCGCCCCCCCTCCCCCTCCAAAAAAATAACAAACAAAAAAACACAAACGCAAAAGAAAGAAAGAAAGAAAAAACAGAAAAAAGTTTATACTTGTGTAACAGGTCTTTGACACAAGCCACTCAAACTTTATGTGACAGAAAGTTTAAAGGGGGCCAGTCACAGATACCTAAAAACACAATTTCTCAGTTTGGATTGTTTGAAGTTATAATAAAGTCCCAGCAGAGATTTTGGATGTAGGGACTGCAACTCAAGTGCAACAAAAGACAGCGCAACCTATCTCACTCAACAACCAGCTACTGGCTGCTGACTCAGGAGCATTAACAGACAATTTCTTAACAGCAGTTCTTAACAGCCAACGCTGTTTTATTATATTCTTTCCAGTCCAATCAAATTGGTTGAATTCCAGTCATGAACCGACCTTAACCAATCAAATTGATAGGCACAAACACACACACACATGATCGTTCTTAACCAATCATGCACTCCATAACATACAATTTCTAAAAGTTGAACAAACGTTGCATACTTCCCTGTCTACTCAAGTAGATCTCTTTGCCATTCATGAATACATAGGTGATCTTCCTTTAATCAACCATGCGGCCTGTAACATACAATTTCTTAACAGCCGAACCAATTTCACATTCTTCCCAATCCAATCAAATTGATACAACTTCCAGCCACAAACAAACACGTGACCCTTCTTAACCAATCACGTGGTCCATAAAATGATACAGTTTCTGCTGTATATACTCCTTAACAGCTGAACCACTTTTACATTCTGCTCCATCCAATCAAACTGCCAGTCATCAACGCACACGTGACCACCGTCCTCAGCCAATCACGTGGTCCGTAACAGCCAATCATAGACAGTCACGTGACCATCCTCCTGCCCCACCCACAGTTTTCCCGACTGGTCCAGCACAGCACAGCTGATCTTGTGGATCAGCCCTTTGCTCAGGTCCGCGTCCTCATCGGTTGTCCCCCTTTTCCACTGGATGATCTCCTCCTTCCTGCTCAGCTTGTCGCCACCAGTCAGCTCCACAATCTATGTGTGGACAGAGGAGAAGAGAAGAATGGCAACACATTTACCATGAACGTATTCAGTGATGGTAAAGAAGATGATTTGCTGAAAGATATTTTGGGGAAGTGCACTCAGTCCTCTTTGAAGACTTCACATTTCAGATTACTTTCTTTTTTCGTTCCTGGGACACAGCTCCGCGGTTCGCCAGTGGTGAGATTTTTGCGTATGCCACCGTTTTTTACCCACCGTGAAGGTAGCCATATTCCGACTTCGGGGTGAGATTATTGATGAAAACCCTTCATCATTCACCCATTAGAAAATGATCTTTCAAAATCTTTGCCAAATTTACAAACTGTAAGTTTATCTCTCCAGATGGTGTTTAGTTTTGACAAAGCTGTTATTGTCTGTGCAGTCCTGCATACTACTTCTGGCTTGGATCCCTGGTCTGATACAATGGCTCCCAGGTACTTGAAGTTTTGAACTGTTTCCAGCTTCTGGTCATTAACCCTGATATCAGTGCTAATGCCGTTGGTGTTATTAGTCATCAGTTTGGTCTTCTCTGCACTGATTTCCATGCCGTATGTTTTGGAGGCCTTATTCAAGTGTTCTGTTAGGCTGGCAAGCTCTTTTTCTGATCCTGCTATTCCATCAATGTCATCTGCGAAGCGGAGGTTTGTGATCATTCTGCCACCAATGCTGACTGATCCTTCATGATTTTCCAGTGCACCAGCCATGATTCTCTCAAGGAAGATGTTGAAAAGAGTGGGTGAGAGTAGACAGCCCTGCCTTACTCCAACTGTTGTTCGAAACCATTTTCCAATGTTGCTGTTGTAGTACACTGCACTGGTGGCCTCGCTGTACAGCTGTTTGATGACTCTGATCAGGTTTGCATTGATGCTGTACAAATTCATGGTTGCCCACAAAGCTGCATGCCACACCCTGTCAAATGCCTTCTTAAAATCGATAAATACGTGGTAAAGGTCTTGTTGATGTTGAAGGTACCGCTCACATAGTATTCTGAGGTTGAATATCTGTTCTGTTGTGCTGCGCCCTGCTCTGAAACCTGCTTGTTCCTCAGCAATGATGGTCTCTGCTTGTGGCTTCAGTCTATTCAATATTATCTGCAGCATGACCTTGCTTGGGTGACATACGAGGCTGATTGTGCGGTAATTATGGCATTGTTGTAGATTTCCTTTCTTGGGGAGGGTGATGATGAGTGACTGTGTCCATGGTGTTGGCCATTTTCCTGTCTGCCAGATCTTGTTGCAGATTCTTAGTAGGGCGCTGATCATGGCTTCCCCTCCAGCTTGGACCAACTCAGCTGGAATGTTGTCAGCCCCTGCTGACTTCCCCTTTTTCAGCGATCTGACTGCTGTTTCCACTTCTTCTCGGAGGATAGGGTGACTGTCTGTGTCTTTGCTTTCGGGTATATTAAGGACTTCTGGATCTCCTGCGGTTCTATAGTTATACAGGTCGGAGCAGTATTCTGTCCATCTGTTCAGAATATCCTGGTCGTCAGCGAGACACTTCCCATTTTTGTCTTGGATTGTTAAACCTTTTCTCTGTTTCGTGCTAGTCAGGTCTTTCACCAGCTGATATGCTTTCTTGCTATTGCTTTTCTTGATGTTCTCTTCAATGTCTTGGCACTGTTCACCGATCCATTTCTCTTTTGCCTCCGTCATGGACTTCCTGATTCTTTTGTTGACTGCCCTATATTGTTCTGCTCTTTCTTTTGTTTCAGACAATAACAGCTTTGTCAAAACTAAACACCATCTGGAGAGATAAGAATATCTCACTTATCTCCAAGATCAGACTAATGCGCTCCCTTGTCATATCCATATTTCTGTATGCCTGTGAATCATGGACCCTGACTGCAGATTTGGAGAGAAGAGTACAGGCAGTGGAGATGAGATGCTTTCGGAGACTCCTTGGCATCTCCTACAAAGACCACATAAGCAACGAAAGCGTGCATAACAGAATCCAGCAAACCATTGGACCCTATGAGAACCTTCTAACGATCGTGAAAAAGCGTAAACTTAAATGGTATGGGCATGTCACAAGATCCCAAGGAATTACAAAGACAGTTTTGCAAGGCACTGTCCAAGGAGGAAGAAGAAGAGGCAGACCAAGGAAGAGCTGGGAGGATAACATCAGCGAATGGACAGGCCTAGAACTCAACAAAACCCTGAGAAAGGCAGAACAGAGAGAGGAATGGAGGGAACTGGTTGTTGAGTCTTTGAGGGTGCCCCCACGGTCGTCAGACTACGGGACAGATAGATAGATAGATAGAAGTTTATCACAGCAACACAAATTTGACTGTTAGAGATACATGCAAACCTTGCCAATCACATAAGGCATAGGATGACAGGGGGAATGTTGGTTCAAGAATCTGTCCCAAGGATATGGGGAAAAAGCCCTCAAACAATGTTAATGTAGATGTAACATGCCATTTTGAATTATAGCGGTTTTGTGTTTGTTGTTTTTTTAAAACCCAAAACGCAATTAATATCTCTCAGTTGACATTAACACGCGCATGAATGCACAAATATTTTATATGCTCTCTTCACCAATTCATAAGAGTGTGAATTCCCGTATGCCACACACACACACACACACACACACACACACACACACACACACACACACACACACTGAGTAAACCCCTCCCCCCCCTCCCAGAGAGAGAGAGGCAAACACACACACACACACATCCCCCATCCCGAACGCTCGTATCCCTCCGCCATACCCCCCCCCCCCCCTACCCTGAACACATACACCACCCACCCACCTCCCCTACATACACCCCCACACCACACATCCACCCCCCACCTTCACAACACCCCCCCCCCTCCACCCCAATACCTCAACATTGCCAGCCTCAGCGTTAGCCATCAGTACGTCGCCGACTCAAGACCCTCACAACCCCCCCCCCCCCCCCCCCCCCACCTACCACCACACACACACCCACCAATGGATCGGTGGTCTAGAGGTAACGCGCCTGTCTAGAAAGCGAAAAGTTCGGGTCGGAAGTGTGCGGTGGTTTGTATCCCGTTTGGACCCGAAACTTTTTCCCCATCCATTAGACCTTGAGTGGTGGTCTGGGCGCTAGTCTTTCGGATGAGACGATAAACCGAGGTCCCGTGTGTTGCACAAAATCATTCAGCGCACGTAAAAGAACCCACGGCAACAAGGGAGTTGTCCCTGGCAAAATTATGTAGAAAAAAGCCACTCTGATAGGGAAACAAGTACTGTTGCAGACAGGAAAAAAAAAAAAGGGTGGCGCTGCTCTTGTGGCGACGTGCTCTCCCCGGGGAGAGCAGCCCAAATTTCACGCAGAGAAATGTGCGTGACTTAAAGTGGTATAAATAAATAAATAAATAAATAAATAAATAAATAAATAAACCACTACCTCAACATTGCCAGCCTCAGCGTTGGCCATCAGCACGTCGCCGACCCCTGACCCGACGCCCCTCAGCCCGGTCAGGCAGCGCGGCCGGACGCCGGTCAGACTGGCCAGCTCGGAGAAGTCCGAGTCCAGACAGAGCAGCTCGGAGGCGCTGCCGAGGAAGAGCCGGCCCTGCCTGGTCACCGCCATGGACAGCGGCGTGAACAGGGGCCGGGGCAGCGTCAGGCGCTTCAGCCGAGCCCCGCTGTCGCTGTAGAAGGTCAGCGAGAGCTCCTTGCCGTCGTGCGAGGCGAACACCAGCTCCTGCCCGTGATATAATGATGATGGTGATTATTATGTGTTAGGGGATTATGTGTTAGGGTGGATTGGTGCATCGGAGGTCTAGAGGTAACGCGCCTGTCTAGAAAGCGAAAAGTCCGGGTCGGAAGTGGGCGGTGGTTCATATCCCGTTTGGAACCGAAAATTTTTCCCCATCCACTAGACCTTGAGTGGTGGTCTGGGCGCTAGTCTTTCGGATGAGACGATAAACCGAGGTCCCGTGTGTTGCACAAAACTTATTTAGCGCACGTAAAAGAACCCACGGCAACAAGAGAGTTGTCCCTGGCAAAATTCTGTAGAAAAAAAGCCACTCTGATAGGAAACCAAATGCAGTTGTAGACAGAAAAAAAGAGAAAAAAAATGGGTGGCCCTGCTCTGTGGCGACGCGCTCTCCCCAGGGAGAGCAGCCCGAATTTCACGCAGAGAAATCTGACGTGACTTAAAGTGATATAAATAAAATAAAAAAAATAAATAAATAGGGGACGGGATAGCTCAGTGGTCGGAGCACTCGCTTTCCCCCAGCCAAGGTTAAGCAGCGTCGAGCGTGGTTACCAGCTGGATGGGTGACCGTTTGCGCCACGCCTTGGCTTCAGAACAGTTCCCCCCCAGTTCACCCAGCTGTAAATGGGTACCTGCCCTCTTTAGGGTCAGGGAAGGTTAAAGCAGCGAGGGAGAGGGGATGGGCGCCGCCCTCAATATGCTGGCCCTAGAGAAGTGAGGTCTCTGACGCCTCGCTCCCTTACGACCTTATAGGTTATGGGACACCTTTACCTTTATTATGTGTGCGTGTTCACGTAGAAATCTCTTAACGTCTATTAGTCGCCATCATGACCGGAAGTCATGGTACGTGTGTGTGAGAAGGGTTTGGGGGGTTGTGGAGGGAGTGTGAAGGGGGCGTGTGTGGAAGGAGGGAGTGGGGGGGGGGAGGAAGAAGGTGGTGGGGGGGGGGGGGGAGGAAGAAGGGGGTCGGGGTGGTGTGTGGTGGTAGTGGTGTGGGGTGGGTGTGTGTGTGGGGTGTGTGTGTGTGTGGGGTGTGTGTGGGGTGGGTGTGTGGGTGTGTGTGTGTGGGGGGGGGGGTGGGGGGGATTGTGTTGTGGTGGTGGTAGTGGTGTGTGTGTGGTGTGTGTGCGTCCGTGCGTGCATGTGTTGTGTGGTGTTTTGTGTGTGGTGTTTTGTGTGTGTGTGTGTGTGTGTGTGTGTGTGTGTGTGTGTGTGTGTGTGTGTGTGTGTTGTGTGTGTGTGTGAGAGTGTGTGTGTGAGAGTGTGAGTCGGTGTGTGTGTGGTCATGTCGAGTCAAGTCAAATCAAATCTTTTTTGAGAGTAAAAGATACGACTTTTTTCATCCAGCTCTCACAAGAAAATTCACTATGTGTGTTTGTGAGTTAAGGCAAGTGATGCTGTACAGTATTGTATTGTTTGTATTGTATACCACTTTTACCAATGCCAAATTTCTCTGCATGGAATTCTTCCTCTTCTTCTTCATCCTCCTCGAGCGCTGCTCAAACAGCAACTCATTGCTGTCTATGAGTGAAAATTTCTCACGCTGCCGTTAAGCGCCCGACAAGTCAGGCCCAGCGCATCCGACTTGGGCATGGCATGGAATTCGAGCTGCTCTTCTCAAAATATGCAAGGTCGTCACAAGAGCACCCTACCCCCTCCTTTTTAAATTTTTTTATAACTGTTCCTTATGACGGCGATATGTGATTGTTATTGTTTTCTGCGTTCTTATATTCTTTATCTGCGTTTATAGATATCTGTGCCTCTGTCTTTTTGAAACACACTCTCTCTCTCTCTCTCATAGCCTTAAAGGGGACAGTATTTCCACAGACAACCACCAAGCCAGCTGAGACGTGACCAGGAAAGAACAAAGTAGCAAAAACCACAAAAAGCAGGCAAAAACTATGTGTGTGTGTTCGTTATCAGATAAGCCAGCTTCCCAGTTTGAGCAACAACTCTTAGTCAGAGATACAATGTAGAACAGTGTGACGTCAAAGTAGCTGTGACACAAAACTGTCAGCCAGTTTTGGATCTACCAAGAGATCTACTGTGAAGACAAAGGGACTCTTCAGCTGCCTGCTGAAGACTAGCTCCAAACCACTGACAGCACAGTGGCAGGATTTGGCACACGTGTAGTCAAGGAATAATTATGTCTCCAGGATGACTGACTGATCAGAGCAAAGGTGACTACTGAGACAGTCACAGAAACAAATTCAGAAAGACTGCATTACATCATACAGAGAATACAGATGTCTTGCTGTTTGAATCAGATGACATCATCTTAGAATAATTATATTTCTCCCCCGTGGGGATGCCGGGACCTGTCAGTATGAATAACATCCTCATCGTCTGGAAATTCTATACTACTAGTTTTATTTTCTATCACTCTGTTTGTGCCTTGTTCCTATTCTTCCTATCACCTTCTTGTCTATTTTCTGCATTCTTGGTCCATTCCCCTACCCGTTTTTCAGAATCTTAAACTGATAACAATTCTCTCTTATGCGGAAGTAAGATGTGCTGGGCCTGACTTGTCAGGTGCTTAAGGGCAGTGTGACGCCTTTTCGCTCATATAACAGACAACAATAGTTGCTGTTTGAGCATTGACAACAAGGACGACCACGAAGAAGAAGAAGAAGAAGAAGAAGAAGAAGTTTTCCCTTCAACTGGCAATGAAAAAACCACCTTCTGGTTTATCAAACAAGACAGAAAATAACATGACCGGATAGCCTGGTGGTCAGAGTGATGCGCACTGCGCTGTGATCTGCTGACCCATGTTCGAATCTCGTTCAAGAGAATTTTTCCTCAGAAGTTAACATCAGTGCCGACTCCACTCCCCCTAAAATGTCCTTTGGATGAGACTATAAATCAAGATCCCGTGTGCAATCGCACGCAGAACATCTTGCGCATACGTGAAAAACCCGCTCTGCTTTTTGGAAGAGTAGGCCAATGTGTGGGAACAAACGACAAAATTTCCAAACCTGCATACACACGGGGAATAAATGTAACAACGCACAAGAGTGATTATTTCATTAACCCCGAAATAATAGAATAAAATAAATTAATGAATAAACAGAAGTCTGGTTCTAAAATAGTATGTTTGCTTATGCCGTTACCCTCTGTAAATAAAATTCATTCTTTCAATTCTCTCTCGCTTTCTCTCTCTCTCGTGTGTCACACGCAGAACCCCCCCTCCCGCTACACACACCACAATAATTAATAATCTTACGTTTTTTTCGTAAAACACACCTACTACTCTAATCTTGCGAGGTCAAAGACCGAGAAAGATGGAGAGGGCGGTTTGTCAAGTCGGCATGTGCAATGTACTTTAATATAATGGAATAGAATGGAATGCATTTTAATGTGAATATAATATACGTTCTTCAAAAACAAACATGACTAATCTAACAAATCCAGACACTCAAGAGTCTAAAGAAACCACCTGACCTCTCAGTCTATGAAACCTTGAATGACCATTGAAATCTCTCCCTCTCCAAAAAATTATAAATGACCATTGAAATCTCTCCCTCCAAAAAAAACCTTGAATGACCATGGAAATCTCTCCCTCTCCAAAAAAACCCTTGAATTACCATTGAAATCTCTCCCTCTCCAAAAAAACCCCTCGAATTCCCATTGAAATCTCTCCTTCTCCAAAAAACCTTTAATGACCATTTGAAATCTCTCCCTCTCCAAAAAAACCCTTGAATGACCAATGAAATCTCTCCCTCTCCCCAAAACCTTGAATGTCTTTATGACCATTGAAATCTCTCCCTCTCCAAAACACCTTGAATGATCATGGAAATCTCTCCCTCTCCAAAAAACCTTGAATGACCATGGAAATCTCTCCCTCTCCAAAAATCCTTGAATGACCATTGAAATCTCCTTCTCAAAAAAAACCCTTAAATGACCATTGAAATCTAGGTATGTAGTATAAGACTAATACCCTCTGTTTCAAATGTCTCCACAAATCTGCACCATCTTATCTCTGTAACTGTCTTCACCTGTACACTCCATCCCGTTCCCTTCGTTCAGCCGCAGATACTTTGTGCTTTCGAACACCCAGATTCAAACAAACCACTGTTGGCTGTCGCTCTTTCTCTGTTTCTGGTCCATCCATCTGGAATGACCTCCCTCTTTCACTTCGCTAAAAGCCTTCACTTGATACCTTCAGGTCCAGCCTCAAAACACTCTTTCCCCTCATATCCGTCCCTTCCTTTTCAACAGCATACTTCATCTCCTAAGAGTGTGTGAGTGTGTGTGCATAAATTTGAAATAATTATGTTTTTCATTATATTTGAGGAAAGTTGCATGCGCGTAGATGATTTGAGTGAAAGCGCTTCGATTTGTTTGTTTTACAAGATTCAGCGCTATATAAATTCCATATATTATTATCATTATTATAAATCTCTCCCTCTCCCAAAAAACCATAAATGACCATTGAAATCTCTCCCTGTCCAAAAAAATCCATGAATGACCAATGAAATCTCTCCCTCTCCAAAAAATCCATGAATGACCATGGAAATCTCTCCCTCTCCAAAAAAACCCATGAATGACCATTGAAATCTCTCCCTTTCAAAAAAAACATGGAATGACCATGGAAATCTCTCCCTCTCCAAAAAAAACCTTGAATGACCATTGAAATCTCTCCTTCTCCAAAACAAACCTTGAACGACCATTGAAATCTTTTTCTCTCCCCCAAACCTTGATTTTCTTTATGACCATTGAAATCTCTCTCTCTCCAAAAAAAACATGAATGACCATGGAAATCTCTCCTTCTCCAAAAAAAAACCCGTGAATAAACATTGGAAATCTCTCCCTTTCCAAAAAAAACCATGAATGACCATCGAAATCTCTCCCTCTCCAAAAAACCATGAATGACCGTTGAAATCTCTCCCTCACCAAAAAACCTTTAATTTCTTTATGACCATTGAAATCTCTCCCACTCCCCCAAACCTTGAATTTCTTAATGACCATTGAAATCTCTCCCTCTCCAAAAAACCATGAATGACCATTGAAATCTCTCCCTCTCCAAAAAACCTTGAATGACCATTGAAATCTCTCCCCCTCCAAAAAACCTTGAATGACCATTGAAATCTCTCCCTCTCCAAAAAAAACCTGGAATGACCATTGGAAATCTCCCCCTCTCCAAAAAAACCCATGAATGACCATTAAAAACCTCTCCCCCCCTCCCCCATCCTCCCCCCCCCATCCTCCCCCCCCCCCCCCCCCCTCCCTTACTCACGCGCTTGTCGGTGCAGGCCATGGCTGTGGGCGGGTTGAGGGGGTTGACGAAGTCTGCGGCCACGTCTGTGGCTGTGTCCAGCCTCTTGACGGCGTGGGGGAAGGGCAGCACCACGTACACCGCCTGCCCCTCCCGCGCGGGGGCGAAGTCCACCACCTCCCCGGGGAACTCCAGGCGCTTGGCCTCGCAGAGGTCGGCGGTGAGGGTGACCAGGCAGTTGCCCACCGCCGCCAGCACGCTGCCGTCGCCGCGAGGGTGCAGCTTGCGCAGCTTGCGCTGCTGCTGCTTGGTGGAGCTCAGGGCCACCTTGTGGCGCAGGACCGGGGACTGGAACTGCACCGTCGTGTAGCCCAGGCTGCCCTCCTTGCCCAGCAGCGGCTGCAGGGCCGGGCTCATCTTGAAGGAGAACTGAAGGTGGCCGCGGGACGGGGGCACCTTGGACATCACCGACTGGATCCGCGCCGTCAGTTTGGTGCTCCGGCGGAGGAAGTCGGCGTCGCTGCCGGCCAAGGCGTCGCTGGCCGAGGTCAGCAAGGCGGCCAGGGCCCCGCGCTTCTCCTGGATGCTCCTGACCTCGCCCTGCAGCACCTGGTCTATACGGCCCTTCATGCCCAGCACCTTCTCCGAGGCCCTGTCGGCGCGGCTGCTGAGGGCGGCGCACACCTGCTGGCGCGTGCTCTCCACCTGGCGCACCACCTGCTGGCAGCTGTCGGCCAGGGCCGCCGCCCGGTGCCTGCACTCCTCTTCCAGGTCGGCTAGGGCCCCTTGCAGCGTGCTGAGGCTGAGCAGCTGACGCCGAACCTGAGAGGTAAGGTGAAGTGAAGGGAAAGCAGGTGAAAACTGCTTCGATCAGCTCGTGAAGGGCAGTTGTATTGTATTGTGATGGTGTGGTAAGTAATTACCTCCCATGTGTTCAGAGCGATGTGTTACTATTTTGGGACACACCTGCAAATTGTGCAGCGCTCTGTTTCCTTGGGTGTGGTTGAAAACTACCCATTGCATACACTTTGCCTTCGCGGTAAAATGTAGTATTTATGCAGCCTCTTTCTTAGAGGTCATATCCTCCCTGATCATACTGTGCTGTCATAGTCGAGAAGGTATACAGAGGTGTGGCAGATCAAATATCTCCACTCTGTTACAGCATGTTTGTCCGTCGTGTCCGACGATGACCTCCAAAACAGCAGAGAAGGCAGCTGCTTTTTTTTTTGGAAAATGGGCAGAAATTTGATCATAGTGGAGATGCCTTGCTCCACAGTACATCCCTCCCCACTCTCTCGGCCAAGTGGGCATAAGGACAGTCAGCGTTGGAGTTGTTCTCTCCAAAGGCCAACCAGCTCCCCAGGCTGCAGCACATTTAGGACTGTGCGAGTCAAGCCTCCTTCCTAGTCAGAGTCCTAGTCGATCACTAAAGACTAAACTGTAAAGTAGAATTCCATGAGTGGGAAAGAAAGCCACTGGTCATACAGCCTCTCACCTTGCTGTTGCCCCCGGCGTCAGTGGTTTAATCAAGAACTGTGATAAAGCCCAGGCGCAGGGATTACAGAGCACAGCACTGACGGGCATGCACTGTCCATCCCTGCTTACTTTCTCAAGTTTGATAGTTTTACTATCACTGGTTTAGCCTCATCCGAAGAACTTTGTGGGGAGTACAGCTGGTACTGCTGTTAACTCCTTGGGGATAAAATCCTCTCGAACGGGTGTCTCTGTGGTGGCTTGAACCCACACCGTCTGATGACGAGCTCTGTGCTCTAACCACTACGCTCTCCCGCCTCCATATACATACATACTTACATACATATATATATTTTTTTTTTCTCTTCAAGATCCCAGTTTAGGGATTACTACCAACTTTACAGAGTATGCAGAGTGCTCTGCTGAAACAAAATCAACATGTCAGTGTTCTCATTTGAAATTGGAGGCAGGGGCAGCAAGCTGTCACTGTGCTGGGGTTGACACTAACAACTTCGATTCAACCCCCCTGCAGCAAACCACAACAACACTGCGTAACTTACATACGGAAATGTTCTTCACAGGTACACCGAGACAGAAGGAGAGCCATAATATTTTAAAGGGTGAAAAGCAAGCACATGAACAGTATAGAATGCGCAGAGTATGAGGGAATGTGGAGGCGGAACTGAAGCATGCAAGTAAATGTATTGAATTGCAGACGTGTGAGGTATTACAAACAACTAACGGGGATTCTTTTCTTCGTTTCTTGGCTTCGTGAGCTCTGGAGCTCCCAAACGGTGAGGTTTTAAATATGTGACTGTTTTTGCCCACCACTAAGGTAGCCACATTCTGACTTCAGGGACACTTATGGGCATAGTTTCAACTGTCTGAAGAAGTTTGGTGATCAGTTCAGAAAGAAGATGGACTATTTTTCTGAACACTAGAAGAAATGACAACTTGCAGAGCTGTTATATATACAGTGTTACGGAAAGAAATCTTAGTAGAACAGTTTAAAAGCTAATCCCTGGATGACCGACAATTGTGTGACCATCTGATGGAATACGAGATGGTGTTGTTCATGTTAAACATAACTCGTATGATGCAAGTCATGCGATGATGAGGTAGCGATATTGCCAACTGCCTTGTCATGAAATGTTCATATTTTACATATCTAGCCCTCCCCTCCCCCCTCTCCCCCACCCACACCTCCAATGTCCCCTCATAAAAAAATGGGCAGAAAAACCTATCCACAATTACTTATATTTGTATAGTCTTGCTCTCACTTACTCTCTCCCCCTTCACCACTATTATGTAAGCAAGCACCGGAGGATGAAGTACATTTTGTGTTGTGCTGTCCAGTTTTAGAGGATGTTAGGCAGAATTACATCCCTGTTAAAATATAGTAGACAGCCTAATTTATTTAGACTCTGTTTACTCCTGGCATCAAGTCATCCTGAGGTTGTGCACAGCCTCACTTTATATTTTGTGTAAAGCTTTCAGAATAAGAGAGACATTGTCATCCTAAGCCATACTTTTGTAACTGACTTTTTGTTATACAGTAACATGTTGTCGTTACTATTGCTTTTACGCCCCACCAAAATACTAAGCAGTTCGGCAACCCCCTTCATGTATGGGCCAATGGCCTTTTTGTGAATAAATCGTTCGAGTTCCCCCTTCACCATTCTGGCTGCACACCGGTATTAAAATCACTCTTTTCCTTCTGTTTTTCTATGTAACTCTTATATTCATACCGCACGTACTAAGGCATCCACAGAAATAAAAACCACTTTTTGTGAAAGACTAGCCTCTGACTCAAAACTCATGTGATTTTGAACAAATTTGGTAGGTTTGACATTTTTTATTTTTTCAGCAAACACTGTACCCCCTCAGTCCTTTGTCATCTGCTAGCTTCCTTACCGCAATATGCATGCGCGGGGTCAACGCTGTATGAATTACAGGCAAACCTCATTTGATGGTTATTTCCAACTTTCTCGTGACTACCTGGTATTGCTCTATGTCCTCAATCCCAAAAAACAAGTGCACAGTCCATCATTTCATGCTTTAAAAAAATCTGTGAAAATCACCAACATTTTTTTTTCCACTCGCACTCTATAGAAGATACTACGTGACCCCAAAATGAATACCGGTGTGTAGCCTGTATTCTGCCACACCCGCTCCTCCTTCCTGCTCCTTCCCCCCTCTCCCTCCCTCCCCTTCCCCACCCCCCTCACCTCGGAGCGTTGTGTGGGCGCCTCAGAAGACACGGGCACCAGCTGGTGGTGGGGGCCCTGGTGGTGGGGGCAGGCGGGGCGGCAGACCAGGCAGCGGCACGGGCGGCAGTAGTGACCCCACTCCCCGCTCCAGTGCGCCTCGCACGACAGGTCCAGGCTGGACCCGGGGGTCGAGTCCGGGGTCTGCTTGTGCCCCTGTGCACACAGCCACCACACCATACACACACAGCCACCACACCATACACACACAGCCACCACACCATACACACACAGCCAACACGCACGCGCGCACAGACAGACACAGTCACATAGACACACACACACACACACACACAGACAGACAGACACACTCACGCACACACACACACTGACAGACAGACACACACACACACACATACACACACAGCCAACACACACACTCACACACACACACACACACACACACACACACGCACGCACGCACGCACGCACACACACACACACACAACCAACACACACACACACAGCCAACACACACACACACGCGCGCGCGCGCGCGCACACACACACACACAGCCACCCACACACACACACACACACATACACACACACACAGCCACCAACCACACACACACACACACACAGCCAACACACACACACACACACACACACAGAGCCAGAACACACACACACACACACACACACACACACAGACACAGACACACACAGACACATACACAGCCAACACACACACACACACACACACGCACACACGCACACACGCACACACACACCGTGGATAGTTGGTTTGATTTTTCGTTACGGGTGTATCGATAAACCTTGTTGAAAGTTTTCAGGCCATATGTAAAGCGTGTGTGGCCAGTTGACATCGTGTGATTCAGTTCCAGTGTGTTCCAGTTGCAGTTCAACCAGTTCCAGTGTCATCTAGTGAAATCCAATTCCAGTGGAATCAGTTCCAACGGAATCAGTGAAAATGGAATCGGTTCCAGTGGAATCAGTTTCAGTATCCACTTACCCAGTTCCAATGGAATCAGTTCCAGTATCATAAATCCAGTTCTAATGGAATCAGTTGCAGTATCCACTTATCCAGTTCCAATGAAATCAGTTCCAGTATCCAGTTCCAATGGAATCGGTTCCAGTATCCATTAATCCAGTTCCAATGGAATCAGTTCCAGTACCCACTTATCCAGTTCCAGTTGAATCAGTTCCAGTATCCACTTATCCAGTTCCAGTGGTATCCAGTAGAATCAGTTCCAGTATCCACTTATCCAGTTCCAATGGAATCAGTTCCCGTATCCATTAATCCAGTTCCAGTAGAATCAGTTCCAGTATCCACTTATCCAGTTCCAGTGGAATCAGTTCCATCCAGTATCCACTTATCCAGTTCCAATGGAATCGGTTCCAGTATCCACTTATCCAGTTCCAGTGGAATCAGTTCCATCCAGTATCCACTTATCCAGTTCCAATGGAATCAGTTCCAGTATCCACGTATCCAGTTCCAGTGGGATCCAGTGGAATCAGTTCCTGTATCCACTCCCAGTGAGATATTGTGGAACAAATTCCAGTATCCACTTTTCCAGTTCCAGTGGGATCTTGTGGAATCAGTTCCAGTATCCACTTATCCAGTTCCAGTGGAATCAGTTCCAGTATCCACTTATCCAGTTCCGGTGGTATCCAGTGGAATCAGTTCCAGTGGAATCAGTTCCAGCAGTGTCTATCTGACATTGAACGGAATCAGTTCAGTTCAAACAACACGAGATGAGGGGTAGGAGAAGAGAAGCCAAGTGGTTACAGCGTCGAGCTCACGATCTGACGGCCCCGGTTTGAGCCTCCACGAGACCAGGGGATCCCCCCTAGTGTATACACCAGTGCCGACTCCACTCCCCAAAAAGGCCTTAATGATAATAATAAAATAATGGTACTTATATAGCGCTATATCTTGCAAAGACAAATCAAAGCGCATGCATTCAACCTAATCTTATACAGTCATGCAATCAATGATAAACAATTAATAGTTTAAACAAACAAATATTACAAACATGGTGCGCTGCAGACAAAATCTTCAGGTGAGGCTATAAACTGGGGTCCCAAGTGCAAACGTACGCAGACCATTTCGTGAACAGGTGAAAAACCCGTTCCGCCTTTTAGCAGAGTAGCCATTAGCGTAAGTGGTAGGAATGCAGGACTTGTAGATTTTGTCTGCAGCGCACCATGTTTGTAATATCTGTTTGTTTAAACTATTGATTATTTATCATTGATTGCATGACTGTGTCAGATTAGGTTGAATGCATGCGCTTTGATTTGTTTTTGCAAGATATAGCGCTATATAAATCCATTTATTATTATTATTATTACTTGGCGTCGATGGTGTCCAGTTTAAGTAAAGTTATCCCTGAACGAAGTCAGTTGAATTCCAACAACCCAAGAGATGAATCTCCGGTCTTCTTTTGTGTCTAGAAACCCCATGGAGTTTTCGTTAAAAGAGGGTAAAAACTGAGACAGTACTGGACGTTCGTTGCCAGTCAATGGGGTCCAGTTTAAAACATACGAAACCAGCTCAGCTGTAAAAAGATGTTCATGTGCCACATTCTTTGAGTTTGAACATCATCAAGAACAACAACAGCGACATTATCAATCACAACATCATCATGAACATTAACAACAACTACTACAACTACTTCTACTACTACAACAACAACTACTACTACTACAACTACTACTACTACAACTACTACTACAGCTACTACTACTACTACTACAACTACTACTACTACAGCTATTACTACAACATCTACTACTATAACTACTACTACTTCAACTACTACTACAACTACTACAGCTACTACTACAACTACTACGACAACTACTACGACAACAACTACTACAACTACTACAACAACAACTACTACTACCCCTACTACAACTACTACAACAACAACTACTACAAAAAACTGCTACTACAACTACAACAACAACTACTACTACTACTTTTACTATTTTTACTACTACTACTTCTACTACTGCTGCTGCTGCTGTTGCTACTTCTACTACTACTACTACTACTACTATACTACTACCACCACCACTACCACTACTACTAAAACCACTGCAATTATAACAGCAAAACGGTAATGTTGCACACACAACAAAAGAGACATTTTTAAAAAATCCAAACCACCCTATCCCCATCACCAACAAAACCAACACCAAGAAATACAGAAATAGTTTCATCTAAACGAAAGAAACGATTTTCTGGAATCAGCAGACCTAAGCAGCGAAAAGATGTTAACAGAAAGAAAAAAACAACCACTCAACCCCCACCACCAGCAACATCACATGAAAAAATATTCTTTTGTAAATCCCATCAGCTGATAGGGTTTCATCTAAAACGAACGATGTTCTGGAATCAGCAGACAGGCTAAGAAATTCCAAGCCGTCATCAGACACTCACCCCATCTCTCAGCTGTTCTGGAGCAAAACTGGTGCTGACTCTCCCAGACAAAAATGGGGCCAGGTAAAAGTTGACCTGCAACAGAAAGTTCAGATAACATTGATTGAAACATTGGAAAGATCGCCATATTGGCATTTTGTCTTTGCGAAATGTGTCTGAATACAGGCTTGCTACGCTGCTCATACAGTGTTGAGCACACACATAAGCGCCACCTCCCCCCAAAGACACATACAAGCTCGGGCACGCACGCATGTACACACACACGTACGTACGCGCGCACGCACATGTACGTACACTGCATAATTCTCTCTTTCTTACTCACACACACATACATACACGCACGCAAGCACACACACGCACGCACGCACAGGCGCGCGCGCGAACCTAAACACACACACGAAATAAAAAAATTTTAAAAATACACACACGCGCGCGCGCACGTGTGTGTGTGTGTGTGTGTGTGTGTGTGTGTGTGTGTGTGTGTGTGTGTGTGTGTGTGTATTTTGTAGTGTATTCTTTTGTGGTTTTTTTCCTTATTGGTACATTTTACTGTTAAGGGTTGTAATAATGAAGTATTTTGATATTATCGTTAATAAATTTTTGTTCCTAGATAAATGGCTTGATGGAGAAAAAAAAAGCAAATGCATTGCTTATTCAATGTACCGTCTAGAAATTTAAAAAAATTGACTTTGTCTTTGTCTTTGACTTACACACACACACACACACACACACACACACACACACACACACACACACACACGTTTGTTTGTATTATGATGGATATATTTTCAAGATTTTTTAATTATTTGAATTGTATAGTTTAATATTGTTCAGGGTTTTTTGTTTTGTTTTTAATTCCATATATGCATATGTTATTGTTTTTTCTTGTTTGATTTGTATGGTTTATCATTGATTAGGTTTTTAAAAATTCTATGTCTGCATATATATTATCTTTTTTCTCTCTTATTTGTCTTTAAATAGATGGCTTGATGAAAAAAAAAAGCAAATGCACTGCTTATTTAATGTACCATCTGGAAAAAAAATCGACTTTGTCTTCGACTTTCACACACAAACACACCTGGAAAAAAAATCGACTTTGTCCTTGACTTTCACACACACACACATACACACCCCAGACACACACACACACACCACACACACACACACACTACACACACCACCCCTCCCTCCCACCCTACCCCCCCCCCCCCCCACCACCCCTCCCTCCACCACCCCCCACCCACACCCCAACCCACCCCCCCACCCACACCCAACCCACCCCCCACCCCAACAATCTGAAATCTGAATCTCACACACACACACAACACTCACACACACTCCCAACCTCACCCCCCCCCCTCCCCCCCCACACACACACACACACTCCCCCCCTCCCACACATCCCCCTACCCCCCCCCCCCACCCCACACACCCCCAACCTACCCAACCCTACCCCCACCCATCCCAACCCCTCAAACAAACCAAACAAACCAAACCAAAGTCAGTCACCACCTGGAAACTGGTCACGCCATCCTCGGGCACAGGGACTCGCGCCTGACAGAGCGGGCAGAGGAAGAAGAAAGCCTGCTGGTCAGCGGCACCCTCACCCACACCCACACCCACATTGGCATTGGCATTGGCCGGCTCCTGGGTGGCCCGTTCCATCAGGTCGCAGATGCACTCGGAGCACAGCGTGTGGTGGCAGGGAAGGAAGCGCGGGCTTCGGTACGTGTCGTAACACACCGGGCACGTCAGGTCCAACGAGGCAGAGTCGCCACCGCCAGCGCCACCGCTACCGCTGCCGCCGCTACCGCTGCTGTTGTTGAGGGAGCTGCGGCGGTTGTCTTTGCTTGCCATGGTTGGTTGGTTGGTTGGTTGGTGAGGTTGTTTTTTGTTGGTTGGTGAGGTTGTTGTTTTTTGGTTGGTTGGTTGGTTGTGGTTGGTGAGGATGTTTTTTTTTTTGTTGGTTGTTTAGTTGGTTGGTTGGTTGGTTGGTGAGGTTGTTGTTTTTTGTTGATGTTGGTTGGTTGTGGTGAGGTTGTTTTTTTGTTGTTTTTTGTTGGTTGGTTGGTTGGTGGTGAGGTTTTTTTTGTTTTTTTTGTTGGTTGGTTGGTTGGTGGTGAGGTTGTTTTTTGTTGGTTGGTTTGGGTGGTTGGGGAGGTTGTTTTTTGTTGGTTGGTTGGTTGGTTTTTTAGTTGGTTGTGAGGTTTGGGTTTTTTGTTGTTTGTTTGGTTGGTTGGTTGGTTGTTGGTTGGTTGGTTGTAGTTGGGTTTGGGTTTGGGTTTGGTTTGGGTTGGTGGTGGGTTGTTGTTTGTTGGCTGGTTGATTGGTTGGGAAGTTGTTGTTTGTTAATGTTGTTTCTGTTCTTTAGTTTTTGGTTTTTGTAGGTTCCGCCATGTGTCTGTGTTTTTTTTCTTTTTCTTGTCGTTCACTGAAAGACAGGAAAAGACGAAAACACGAAGTAAACAACTGTGTCTGATCTTAAGGGGTGAAAAGTAATGCCGGAATCCGTTACATGTGTCAGAAGTAGAAAAAAACCCAGCATAGCATTGTCACAAGTCATCGTAACTAGCTTTACACAATTACAAACAAACAAGCAAGATAGCACAATAAATCGTCATAATAATATGTGATAAACACATTGCAGCCATGTGTCACAACTATCATGCAACAACTACTACAAAAGGGGTTGGAGTTTGGGGGTTTGTTTGGGGTTTCTTGTTGTTGGTGGTTAAACTGCTTCTTTTTTCCCCATTCTTTGGATGAGACTATAAACCGAGTATCCCGTGTGTGAACGCGCGCAGAACATCTTGCGCACACGTTAAATCCTGTTCAGTTTTCGAAAAAGAGTAGGCCATTGCGTGCCGGTGGGAACGGATGACAAAATTTACAAAACCGCATACACACGGGGACTGGATGTGTAAAAAAGCACACGAGTGCTTATTCCATTATCCTCGATATAAAAGAATAAAAATCAATCAATCAATCATTCTTTTTGTTGTTGTTTGGGGTTTTGTTTGTTTGTTTGTTTGTTTATTTGTGTGTGTGTGTGTGTGTGTGTGCGTGCGTGCGTGCGTGCGTGCGTGCGTGCGTGCGTGTGTGTGTGTGTGTGTGTGTGTGTGTTGCTGCCTGACTTTCTGTGGCGTTCTTATTCTTGCTGTCCCCACTCCGCTCATTTCAATCTCTCCGCCCAAGCCTGCTCTACGCTAATAATTTTATACACGCACGCACGATCCCTCCTAATATGCCCCCAACTGACGACGGTAATAGCGCAGTCAGGGAGCCAGATTAAGGGAAACGCCCGCCCCAGTAGTAACCATCATTAGTGTCCTTCCTTCGATAATTTACCATTCTACACAGTCCTGTGACAACAACCTCATTCCGCATAATATCATGATAACCAGTATATAACAATCACACAATGATGACAACATTACAAACGCTAGCCAACGTAACACACACATACACCGTAACCAAAGTAACACAGTCCCACAAGATAACTACTAACAAGACACAGTCTAACATATAACCAACATAATACAGTGGAGTCATACTAGTCGACAAGCTACATACCACAAACACAATAACCATCATACAATACTTGATAACCACCATACCACACACGATAATGAAAAAACATAGTTATATAACAGATATATCACATTATTGATAATTAATAAAACATACATGATATCCGACATAACACAGCCACACATAATAACCAACACAGTCATATTTGATTATATAAATTTATAACAGCCAACACGTAACAACTAACGTAACATGCATGATAACCAATGTAATATATGTGACAACCAACAGAACATGATTATGTAATAACCAACATAACACATGACAAGCAACGTGAAGAGGCATACTTCATGTACAACATAAGCAACTATATATAATAAACAATAATTATTACATACAATCACACATAATAACCTACATAACAAACCACATACACTACTCTACCCACAATCTAACAGTTATATGTAAATAGCCAAAATATCACACGATAATGTGATAACTATCATGATTATCAACTGCTAAATATCATCGCCAACATAATTACATGTCCAAATACAACTTCACCAAAATGCCAGCCACAATCACAAACATATAGCATACAATTACCGACATGACACAGACATGGTGTGAAATCTACCTGCACACACACATACACACACACGCTCTCTCTCTCTCTCTCTCTCTCTCTCTCTCTCTCTCTCTCTCTCTCTCTCTCTCTCTCTCTCTCTCTCTCTCTCACACACACACACACACACACACACACACACACACACACACACACACACACACACACACACACACACTCAGACAGAGAGACACACGCTCATGAATTCATACACATTCTTGTCTCTTTCACCTATCATCGAATATCGCTTAAAGTGGAAAGATGTTAAAGCGAATGATCACACCACACACACACACACACACCACACACACACGCGCGCGCGCGCGCGCACGCGCACACACACACACACCACACTAATACACACACGTACACTAATTTCAATTCCTACCCAAAAGCATCCCCCAAACCAACACTTGCTCACACACTACAAAACCAACCACTATTTACATTCCATCATTGCAACGAACCAAAACTCACACACACACACACACACACACTCTCTCTCTCTCTCTCTCTCTCTCTCTCTCTCTCTCTCTCTCTCTCTCTCTCTCTCTCTCTCTCACCACACACACACACACACACACACACTGTCTCTCTCTGTCTCCCCCCCCCTCCCCCCCCCCCCCAACAAACTATCAACTGCACTGCTTGACTTTGTTACCGAAGCTATATCAAAGCCCCAGCGGAGATGTCCAACCTAGAAAAAATCAGAAATATCCCAATCCAGGGATTATCTGAACTATTCCATCTCACTCTTCTGTCAGCCACAAACTCAAAACTGCGCTGTGTTCTCTCTACCAACTAACTTATCATAACCTGTCGGTCCGTATACTAGGGCCGTCACAAGAGAGGATTCTACATCATAGCGATGTAAGCCCCAGCGGAGACTTCCAACCTAATAGGGAATCATTATCTGAAATATTCTCTCTTCTGTCAGCCCACGAGCTCAAACTGCGCTAGGTTCACGCTACCAACTGATTCATAACGTATCGGTACAGTGAGACCGTCACAAGAGAATGATCCTTTCTCGATCACTATATCAAAGCCCCAGCGGCGATTTCCAATCTAGAGAACATCTGAACTATCCCATCTCACTCCTCGGTCAGCCACAAACTCAAAACTGCGCTCTGTTCGTGTTGCTGACAAAGAGAATGATTTTTGATCACTATATCAAAGCCCCAGCGGAGATTTCCAACCTAGTAGGGAATATCTGAAATAGTCTTTCTTCTGTCAGCCATAAACTCTATGCAC
>CM054166.1:5382779-5462779 GCA_028751875.1 Rapana venosa
GAAGTGAATTGTGTAGGGCTCTATTTCCTTGGGTGGAAATTGTGACTCATTCCTACATTCATTGTGCCGTCACACAAAACTATAGTATCAATTATCTAAAACAGAAGCCATGTTTCTCATTATTCTGATCGTGCTCCGTAACTTGAAATTTGCAATAAAGATGGGAACTAATCCGATTCCATTACAGCAAACAAAAGTGATCAATTTGGCGAAATGTGACTCATGTCTTTTCATTAATTTTCTAAAAAAAAAAAAAAAAGTTGACGAACTAATTACGAATGGCTTCTCAGACGAAAATGAAACAAACCAAATGGTACTTGTCCCTCAGCTATCCCAATTCAGAGCAAAAACTAAAACAGTGTAAAGTGGACCCATTGAAATGGAAACTGTACAAATTAGACCACAAGCTACAATTAATTGCTCTCAGAATAATGATAATAGCATTTTTTGCAGGAAACATAGCCAGATTAGCAGTGGAATTATATAGAATAAACTTGATGGATAGTAACAAATAGCCTATTAGTGTTTGGAGCACGCAGGCACACACACACACACACACACAACACACACACACACACATCGCCTATCCTCTCTTTCCACCCCCCCCCCCCCCCCTCTCTCTTCCCCAATTGTAAACCTATCCCAATATTCTCTTCCAAATTTACAGCCTGCCCTTCCTTATCTCTAGTGTTCAACCCACTCCTACCCCTATCCCAGTTGGAAACAGTGTTCATTATGGGTTTTATGCTTCTTTGTAACCTGGGGATAATAAATTAAGCCCAATGGCTGGCTTCCTCAGCATAGCCTGCTTTTATCAGCCTTAAGGAATGAAATTAAAGAATGAAATAATTAAAGTGTTTTGTCATTTAATGCTTTTTTTTAAAAACTCTGATGGTGTTGGGTGTTTGATGGGATGGGTTGGTGTTCAAGTTGAAGTTGAAGTTGAAGTAGATGTTATTGGAGTCGCTGAAATTGAATAGGGTGACAGCCCTGACAGTGGCGTTCGTGGTCGACAGGGTTCTAAACAGCACGAAATGAAATGAAATCCTCCCTCCCACTCCAACTCAGAGCCTATCCCCCTCCCCTTAACATTTACACTGCCTATCCTCTCTCAGCAAACAGCCTATCCGCCTCCTCCATCCCCCCACCCCACCTCACTCAACCCCCTACCTCCACCTTTCAGAAGAAGAAGAAGACCAACACCAACAACAAACAACAACAACAACAAAGGTGGATCTGTGGTCTAGAGGTAAGCACCTGCCTAGAAAGTGAAAAGTCTGGGTTTCCACGAAACGAAGTGTGCGGTGGTTCGATCCCCGTTTGTGCCAGAACCCCCCCCCCCCCCCCCCCCCCCCCCCACACACACACGACCGTGAGAGGTGGTCTGGGTGTTAGTCTTTTGGATGAGACGATAAACCGAGGTCCCCTATGTTATGCATAATAATTATTATTTAACGCCACCACGCAACAAGGGAGATGTCCCTGGCAAAATTCTGCAGAAAAAGCCACTGTGATAGGGAAACACACACAGTTGCAGACAGGAAAAGAAATGAAAAATAACGGGTGGCGCTGCTCTTGTAGCCGCGCGCTCTCCCAGGGAGAGCAGCCCGAATTTCAAGCAGTGAAATCTGCCTTGACTGAAAGTGGTGTACAGCCTCAAGCGCCTGGGGTTTATCACAGTTCTTGATTAAACCATTGACGCTGGAGGCAACAGCAAAGTGAGAGGCTGTATGTATGACCAGTGGCTTTTCCACTCATGGAATTCCACTTTACAGCTTAGTCTTTAGTGATCGACTATGACTCTCTGACTAGGAGGCTTGACTTGCACAGTCCTTATGTGCTGCATCCCTGGGGGGCTAGTTGGCCTTTGGAGGACATCTCCAACGCTGACTGTCCGCATGCCCACTTGGCCGAGAGAGTGGGGATGTACTGTGGGCAAGGCATCTCCACTATAATCAAATTTCTGCCCAATTTCCGAAACAGCAGCTGCCTCCTCTGCTGTTTTGGAGGTCATCGTCGAACACGACGGACTAAAAAACAAAAACAAAACAAACAGCTTCAAACAACAAACAGCAACATCAACCAGTGACAAAACAAGGGGTTCTTGGTTGGAGATGGTCTCAGGCCAGAAGATGCGCAAGATTGTTATAGCTTTACTAAAGGACAATTGTCCTTGCTTTACTAAACCAAAAAAAAAAAAAAAAAGGGGGTGTCCTTACCTTACTAAAAAAAAAAAAAAGGATGAGGGTGGCGATTGAACTTGCCTTAATTAATAAAGACAATTGTCACAGCTTTACTAAAGGACAATTGTCCTTGCCTTACATGTCTTTCAGTAAGGCAAGGACACTTGCCCTTTAATAAAGCAAGGACAATCGTCTTTCAGTAAGGCAAAGACAATGGATCTTTAGTAAAGCTGTGTCACTTGTCTTTAAGAAAGGCAAGGACACTTGCCCTTTAGTGGCAATTGCCTTTAGTAAGGCAAGGACAATTGTCCTATAGTAATGCTGTGACAATTTCCATGAAGGAAAATTGCCTTTCAGTAATGGGAGGACAGTTGCCTTTAAAGTAAGGCAAAGACAACTGCCTTTAGAAAGGTAAGGACATTAGTTGTTCTATTCATCAATGTTATGTTGCCATTGCTTTTTAAATGTTGATAAATATTTTCTTTGTTGTTTTGTTGTTGCAATAGCTACGGTCTCATGCTAATAGTTAATGATTACACGAGTTAACATTATGTTGATGGTTTATGACTATACTGGTTAACATCAGCGATACTGTTATGTTGTTATGTTACCTTGCGTTATTTACATTGCTTTCATGTTCCAGGGGAAAGCAGCCTGAATTTCATGCAGAAAAAAATATTAGGTATTTCTAAGATAAAAAAAAAAGTTAACACATTTGCCGTTGTTCTCGAGTCTTGAATAAGATTGAGGAGAAATAATTGTATATCTGAGCAAAATATACTACCCAGCCTGATGCATTACATTTCAGACTTTACTTACTCTTTGCATGTAGTAGTGGTGATAAAATTGCATCATCCTTTGGCCTTCACTCCTTCTCTGCTTTAGGTACAGCCATGTGCTGTAGAATGACCTCCTTCTTTCTCTCTCCCTTCACCAAAAGCTTACATTTATCTGCATCGGCAAACGCTCATCAGCAACTGCTGGTGTCTGTCATGTGAGCTTAAATGCCTTGTGGTGAGCACTGTTAAGCGCCTGACAAGTCAGGCCTAGTGCATCAGACCTGGGCGCGGGAGATAATATGTATCTTTTAAGTCTTTCTGTAAAAAAGGCAGGAGAATGAACAAAGATGGTAGAAAATTGACTAGAAAGAGGTGACAGGGAGAAAACGAATAAGGCAGAAAAACAAAGAGAGGGATAGAAATGAGGGAATTCCTGGCACATAATTTTCGGATGGTAGGGATTCTATTTATACGGACAGGAAGGCCCCCAGCAACCCCAGGGGTGAGCCTGGCTTTGTCACACACGTAAGTTTGTTACAAAATGAACATGCTTTAACATTACATATAGAATTCAATTATTGATATTCATTTTGGTATATAATGGCTTTAGATATTTTAAAGGGATAAAATGGTGTTGATTTTGAACTTTGATGTGAGCGTTATTAAAATTGTTGAAATCTACATAAAGTGACATTAAAAAAAAATATATATCCTTGATGATCATTGAGCCTGTGGACACCATGACTGAAAGGAAACTTTTAGGCCATAAATTAATCTAATTTTGCGTCAGTCAGAAAATGACGTCAATAGTGAGGTTCGATTAATTTTTACATGTAAGGAGGTGGGCTGGTTGGTGTTTAGTGTTGGCCTGCCTGCAGCACTGTGTCTGATTTGAAGGCTTTGTAGTGTATGGAGATTGACCACGTCGACTGGGTGTCAGAATCTGCCCCGATTTGCAGAGTTCTTGGCTGCAGCTGGGTGACGTTGTCCTTGTCCTGGTGGTCCCTCTTCATCATGGGATGGTAACGAGAGTGTGGTCACTGCTTGTGTTGTGAGGTTTTGGGTTGCCTCCACCCCATTCCCTCCTTCTGCACCTCTTCCCGCCTTCCTCTCCCCGGTCACTTTTCAGGAGCGGGGTTCTGTGGCAACTGAGAACAGCGGCGATCTAGTGGTGTGGTGGGTGGTAGGCCTACCTACATTTTTGTGGCTGTGTCACGGGATAGATCCTCGTGGTCGCCTGGACTTGGTTAAAATCATCGTCTTGTTGCTTGTGAATTGTTACCTCTATGCTTGTGTGGCTCCGTAAGTTGCTCAGATATTATGTCTTTATGTTTTATTCGTTAAATAGTGTAATTTATTACCATTGTTTTTCGGAGTTCACACTTTTTTGATTTGAGTGAAAGGGGAGAGGAGAAGTTTGACTTTTTTGAGAGTATATAGTACATAAACCGGTTTGTGACACCTTCTCAACATATTTTTTAATCCACCACAAAACATGTATTTCCAGTGTAAGATCTTTACCTGCTGTCACACCTAAAATCAGTCAGTACTTTCAGAAGCCAACTCCATCCCCAGCCTAAGCCCTACGTTACTTTTGTGCGTGCGTGCGCGCGCTGTGTGTGTGTGTGTGTGTGTTTACAGGTTGGTGGCTTAAAAATAAAAATTCATGGAATCGTTAAGTTTCAACAAACGTACAAAACCATTGTGCAGTTTCACTGATCCTGTTCTGTTTCCTCTGGCTTCGTGTCAGTCTTTTCCGATGTGACTGTACTGTATCCCATTTCAGATGATTAATTCATTTCCCCAGTCAAGTTTCACAATGGGTCGTGTTTCCTGTATGAGCTGGATAACCCGTGGACGGAAGATCCTCGTGGTTAGAACATCATAGTAGTGATCTGATGTTAACTGAAGGCGCGGTTCGAATCACTGCTGAGATACATGTCCGTGTGAAGGAATTCTCCCCCTGCGAGTGAACAATGACAGCCATTTCCCGAACAAACACCAAACCCACCTTGGCGTGAGGTTCTAAAAAAACCAAGGTCCTGTGTGCAAACGCATGAGCTGATGTCCTTCTCAATATCTATGAACTGACTGCAGTTCCATGAAAATCCTCCATGTGAGATTTTAAACCAAGATCCTGTGTTGGAAGCATGCACCCACTGCATGTTAAAACCCATATGATTAATTTTCAAAATGCTGTTATTATTATATTTACGTCCCACCGGAGATTTCCGATTCAGGAAGAGTACATGTTGAAACCCCATTTGCTTTTTTCGCAGAGAAGAATACTACCTGTAGTCGGTACTTGGAGATGGATGACTGATAGGAAAATTCTCAGCATTCACCCTGTTACATAGAGAGGGAGGAGCTACACCTAAGGGCTAGATATCGTAAACATAAGACAGCAAACTGCCGAAAATAGCATAGCCCGTCCGCCATATTGCCCTGCCTTTAGCGTTAGTGTGGCATAACCTACTTGCTCATGTGGAATGCACGCACTGGCGTCCTGTATAATTATTTATAGCTCAGTGAGTTTACAATGTTTATTTCTAGCTAGGCCAGGTTCAACTCTCCTATGACACACTGCCCTGAAAATCCAGTGCAGTGCAATGTTCAACGACATGTGAAGGAGTTAAGGGCCTAAGGAGAAGTAAGAGAGTGAGTGACTCCATCCCTACGTGCGTGCACACACTCTGCAGCTGATTCAATTTCATAATTCCACAGCACATAGAGCATTGATCGTATCTTAATACTGTGTTGACCCTTCATGGTTACATGAATAATCTCAGGCTTTCGACTTCATAACCAACCCCCACCCCCCTCTCTCTCTCTCTTCAGATAAAGATGCCAAATGGAAAACCTTTAAATTTCTAAAATGTTGTCCTGCTTTTATCAGGTTTTATATCTGATTAACTAACCAATCAACCAGCCTACAAACAAGCAGCTCATGGCATCAACCAATTGTTAACCACCAAACTTCGAGTGGTGGTCTGGGTATTACTTTTGGATGACAAAATAAACCAAAGTAATTTTATGCAGAAAAACCTACCGTGACTGAAAATAGAATACGATTCGATACAATACGATATAGTACGATACAGTAAAATGCACAACAATACAATGCATTACAATAATTGTAATTAACTCTTGTAAAATGCACTCACTCATGTGATTGATCTGGTGATTGGTTAATAAGGATAATGATACTATTAGTACTACTCATCATGATTATAGTAATGATACTTCTACCACCATGAATAACAATTATAATGATGATAAGAAAAATGATGGTGATAATAATAATATGACAATAATAACAACCTCCCATAATGATGATAGTATTATTGCCGCTACCTCCACCCTAAAGTATAGCCATAGCAATACCGATATTAATTTTTATTATAATCACAATCATAATCACCAAGTTGAATAATGTTCGTGCACGAATATGCATTTTATATATTTATATTACATACAATGTTAATGAGCATCCATGACCAAACTGTATAATGATTAACGTTTATTGTTATTGATGTTTGTCATTCGTATATGTAGTTGTAACGATAACATGAATTGAAATTTGTTTTCTTTGGGTTTTTTTTTAATGTGAATACTGATCGACACTGCAGTTCCCGCAAAGCAAACTCCCACTCATCTACGGGTAGGCCAGACTGAGCCGGTTGGAGCCTGAAAAGCCCTTTGCTATAGTGGTGGAATTTGAATCTATGTCTGTCCAGTCACGACTCTAACTTGACTAACTCTAACTCACCGCACCACAGCGCTGCATGTCAACTTTTTTTCTTATCAGTGTACGTTTTTAAGTTCTTTACAATCTCTGATCTCGACATTATTTTCGTTCTGTTATCATTTTGAGTTACATTGCAACTGTGGATTTGCCGCATTGACGTCTGGAGGAACGGAATCTCCCCAGCTTCCGGTTGTTAATTTGTCTTAGAGATAGGCTATGCGAGTACTGTCCCTTGTATTGCCACTTGCAGACGTACTCTCTAGGCCTAACTTGTGACGAAGGCAGAGGCTGCTCAGATTTTCCGAAATTGGTACGTACTACTGCACGATGAATCATTGATCGATGAGAATTTTCCCATGCTTTCTGTAATGATGAAAAGCAGCTTATTCATCCCAGTCGACATAATCACTGACTGGGCTTTCAGAAAGGGTGGAGGTACTTGTGCTGAAATCTAAACCACTGCAGTGGTGTGTACAGTGTACAGTGTAGCAGTGTTATCTGTTGCTGTGTCCTCATGGTGCAGACAATTTGTGTTGGCACTGAATGCGTGAGAAGAAATGTAAACACGCAAGGGATTTTATCAAGTGTTACTGGTGAGAAAATCTTACAACAGGTGACTGGGCATTACTGTGATTGGGCATTCATCATAATGAGTGAAAACAAGAATTGAGAACTGAACGTGCCTATTTGGGGGATGGGGGTTGAGGATGGAGAGGTTAGATGGAATGAAGCGTTGCGTCACGGTAATTTAGAACAGACTAAGCGCTATGCCACAGAAATTCTTGGATGATTGCATTCTTTCTGGGGTAGCTTGTCCCCCAGACAATGTCATTTTTTGTTTGTTTTTTGGTTTCTCAGATAAGTAGTGGAGTACCAGAGAATTCTCTCAGAATAGCCTTGCTCCAACTCTGATTATACAGAATGATAAGACTATAAAAGAATAACCATATAGATATATTCTAACAGACTGAAAATAGAATAATGGAATAGAATAAAGTGGTATTACAGTTCTGCTATTTGTCATATACACTATACAGGGCTTTGGTTTTACTTTTAGTCTTGTACTTTTTTATGTTCTTAGGAAGGGAGAGGAAAACTACACAAAGAAGAAGAAAATGCTTAATTCAAAAACAGAGGATGAATTATGGATAACACAAGTCACTGAAATCAGCAATCTGTATACTCACTATACTGTGTATAGTATACAGTATAGATGATTATACTGTGATAGTATGATACTTTCATTGATGGTTATACTGTGATAGTATACACTATAATTGTATTTATGGTTAATGGTTATACTGTGATAATGCACAAAGGTTGATTATACTGTGATAGCAAACAGTATAGATGGCTATATTGTGATAGTATGCAGTATAGATCATTAGATGGTTATACTATGAAGTATGATTGATAGTATACCCTATACAGGCTATAGTAAGATTATATATATTAATATATATATATGTATACATATATATATATATTATATTATATATATACTGTGATAGTAAACCTAAACAGTATAGATGGTGATACATTGATTGATAGAATACATTATAGTAATATAGGTATATTGTGATAGTAATCAGTATAGTCTATAGATGGTTATACTTATAGTATACTGTGATAGTATACAGTATAGATTATTATACTGTGATAGTATACAGTATAGATGGTTATATTGTGATAGTATAACTGTAAATGATACAGTATAGATATATACTATATATGGTTATAATGTGATGGTATGCACTATGTAATAATTATAGACCTTGTAGTTGTATACTGTGATACTGATAGTATACAATATAGATGGTTATAAAATAATGTGATAGTATACACTATAGTACTAATAACTAATATATATGTATACTGACATTACTGTGATAGTATACAATAATACATTATAGATGTTGTACTGTGATACTGATGCAGTGATAGTATATATAGTATAGATGGTTAAACTGTGATACTAAATAGTATAGATCATTAGATGGCTATACTGTGATACGGAACACATTTACTGTGATAGTAAACACTATGGATGGATATAATCAAAATACTCTTTGGAGCAGCTTCTGGTGAATTTAGTGTGGGATATTTACAGTTGGGGTCTCCCAGGTCATGTGCAGACCTGCTGGTGACTTAATTCCTTGTATGCACGCAGAAGATAAACTATGCATGTTGAAGATCCACCATCCAGTAATCAGCAGTTGGTGGATTATGGAAACAACATATGACAAGTTTATGAGTCCAGCATGCATCCAGTACATGCAAAAGGATGGGCTCCACCAGGTTCAACTTACTCAAAAGACAGCAAAAAAATTCAGTGCGTGCCCCACCCGCTTCTCTGGGAGATAAGGGAGAAAAGAGAAGAGAGACAACCATAATTATTTGGCGTATGATATAATTTATCCCACTTTGTGATAGCTCAAGCCCTCATGGGGAAAAACTGGCCTGGGTTTGAGCCACCACCCTTCAACAAGGAGATTTTTCCCCCTGGAGTTAACATCAGTACCGACTCAACTCCCCGGAAAGTCCTTTGGATGAGACTGTAAACTGAGGTACTGTGTGTGAACACATGCAGAATATCTTGCATACATTTTAAAACCTGTTCCGCTTTTTGGAAGAGTAGGCCATTGTGTGCATGTGGTAATGGATAACAATTCAGAAAAGGGCATGCACACAGGGACTGGATATAAAAAAGTACATCAGTGCTTATTCTATTATCCTTGAAATAAAAGAATAAGTAAATAATTAAATAGATAAATAAAAAGATAAGTAAATAAATAAACAAATGAATAAAATATCAAAAATAGATTTACAACAAGACAAAGTACTTTTATTTTTTGTAATTTATTATTTTATTTCGAGGATAATGGAATAACCACTTGTGTGCATTTTTACACCCAGTCCCCGTGTGTACGCAGTTTTGTAAATTTTGTCATCAGTTCCCATTGGCCTACTCTTCCAAAAATCAGAACAGGTTTTAATATCTGCGCAAGATGTTTTGCGTGCATTCACGCATGGGACCTCAGTTTATAGTCTCATCTGAAGGACCAAGTGGGGGAGTGGAGTCGGCACTGATGTTAACTCCAGAGGAAAAGTCCTCTTGAACGAGATTCGAACCCGGGTCAGCAGATCATGAGCGCGATGTGCATCACTCTAACCACCAGGCTATGTAGAGCAGTGAGAGACTGAACTGCACAACAAGACTGCCTGGTTTGGTAACCTGCCAGAGAGCTCCAAGCCGAAAGGCAAATGGCTACAGTGTCACTGATCATATAACATCAGAACACAGTCATTCAACAGCGTACAAGTTGCACTTAAGCGAGCAGCAATTAACCCACATGAATGTCAAGTGGGCAAAGTGCGAGTAGGAAGATGAATCGATTTTCCCAAAACAGTGTGTCAAAGGTGATAGCCACCACCCCTCCCCCCAAAAGTCCAAAGGTTCAAAGTCTTGCTAGTGGGAATGTGTGCTGTATATTTGACTCTAATGAAATATACTTTTGTTTGTTTGAAAAAACAACCCCAAAAGCCTTTGCTAACTCAGTGACTAAGGCTGTTCCGTTTGTTCATTACTTTCAAGAAGAAAGAGGAGGCTTAAACTTGCATGCTCAAAATCAGGCAGAGGGATAGATGATAATGAAAGCATCTTGATTTGGGTGAAAACAGTGTATTGAGTAATGGTTATTTGTAGTCATTTATAGTACACACACGGACACGACGCACGTGCACATGCACACACGCATGCACTCACACAGGCACGCATGCATGCATGCACAGACACACACACTCACACACATTCTCTCTCTCTCTCTCTCTCTCTCTCTCTCTCTCTCTCTCTCTCTCTCACTAAGCAGTTCAGCAACCCCCTTCATGTATGGGCCAATGGCCTTTTTGTGAATAAATCATTGAGTTCGAGTTCTCTCTCCCTCTCCCTCTCTCCTCTCTCTCTCTCTCTCTCTCTCTCTCTCTCTCTCTCTCTCTCTCTCTCTCTCTCTCTCTCTGAGAGAGGGGGAAAGAGAGAGTGCACATTAAATTGATCGTTGAAAGTTGAAATTGTTGACAAATTAATGTGAAGTGTTTTGCTTTCATTTGTTTTGCTTTCAAGATGTTCTGAACCTCATGTCATGGGCATATGGCCTGGTACATTAAATGTTCCAAGTTCTCTCTGTCTGTCTGTCTGTCTGTCTCTCTTTCTCTCTCTTCTCCTCCTTCCCCCTCTCTCTCTCTCTCTCTCTCTCTCTCTCTCTCTCTCTCTCTCTCTCTCTCTCTCTCTCTCTGTCTGTCTCCTTCTCTCCCTCTAGCTCTCCCTGACTCCCCCTCACACACACAGTACACACATGTTCTCTCACACACATACGCACACACACACACATGGGATGATGAAAAAGTATATGTATCAGTTATCTTGAAAATAAAGATAAACAACATCTGATGGTAGGAAAATAGAGAAAAAATGACTGAGTGTATGTATGTATGTATGTATGTATGTATGTATATATGTATCTCTCTCTCTCTCTCTCTCTCTTTATATATAGATGTGTGTGTGTGTGTCAAAGTCAAAGTCAAACTTTTATTTTCAGATGGTACATTGAATAAGCAGTGCATTGTGTGTGTGTGTGTGTGTGTGTGTGTGTGTGTGTGTGTGTGTGTGTGTGTGTGTGTGTAGTGTAAGATTTTACATTCAGAGTACATCCAGTTTTCCCAAAAGATAGTAAATTATTTATAGTTTGAAGTTCAGAACAACTTTAAGATTTAGGTATGTAAATGAAAAGTAGCTAATATGATAATATTGCTATCATTGTCCTGTTTTGATATTATGTATGCTACATTACAATGATTAAATATTTATGCATATGATATATACACACATGTACATGTATGTATGCTGTGCCTGTATACGCTCTATCTATCTCTGACTCTCTCTGACTCTCTCTGTCTCTCTCTGACTCTGTCTCTCTCTGTCTCTCTCTCACTGTCTGTCTCAGTGTCTGTCTCTCTCTCTTTCTCTCTGTGTGTCTCTCTCTTTCTATTTCTCCTCCCTCTCTTTCTCTCTCAGTGTGTGTGTGTTTCTCTCACAGTCTCTCTCTTTCTCTTGTACTCTTTGTCTGTCTGTCACACACACAAAGTGACACACACATACACAAAGTGACAAACACACATGCACACACACACACACACACACACACACACACACACACACACACACACACACACACACACACACACACACACACACACACACACACAGTGACAAACACACACACATTCATGTACAGTGATACACCCACACTCATTGGTTTTCCTGTTTTCATATTTTTTTTGCCCTCTGTGGGTGATTGCAGTCACTTTAACTTAAAAAACCCCCAAACCATTTGGATTAGAGTGACACTGTTTACCAAAAATCATTCTTCAACTAATCTTAATCTGTAGCCTTGATCCATAATGCTTGTTCTAACATTAAGCACTTACCTAAGCTATGACCTTGTACAGATAAGGAAATGTGTAATCTTATAGACTGTCTGTTGTATTGCATCTTGCACCATCTTCAACTCTTTCCCTACGAGTTACCTGCTAACCAATCATCTACTAACCCGTATTGCCCACCACTGAGTAAGGTAGCTGTATACATGTACTGAGGCAGCTGTTTGCACATCAGTAGGTATCAGCCACATACATACAGGGGATGCGTTTTAAAAAAGTCTCCAGCTTTCCTTCCTACAGAAAATCCAAACTTTCCCACGCCAGCAGTTAGCCAGGCACACACACATGCTGTTTCCATTTAGACCTAGCAGGTCAGCGAGCAGATCCTATTTCACTGTATTATCGTTTCCATGTAGAAACAAAGACTTTGTGGAGCTGTGGATTGTTGGTGTGTGTGTGTGTGTGTACTGTGTGTGTGTGTGTATGTGTGTGTGGTGTGTGTGTGTGTGTGTGGCAGGCGGTGTGTGTGTGTGTGTGTGTGGCAGGTGGTGTGTGTGTGTGTATGTGTGTGTGTGTGTGTGTGTGTGGGGCAGGCGGTGTGTGTGTGTGTGTGTGGCAGGCGGTGTGTGTGTGTGTGGTGTGTGTGTGGCAGGCGGTGTGTGTGTGTGTGTGTGTGTGTGTCGTGTGTGTGTGTGTGTGTGTGTGTGTGTGTGTGTGTGTGTGTGTGTGTGTGGGGCAGGAGGAGGACTGAGTTCCTGAATAGCCAAGTGGTTTTACCTTCCTGCAAATAATGCTTCTCACTTCTCACTTCGCAGAAATGGCACACCAGGCATTTAGTGATTTACAGTGAATGAAGTCAGCTGTTTGTTCAATACAATGCGTATTGCAAGTACATCAGTGGTCATTTTAAGCATGTTTAGTGGGGTCTCATAACTAATGCAGAAATAATATTATGCGGCCTAAAAGGTTGGCTTTTTTTTTTAATCTATCCAAAACTGTCAGTTTCTAAACAACAAGAGAGTTTTGACAATACAACAACAACGAAGTGCTAAAACTACTGTGTAAGCAAAGTTTGTGCAAATGTGCATAGTCCATGTGTACTGGGAAAGAGGAGTTTTCTCCCAACTTTTGCAGCTCATATCAGCTCACTCATTAGAGAAAAACCCGAGCTGTGAAGACACCCTACAAAAAGCAGCAGAAACGTGTCTTAACCTTAAGAGGTGTACAGCATGTTTCATCTCGAGTGTGATTTTGGAAGTTTTTCTCATAATTTTGGCAATTAATAGCACGCAGAGCTTATTGTGAGTCTACTCATTGATTGTAAAATCTGAAAAACCCCCCAAACAAAATGGAAGATCAAGGATGTAATTTAGAGAGACTTGCTGTGATTTAAGGTTTTATGAGGTGACAGCCCCGATATGGCCTCTCTGTAGTCCGTGGGGCTATAAACAACACGACTGAATTGGATTGGACGTGCTGTACGCTCTGTTGTGACTCATTGTGTGGTGGAGTGCAGTGCAGTAGACTTTCTTTTTCTTGTTGTTGTTGTAGTTGTAATATAAAACACTTTGTGCTACTCCTATAATCATCATCATCATTAGCCATTACACCCAGCGGTGTGTAGGGCAGCAACAAAGCGCTTCCACTCCTGCCTATCCTGGGCCAACCTAGAATAAAAATCAGTTATTGTTATTTCTATGATGATGATGATGATGGTGATGGTGATGATGATGATGCTGATGATGATGATCATCATCATATCATCATCACCATCAGCATCAACATCACCACCACCACCATGATGATGATGATGATGATTCTTGTTGTTATGATGATAATGATAATGATTAGCATTATCATAATCATCACCATCACCACAATACTTTCGTTTGCAGCTACAAATCACGCAACGGGACAACATGACGTGAGAGGACAACAGTCAGGAACTGCACCACACTGCCTGAAGCTCATCGTCCATCCCTCCCTCGCTTCTCACTCCGCTTTTCCACCACGCTCGCCAAAAAAATGAAACGCTGAGTCAGCCCTAAGCCATCCATCCCCCTCGATTTACCCAGCAGAGACGCGAACAGCCATGGGAGACGACCAGGAGGAGCTGACGAAAGTCAGCAACATTCCCTTGGTGTCCATCACCGACACCCAGGACAGAACGGTGACCAGGGACTGCACAGACGAGGACCCCCACGGCGCGCTGAGGCAGAGGAGGAGCAGCAGCGGCAGCAGCGGCGGCGGTGATGGGCACAGGGAGGGGGGGGGGAAAGGAGGGGCACTGGAGCAGGACGTACTGTGCGGCGTGCTGTGCTGGAAGCCGCGGTGTCTGCAGCGGTTCAACAACCCCCCCTCGCTCCTCTTCTTCTTCTCGCTGTACGCCTTGTCGTTAGGTGAGTTGTCACTGTTTGTGTGTGTGTTTGTGTGTGTGTGGGTAGATGTTGCGTAGGGAAACAACCCCCCCTCGCTCCTCTTCTTCTTCTCGCTGTACGCCTTGTCGCTAGGTGAGTTGTCACTGTTTGTGTGTGTGTGTGTGTGTGGGTAGATGTTGCGTAGGGAAACCAGTCCTATGCCTCGTCGTTATGTAAGAAAGCGAAATGTACACGTTGGAAGTGTGTGGTGGTTTGATCCCCGTTTCGGCCTAAAACTTGTCCCCCATCTATTAGACCATGAGTAGTGGTCTGGGTGCTATTCTTTCGGATGAGATGATAAGCTGAGGTCCCGTGTGTTACACATAATTATTTAGCGCACGTAAAAGAACCCACGGTAAGAAGAGAGTTGTCCCTGGCAAAATTCTGTAGGAAAAAGCCACTCTGGGAAACAAATATAGATGCAGACAGGAAAAAACCCACCAAAAACCGGGTGGCGCTGCTCTTGTGGTGATGCGCTTTACCCGGGAAGAGCAGCCTGAATTTCATGCAGAGAAATTGGCCGTGGCTTAAAGTAGTATAGAATAAAATAAAAAATAAACAATTAATAGATGTTATCTGGGGAAACCAATCTTTTGCCTCGTTGTTAGGTAAGTATTGTTTGGTGTGTTGTGTGGGGAAATGAGTCAACTTGTGCGCAGGAAAATGAACAATGTGTTTGTGGCATTACTCTTGGGGCGTCACACTCTTCCCTGGGAGAGCAGTCCAGATGTCATGCAGAGGGATCTGCTGAGACTGAAAGTGAGGGACAGTACCATACAATACAGTACAGTCAGTGCAATGCAATACAACACAACACAACACAACACAACACAATTCATTACAATGCAGTACAGTGCAACATAATTCATTGTAACAGTACAATTCAATGCAGTGCAGTACAGTGCAATACAATGCAGTACAAATCACTATACCCTACTCTGCCCTACCCTGCTCTACCATTACCATACCCTACCCTACCATTACCATACCCTACCCCACAATACATTACCCTACCCTACCCTAACAAAATCCAGTTCAGGCTAATCCAATCCAACCCATTCTAATCTTTTTAGGTTCACAGTGAACTAATTTAAACTTTTACAAGTGAGACATAAGTGTTATATATATATATATATATATATATATATATATATATATATATATATATTATATATATATAAGATATATGTGTGTGTGTATATATATATATAAATTATATATATAATATGTAAATTTATGCAAATTTAGATAATGGAAAACCATGACCTTTGAATTGAATGAACCATCTATAGTTTTGCTGAAGGTTATGTCCATTCTGTTGACTGGTTTGTTATGGATGACAGTGAAATATGTTAATTGACAATGTTTGCCATGTGGAAAGTACACATGTATATCTTGTGCTACTTGTATGACATAATAGCTTTGGAATTCAAATCATAACGAATAGTTGATATTGTTGTGACAGGACTACTCTCGGTATTAAAACTCAATCTTTTTGTTTTTTAGTCTTTTTTTTAAAATTCATTTTTTTCCTATTTTTTTCTGATATTTTCTTGTCTACTTCAGCCTTCCTCCCCCAGCTCCCCCCCCCCCCTAAACAGATAGTTTTCTGTATGATAATTTAACTTTGTATACAATGTACAAAACTTGCATTGTTTTAGTTAAAACTTCTTGTCCCATTTTCTTATGTTATAATATAGTGACCACACTCAAATCTTTAAGCCTTTAGAATAAAAATAATACACGTACGCTAGAGAAACTTTGCCTGGTCTTTATGAATACATGTATACATATTATTACATAATTTTGTATTTAGGCAGTTTGTCAAAGTAAAAAGTGTTATGTTGTAACTGTTTATTTGTTGGTGATAGTTGTTTTTTGTTTTTGTGAGGGTTTTTGTTTTTAGGGGGGGGGGGGGGGGGGGGGGGGGTGGAGATTAAGACAAAATGAGACCCCAGTCTAAAAGAACAACACCCGAGAAATTCTAAAATGAAATGCCGTCCAAACATATAAAAAAAAAAAAATTTCGTGTGTAAATAAATCACCTGCAGAAACAAAAGAAAGACCGAAACAAATTAAAATCGGGCTGATTTGAAATGTCGTTGGTTTCAATTCATTTTTGTTGGCCATCTCGAACCATTTTCATGGCAACCATTGCTTTCAACAGGTTAATGTCGTCTACTTTTGTGAGTTCTGGGTGTGATGCCTAACAATGTCCATGAATAAAACCAATCACATAAATTTCAAAGTAATGTGCCAGAAATAGCTGCCATGCCTCCCTCCTGTGTGGGGATGCTTTGGGATCTTTTAGTATCAGTAGCATCCCCACAGGACCTACAGAAATCCCGTCCTAGAGATTTCCCCTTTGCTCTCTCTCTGTTTCTGTCTTCTCGCTGTTGTTTTTTTCTTCATCTTCTCCTCTCTGTCTGTGTGTCGCTCTGTTGCTGTCTCTGTCATTCTGTCTCTCTCTTTCTCAGTCTCTCTCTGTTTCTGTTTGTCAGCTGTCTGTCTCAGCGTCTGTCTGTCTGTCTGTCTCTTTCTCCCCCCCCCCCCCTCTCTCTCTTTCTCTCTGTCTCTCTTTCTGTCTCTTTCTGTCTGTCTCTCTGTCTGTCTCTGTCTCTGTGTCAGTTGATCTGTCTGTCTCTGTCTCTCTCTGTTTCTGTCTCTGTCTGTCTGTCTGCCTGCCTGTCTCTCTTTCTCTCTCATCTTCTGCTTTCCCAGTCCATTATCCTGCCTTTTTTTTTTTCAAGTAAGTCCAGATGACATTTTCTGTTAACATAATTATGCCATTTTGCCTGTACTCTCTTGTTTTGGCAACCAGGTTGTGAAATGGTTCAGGCTGGGATGGGCACAGGATGTCCATTCTCGTATTTCAACAGTGTTAGTTGCCCATATGACATTTATGTTGGCTTTGTTTTTTTAATCATTACTTTGAAGTGTTTCATCTTTTTTACACTTCTATTCTTGAATTTTGTCACAATTTGGGAAATTCAGTGATCAGTGAAATGGCTGACATCCTCAGCATGGCCTGGTTTTGTTTGCCTTAATTTTGAAAAAAGATGAAAGAATCACAGTGTTTTATAATTTAATAGGAGTTTTTTTCTTCTCAAGTTGATATTGCACAACAATGAGAATGCTGAATCAGTGAATGTTTGAAAGGATTAGGAAGGTGTTGATTTCGAAACTGGAAGTGACTGTTAGGTGTCAACAAGCTTTTATTCAATAATTGGTTACATAACCCAAGTCCACAACAGCACAGCACAGCAGGAGGGAAATATCAAGCAGTGTCTTTATTCTAGTCCCATCCTGAAACTAGTGACAGTTAATGCGAGGTACTGCACTGACAGGAGGTACTGCACTGACAGCCCTGACAGTGCTGTGGCCTTTTTGATTGGTGCAGTGGGGCTGTCAACGCGAAACTGAATGATCTGCAAAATCGGGCTTGAGGTATAGTGTACTCAGTGGAGAGTCAGTGTCGAAAAGTGCCGTCAGTTTGGCCGGAAATGTTCGCCATTAGTTTAAATGTGGGCACGCTGTTCAGCGACCTGAGGAAGATTGTGTAGATGATGGAGATAATCCTGAAAACTAAGCTGTACAGCCCATGAGAGGAGCTGGAGAGGACTTGCCATTATTTCTCCCAAACACGTCTGACGGTCTAAAAAAGCGAACGAGAGAAGAAGAGAGTGGGGGGGGGGGGGGGGGGGGGGTGCAGAAAGAAGAGGGGCTTCTGAATCAATGCCAGTGGCATCAGTAGGACAAGTGTATGCATTTATAAGTATCAGGACTAACAGCAGCATGTTAACCTGATGGTACGTCATGTATGTAGATTAGATACCAGCCCTGAAGGCAGATTGCGGCTACCTAAATGGTGGTGGTAGTGGGGAAAACAAAACGGTCGTTACGCAAAAATCTCACCATTAGTGAACCTCGCAGCTCTAGCCAAGTAACAGGGAAAAATATGTATGTGTATATATATAATATATATTGGGACTGGAGACACTTTGCAAAAAACAAGGAAGAAACTATTTACACAGTGCGTTTTGTGTTGGTGTCCCAGAAGGTTGTATTACGTTGGTGAACTGTTGAAAAGAAATATAATACATGCTCACACTTTCTCTCTCTTCATCTCAATCCTGTTGTCCCCCCCTTCCACACCACACACACCACACACACACACACACCCCACACACACACACACACACCACCCCACACAGTCTCCCCTCTCTCTCTTCCTTTTCTCCCCATCTTTTCAATTAAATTTCTTCTTCTTCCACTCCCCCCTCTCTTTTTTTGGGTTTTGTTTGTTTGTTTGGTGTTTAATATTATTTCTCCCCTCATTTCTTCTTTTAATTCTTTCTTCCTTGTTTTTACTGTTTTTTCTCTTGTTTCATTCTGTTTCCTTTTTCTCTACCTGGGGTTTTTTCTTCTCTCTTCTTTTGTCCTTCTCTATCACAGTCTGTGTAAACAGTAAAGGTGTCCCATAACCTATGCAGTCGTTGGGGAGCAAGGTGTCAGAGACCTCAGCTTCTCCATGGGGCCAGCATGTTGAGGACAGCATCCATCTCCTCTCCCTTTACCTCTCCGGACCCTAAAGAGGGCAAATACCTATTTATAGCTGGGTGAACTGGGGGACTGTACTGAAGCCAAGGCGCGCAAACTCCCATCCCTGAGGCAACCTCACTCGTTAAGTGCTTAACTTTAGCTTGGGGAGAGAAAGTGCTCTCTCCTCTGAGCTATGCCATTCCCTCCTCTGTTTCTGTGTATCAGATTGTAAACTCCCCCATGGGGGGGGGATGCCGGGGGCCTGCCAGTATAAACAACATTCCCATATTCTGGAAATCCTGTGCTCAAAATTTCCTCTTTTCTATCACTCTCTTCATTTCTCCCTTGTTCCTTTTCTTCCTGTCCCCTCATTTTTGTCTGTTTTCTGCCTTCTTGGTCCATTCTTTTGTCTTTTTTTTCTACCAGAAAGACGTATAGTGACAACAGTTCTCTCTTTTAACACTGAAGTTGGATGCACTGGGCCTGACTTGTTAATGTTAGGCGCTTGACAGCAGTGTGACACATTGTCACTGGTATAGCAGACAATAATAGTTGCTGTCTGAGCGTTCAAAGAAGAGGAAGATTGTAAATTTTCTGCCTGCCTGTTCTTTCATTGTTGAACATTCATATCAGTTCATCTTTTTGCATTATGCTTTGTTTACATCTGTGTGTCTCCCCCCCCCCCCCCAAAAAAGAAAAAAAGAAAAAAGAGTTTAACTTAAACAGCACAAACCAATGTTACTGCTGCTGCTAGTGCTGCTGCCTTAACCTACCGTAGGTTCCTTCTGTCACGAGATACCTCCAAACGGTGCAGGTTTCGTGGTGAACGGAATCAACAACGTCAACACCACCGCCATCGAGCAGCGCTTCAACCTGGCCAGCGCCACGGTGGGCCTCATCTCCAGCGCCTACGACGTGTCGGCGGCCATCTTGGGCCTGCTCATCAGCTACTTTGGGGCGGGGCGGCACAAGGCGCGCATGGTGGGCATCGCGGTCATCATCTCCTCCCTGGGTTCCATCCTCATGGCCTTGCCACATTTCACCACGGGGCACTACTCTTTGGGCAAGGACAGCGTGACGTCGGTGTGCTTGCCCCTGAGTGAGTGGCGTTCCTTTTATTTATTTATTTTATTCTTTTACTTATTTATTTATTTATTATTTTATTTTATTTATTCTTTTATTTATTCTTTTTTGTTTCAAGGATAATAGAATAAGCACTTATGTGCTTTTTTTTTACATCTAGTCCCCTTGTGTATGCAGTTTTGTCAATTTTGTCATCCGTTTCCACCAGCACACATTGGTCTACTCTTCAGAACAGGTTTTAACATGTGCAAGATGTTTCTGCATGCGTTCGCTCGCAGGACCTTGGTTTATAGTCTTATCTGAAGGACTTTTGGGGAGAGTGGAGTCAGCACTGGTGTTAAATCCAGAGGAAAAATCCTCTTGAACAAGATTTGAACCTGGGTCAGCAGATCACGAGCGCAATGCGCATCATTTTACCCACCAGGCTATGCTGTCCCCAGTTGTGTTGTGTTGTGCTGTGTTGCATGCATGCACACACACGTATATATATATACAGACACAGACAGACACACGCGCATGCTCGCATGTACTTACACACACACACACACACACACACACACACACACACACACCACCCCACACGCACAAACTTACACACACACACACACACACACACTGTTGGCATCTTTGCTTGCAGTGATACACTCTCGTACACAAATAAATGTATTATAGAGGCATATAGACAGAAACATCCTGTCACAGACATGTATTGCAGTCACACACACACACACACGCACGCATGCACGCACGCGCATTAAATTTTTTTTTTATTAAGACCTACACCTTCCTTGAGCTTTGGATGCCCCTGTACTGCTGTCTTAGCCCTGTCAGATTGAGATTGGTTGATTGACTGATTGATTGATATATTTATTTATTTATTCTCTTATATAAAGGATAATGGAATAAGCACTCATTTGCTCTTTGACATCCAGCCCCCGTGGGCATGCAGTTTTGTCAAATTTGTCATCTGTTCCCACCGGCACACAATGGCGTACTCTTTCAAAATTAAAAGCGGAACAGGTTTTGATGTGTGTGCAAGATGTTCTGTATGCATTCACAAATGGGACGTCGGTTTATATTCTCATGCCAAAGGATTTGAACCTTCGACTTTAGTTTTGGGTGTGTCTAGAGGCCAAAATAATGTATGTATTATATATAATATCAGAACTATTTTATTAAATTATTTGGATTGGTGGTCTAGAGGTAACGCACCTGCCTAGAAAGCGAAAAGTCCGGTTGGAAGTGTGCGGTGGTTCAATCCCCATTCGGGCCAAAACCTTTTCCCCATCCATTAATAATAATAATAATAATGTATGGAATTTATATAGCGCTGAATCTTGTAAAGCAACAAATCAAAGCGCTCAGATTTTATTTCATACCACTTTAAGTCACGGCAGATTTCTCCCCGTGAAATTCGGGCTGCTCTCCCCGGGGAGAGCGGGAGAACGCGTCGCCACTTAGCGCTGCGCCACCCTTTCACCCTTTTTTTTTCTTTTTTTTTCTGCAGCTGTATTTGTTTCCCTATCAGAGTGGCTTTTTTCTAAGAATTTTGCCAGGGACAACTCTCTTGTTGCCGTGGGTTTTTTTTACGTGCGCTAAATAATTACGTGTAACACACATTAGACCATGAATGATGGTCTGGGTGCTAGTCTTTCAGATGAGATGATAAACCAAGGTCCCGTGTGTTACACATAATTATTTAGCGCAGGTAAAAGAACCCACAGCAACAAGAGAGTTGTCCCTGGCAAAATTCTGTAGATAAAAGCCACTCTGATTGGGAAACACATACATTTGCAGACAGGAAAAAAAAAAAAGGGGGTGGCGCTGCTCTTGGGGCGAAGCGCTCTCCCCGGGGAAAGCAGCCCAAATTTCATTGAGAGAAATCTGCTGTGACATAAAGTGGTATACATAAATAAACAAATAAATAAATAAAAAAATAAATAAAAAATTGCAGACAGAACAGCCCATGAGCTCTGGGTGCCCATTTGGTAGTGTCTTCTTTCTTGCCCAACTTGGCATTCAAACCCATGATGCCTTCAGGATTTTGGGTGTGCCTCAAGGCCAGAATGCAAAAGGTGAAGGTGTTTTATAACCTATGTGGGCGTAGTGGAGCGAGGCATCAGAGACCTCACTTCTCTAGGGGCCAGCATATTGAGGGCGGTGGTGCCCATCTCCTCTCCCTCGCTGCTTTACCTTCCCTGACCCTAAAGAGGGCAGGTACCCATTTACAGCTGGGTGAACTGGGGGAACTGTACTGAAGCCAAGGCGCACAAACGGTCACCCATCCAAGTGGTAACCACGCTCGATGCTGCTTAACCTTAAGTTGGGAGGGGGGATAGCGAGTGCTCTTCTGACCACTGAACTTTCCCATCCCAAGAATACATGTGTCATGACTAAAATTTTTTGCTTGCAGACGGCACAGCGCGAGGGTCGTCGTCGCCGGAGAGCTGTGAATCAGAGCAGGAGAGCGGGCTGTCCAGCTACCTGTACATGTTCATCGTGGGCCAGATGCTCCACGGCGTAGGGGGCACCACCATCTACACCGTCGGCGTGACGCTGATCGATGACAGCGTGAGGCCCTCCTCCACCCCGCTGTACTTGGGTCAGTTTTTGGGGCTGTTTTGCCTGCTGTGAAACTTTTCCCTAAGGGTAACCAGCTGTGGGGTAACCAACCAAGTACTAACTCTTCCTTCTGTATCGCCCACTACTGGGTTTCATACACATGTGCACAGTGTACATGTACTGGTAAAGAGGGGTTCTCTCCCGAAACATAGGGATAGTGTTACGGTGTTGGCCGTATCAATTTTCCTTAGGGACATGTAAAGGATTTTTTGTTTCTCTTTTTCCTCGGCTAGAGTTCCGAGGTTCACCAATGGTGAGATTTTGTGTTGTTGTTGTTGTTGCTTCAATTTTACGTCTGGTAAACAAAATGAAGGCAGAAACAGCATGTGAGGTTTTGTGTATGTGACTGTCTTTGCCCACCATGAAGGTGGCTGCATACGGTTGTTGTTGAACAGTTTCAAAAGGGTCAGACTGTGTTTCGTGTTTCATGTTTTAAGTTGCATGCAATATATAATATTGTTACGTACCTCTAATGGGATTTTGAAATAAACTTTGCCTTGCCTTGCCTTGCCTTTCTTATTGGGTTTTTAAAAAAAATTCAGTACAGTTTGCTGGACAGTTTTGTGTGTGTTTTGGGGGGATAATTTTTGTTTTTTTAAAAAATTCTGATTAAGAGCAGTTGATAAAACCAGTTATCTTTTTCTGTAATCAACTTATTAAGGTGCCAGGATGGAATAAAGTTTTATAGTATTTAGTTCAAAGCCATTTATAAAAACGTTTGTTGATGGATGGAATGAAGTTGAATGCACCATCACACAAATTAGCGATTGAGGACACTAAAATGTTTCTGTTCCTTGTTCATCTATTGTATTGTTTTGTGTTGTGTTGTATTGTGTTGTAGTGTATTGGGTTGCATTGTGTGGTACTCCATTGTATTGTATTCTATCATATTGTACTGCATTGTATTGTATTGCAGGATACAATTTTTACTCCATTGTCTCTGTGTTAATTCTGACTCTTTTCCTCCATCTTTGTACAATATGCATTCTGCAACAAGCTCATACTTAGTTTTCACCGTGTCAATTCTGACAAGTTTACTCTATTATCTTTGTATTAACTCGGACTCTTTCCTTAATCCTTCATGATAATGCAATCTACTCATACTCAGTGTTTGCCGTGTCTCGTTAATTCAGGCCTGTTGTTGTGCGTGTTGCTGTGACAGGCATACTGTACGGCAGCGCGGTGTTGGGCCCTGGCCTTGGCTATGTGGTGGGAGGGCAGTTCCTCAGCTACTATGTGGACTTCGACGTTGTTGATACAAAGTAAGTATGGGTGTTGTTATTGTTCGGATGCAGGGCCTGAGTAGCGTTGTTTGTTATTGGGAGTTTTGTTGTTATTGTGATGATTATTTTTTTTATTGTTACAGTCAACAACATCATCGTCACCGTCATCATCATTCCTCTTGTTGCTTTTGTTATCATAATCATCATTACTATCATCATCATTGTTATTATTATTATAATTATTATTATCATTATTATTATTGTTGTTGTAATAATAATTGTAATTATTTATCTTCTTCTTGTCATCGTTATTCTTCTTTAAAAAAAATTCTTTTATTTCGAGAATAATGGAGTAAGAATTCATTGCTTTTTTACATCCAGTCCCTGTGTGTATGCAGTTTTGTAAATGTTGTCATCCATTCCCACGGCACACAATGGCCTACTCTTCTGAAAAAACGGAACAGGTTTTAAACATGTGCGCAAGATGTTCTGTGTGCGTTTGCACACGGGACCTCGGTTTATAGTCTCATCCGAAGGACTTTGTTGTCATTGTAGTCATTGTTATCACTACTACCACCACCACCACACGCCACCACCACACACCACCACCACCACCACCATCATTATTATCATCATCATCACCATTATTATTATTGTTGTCATCATTATTATCACTGTCATTCTTTTTTCTGTTCTTTTTCTCATCATTATCATGATTATGAAGCAGTGATCAACACCAATAGAAATAAACACAACTTGCAAAAAGGAAAAAATACAACAAGAAAAATCATAACAAGAAAAGCTTGACAGTAGATCCTTAACTCCATTTTAGGGTAATTTTAAAAAATGTTTCTGGATATCTTTTATTCAAACCTTACAAATGGCAAAGACTGGATCGGTGGTCTAGAGGTAACGCGCCTGTCCAGAAAGCGAAAAGTCCGGGTCGGAAGTGTGCGGTGGTTCGTATCCTGTCTGGGCCCGAAACTTTTCCCCCATCCATTAGACCATGAGTGGTGGTCTGGGTGCTAGTCTTTCGGATGAGACGATAAACCGAGGTCCCGTGTGTTACAGAAAATTATGCAGCGCATGTAAAAGAACCCACGGCAACAAGAGAGTTGTCCCTGGCAAAATTTTTAGAAAAAAGCCACTCTGATAGGGAAAGAAATACAGTTGCAGACCAAAAAAAAGAGAAAAAAAAGAAGGGTGGCGCTGCTCTTGTGGCGACGCGCTCTCCCCGGGAAGAGCAGCCCGAATTTCACACAGAGAAATCTCGTGACTTAAAGTGGTATAAATGAAATAAATAAATGAAAATGAAATGAAGACTTGGGGTGAAAAGCAGGGGAGGAGATAGCCAGGCTGAGTGAGTCAGAATGAAGAAAATGTAAAATCATGAAAATGAGCAAATATTGATTGTATGTTTTTTATTTATCAGTGAAGCGATGTGTTGAAAGATGGAGGGTGACTGTGGGGAAACTGTGCTCACCAGGCCACACACACACACGGGACCACTCTTACATTATACATTTGCTGGAAGGTGAGGGAAGCCCTTGTGTGTGACCTGTTATATGGGAATAGCCTGACACTCTGCTGGAGGTCTGCCTGCTGGCCTCAGCTGACACTTTCCCACTTCAGTGCAGCTAATTTTTGTTGTTGTACAGGATGCATGCTGGGTATGTTCATGTTTCAGTAACCCACCAGATGCTCACATGAGTTGTGGGATGTTTAGCATGCATATCTGATTTTTAGCATGTGTGTTATTATACTTTGAGGGAATTAAGGCACTGGCAGGTCTGCACTATAAGTTGACCTGGGAGATCGTGAATATCCCCACCCTTAATTCATCAGTTGCTAAACTGATTGTGAATACCCCCACCCTTAATTCATCAGTTGCTACTGCTGATTGTGAATATTCCCACCCTTAATTCATCAGTTGCTAAACTGATTGTGAATACCCCCACCCTTAATTCATCAGTTGCTACTGCTGATTGTGGATATCCTCACCCATAATTCATCAGTTGCTACTGCTGATCGTGAATGTCCCCACCCTTAATTCATCAGTTGCTAAACTGATTGTGAATACCCCCACCCTTAATTCATCAGTTGCTACTGCTGATTGTGGATATCCTCACCCATAATTCATCAGTGGCTACTGCTGATCGTGAATATCCCCACCCTTAATTCATCAGTTGCTACTGCTGATTGTGGATATCCTCACCCATAATTCATCAGTGGCTACTGCTGATTGTGAATATTCCCACCCTTAATTCATCAGTTGCTAAACTGATTGTGAATATCCCCACCCTTAATTCATCAGTTGCTAAACTGATTGTGAATGTCCCCACCCTTAATTCATCAGCTGCTACTGCTGATTGTGAATGTCCCCACCCTTAATTCATCAGTTGCTACTGCTGATTGTGAATATCCCCACCCTTAATTCATCAGTGGCTACTGCTGATTGTGAATGTCCCCACCCTTAATTCATCAGTTGCTACTGCTGATTGTGAATATCCCCACCCTTAATTCATCAGTTGCTACTGCTGATTGTGAATGTCCCCACCCTTAATTCATCAGTGGCTACTGCTGATTGTGAATACCCCCACCCTTAATTCATCAGTGGCTACTGCTGATTGTGAATATCCCCACCCTTAATTCATCAGTTGCTACTGCTGATTGTGAATATCCCCACCCTTAATTCATCAGTGGCTACTGCTGATTGTGAATATCCCCACCCTTAATTCATCAGTGGCTACTGCTGATTGTGAATATCCCCACCCTTAATTCATCAGTGGCTACTGCTGATTGTGAATATCCCCACCCTTAATTCATCAGTGGCTACTGCTGATTGTGAATATCCCCACCCTTAATTCATCAGCTGCTACTGCTGAAAGATTCAAACCTATGACTTCATGGACCCACAGCGTCAAAGTCAGTCAGTCTTAACTCCTCGCCTATACCACTCGTCAGGGCTTTCTAAAAAACTAAACCACAAACGGTTGCTCTGAAGTGGGAATATGTCAGCTGAGGCCAGCGGTCATACCTCCTGCAGAACAAAGGAGAAGACCAGGCACTGCACAGTCATCCCGCTCAATAGGGGCTGTAAACACTAGGACTGGATTAATAATAATAATGTATGGAATTTATATAGTGCTTAATCTTGTAAAGCAACAAATCAAAGCGCTCAGATGACATTTGTTTTTTTTATATCGAGGATAATGGAATAAGCACTCATGTGCTTTTTTTACATTCAGTTCCTGTGTGTATGCGGTGTTGTAAATTTTGTCATCTGTTCCCACTGGCACACGATGACCTACTCTTTCGAAAAGCGGAACAGGATTTAACGTGTGTGCAAGATGTTCTGCATACATTCGCACATGGGGCCTCAGTTTATAGTCTCATCCGAAGGACTTTGACATTCAGTTCGATTTTTTTGTCAAACTGGGAAGAAAGGGCGAGGCTGGGAATCGAACCCAGAACCTCACGGTTTACTTGTTGGTAGGCAAACATCTTAACCATCCTGCCACCTTCCTTCTTGGATTGGATTGGATTGGACTGGATTGGATTGTGTTGTGTGCAGGATGACGCCGGACGACCCGCGGTGGGTGGGGGCGTGGTGGCTCGGCTTTGTTCTGACTTCAGCCGTCAATCTGCTGGTGTCGCTGCCCATCCTCTGCTTCGGGGCTGAACTGCCGTGTAAGTTCAAACCCCTGTCTGTGTGTGTGTGCGTGCGTGACATGCGTGCATGTGTGTGTCTGTGTCTGTGTGTGTGTGTGTCTGTGTATGTGACAAACAAACTTAGTCACATCCCCAAAAACCAGAACCAATATCATCTCCCACACAGACATAAATCACCTCCTTCCTTCTTTCTGTCGCAGCGGCCAAACATATACGACAGATCCGCGTATCCCAAGCCCACAGACATAAATCACCTCCCTCCTTCCTTTCTTCTGTCGCAGCGGCCAAACATATACGACAGATCCGCGTATCCCAAGCGCACACGCAGACGCAGGAGCAGAAAGAGGCAGCGGCAGCATCCACGCCGAGCCAAGGGGAGCGATCGCTGAAGCATTTTGTGCAGACCAGCCTGACCCTGCTGAGCAACCCCTGCTTCCTGTTCATCTCGCTCAGCATGGTGTCGGAGAGCATCTCCCTCTCCGGCGTGGCCACCTTCCTGCCCAAGATGATCGAGAAGAAGTTCCGCGTCTCCGCCTCCAAGGCAGCCATGTGGTCTGGTGAGGGGAGCAGCAGCTTGGAGTGGTCCTTTTTTGTTTGTTTGTTTGTTTGTTTTTAATAATAATGTATGGAATTTATATAGCGCTGAATCTTGTAAAGCAACAAAATCAAAGCACTCAGATGATTTTTTAAAAATGTTATGATTAAAATTTTTTTTTTTTAATGTGTGTATGCGGTTTTAAAAATGTTGTTATCTGTTCCCACCGGCACACAATGGCCTACTCTTTCGAACAGCGGAACAGGATTTAACATATGTGCAAGATGTTCTGCATGCGTTCGCACACGGGGCCTCGGTTTATAGTCTTATCCGAAGGACTTTGACATTCAGTTCGATTTTTTTGTCAAACTGGGAAGAAAGGGCAAGGCTGGGAATCGAACTCAGAACCTCACGGTTTACTTGTTGGCAGGCGAACGTCTTAACCATCCTGCCACCTTCCTTTTTTGAGGGATTGATGCAAAAAAAGCTATTGTTTATGCTTATTCTCAAACCCCTCTATAAATAGAATTTGTTCTTTTTTTCTTTTTGTTCCTCGGCTAGAGCTCTGAGATTCACCAGTGGTGAGGTTTTGGTATGTGACTGTTTTTACCCACCATTAAGGTTGCCATATTCCGACTTCGAGCTTGGTGTCTAAACTTGACACCCGTGTGCATGCATTCTAAACAAATTTAGCCGAGATCCCGTAACTGTTTATGTCAGCGTTATTTTGTATTCTTTCCATGTGAATACTCGCGCAAAAGATCAAACATGCACATTAAATGAATACTCGCGCAAAGGATCAAACATGCACATTAAAAAGATCCCATAGTAATCATGCATGTCAGGAGTCTGTAGGGTCACTGAAGCAAACACAATGCCCAGCATGCTCCCTGTACCTGCAGAGGGATTGGCTCTGCCAGGTTCAGCTTTGGCCAGAGACAGGGCCAGAAAACTGCAGTGCAGATCAGTGCAGTGCAGTGTAGTGCAGTGCAGTGCAGTGCCTCAACTACTCCTCAGGAGTGAGGACAGAGACAGAGGGACTACTGGCCACAGTCCACTCCACCTCCTTGTGATTCAGACCTGGGGGTACATACAGTTTGTGTTCTGCACCAAGCTCTGCCTTGTTATGCACATACTTACACACTTAGACACACCATACTCATACACACACACATGCACACATGTACGCTCAAACGCACGCACAAACACACAAACACGCACACACACATGCACACACCCACATGCACACCCACCCACCCACACGCGCACACACACACACACCGCAAAACAGTACAAAGAAAACAGAAGAATTCTTGTTTTTCCTTTGGATATGATCCTCCCTGAAGTCGGAATGTGTCTACCTTTATGGTGGGTAGAAATGGGCTCATACACAAAAACTCACCAATGGGGAACCTTGGAGCTCTTGCCAGGAAACAAACAAAACAACAACAACAACAAATCTTATCCTGTCTTGAATCCATTCCATTCCATCCCATCTGGCATGGATGGTACTTCGAGTTGTTTGTTTTTTACAAGATTCAGCGCTATATAAATTCCATATATTATTATTATTATTATTACCACCAGGTAGTGTCCTGTTTATGTTCGTGTTCTTTTTATTCTTTCCATGTGAATACTCGCGCAAAAGATCAAACATACCCAGTACCCAGGTACTGTCCTGTCCCATCTCCCATCCCATCTTGTCCCATCTTCTTCTGTCCTGTCCCAACCTGTCCTGTCCCAGCTCAGCTCATCTCGGCCCATCTTTTTCCATCCTGTCCTGTCCCATCTCAACCTGTCTTGTCCCAACCCACCCCACCCCTTTTCATCCCATCCTGTACCAACCCACCCCAACCCAGTTTCACCTATCCAGCCTTGCCCTATCTTGTCACACAGATACCTTTCCCCAGCCTGTCACGTCCTCTCCCACACCACACCACCCTGACCTGACCTGCCTCACACCACCCTGACCTGACCTGACTCACACCACACCACCCTGACCTGACCTGCCTCACACCACACCACCCTGACCTGACCTGCCTCACACCACACCACCCTGACCTGACCTGCCTCACACCACACCACACTGACCTGACCTGCCTCACACCACACCACCCTGACCTGACCTGCCTCACACCACACCACCCTGACCTGACCTGCCTCACACCACCCTGACCTGACCTGCCTCACACCACCCTGACCTGACCTCCCTCACACCACACCACACCACCCTGATCTTGGATTTGAAATAAGTTGTTCATTATGTTTAAGGAGAGTTGCATGTGTGTAAATGATTTGAGTGCAAGCGCTTCGATTTGTGTTTTTTTCCCCAAGGTTCAGCACTATATAAATTCCATATATTATTATTATTATGATCTGACCTGACCTGACCTGATCTGACCCGAACCAACCTGACCTCACTTGACCTGACCTGACCTTTGGCTGGCAGGGTTTGTGGTGGTGCCCAGCGCGGCAGGGGGTCAGTTTCTGGGAGGGTTTGTGGCTCACCGCATGAAGCTGAGCATCCCTGGCCTCATCAGACTCTGCATCGCCGGCTTCACCCTCACGCTCCTCTTCGTCGCCATCGTCTGGATCGACTGCGGCCGTGAGGAGTTTGTCGGAGTGACCGTCCCTTATCCTTTGAGGTGGGGTTTGTGGGTTTTATTTATTTATTATCTATTTATTTATTCTTTTATTTTGAGGATAATGGAATAAGTACTCATGTGCTTTTGTTTCATCCAGTCTCCGTTCCCACCAGCACACAATGGCCTACTCTTCCGGAAAGCGGAATGGGTTTTAACGTGTGCGGCAAGATGTGCGTGCGTTCGCACACGGGGCCTCGGTTTATAGTCTCATCTGAAGGACTTTTGGGGAGAGTGGAGTCTGCACTGATGTTAACTCCAGAAGAAAAATCCTCTTTTGGGGGCGTGTATGTGTTGGGGGTCTGATGATGATGATGTGTTGGGGGGGATGGGGGGGATTGATGTGGGGGGTGTTTGTGGGTGGGGTGGGTGGTGGTGGTGGTTGGGGGCTGGTGGGGAGGGTGGTAGGGGGATGGTGGTGTTGTGTGTGTGTGTGTGCGAGTGTGTGTGTGTTTTATTTGTTTTCATTTATTTTTATTTTATTAATTTTTTTATTTTATTCTTTCATTTCGAGGATAATGGAATAAGCTGTTTTTACTCATGTGCTTTTTTTACATGCAGTCCCCGTGTGTAGGCAGTTTTGTCAATTTTGTCATCTGTTCCCATCAGCACACAATGGCCTACTCTTCCAAAAAGCGGAATGGGTTTTAATGTGTGTGCGTGTTCGCACTCGGGGCCTCGGTTTATAGTCTCATCCGAAGGACTTTTGGGGAGAGTGGAGTCTGCACTGATGTTAACTCCAGAAGAAAAATCCTCTTTTGGGAGTGTGTATGTGTTGGATAGGGGGGGAATGGGGATGGATTGGTGTGGGGGGTGTTTGTGGGTGGGGTGGGTGGTGGTGGTGGTTGGGGGCTGGTAGGGGGGTGGTAGGGGGATGGTGGTGTTGTGTGTTTGTGTGCGAGTGTGTGTTTATTTGTTTTCGTTTATTTTTATTTATTTATTTATTTATTTTATTCTTTCATTTTGGGGATAGTGGAATAAGCTGCTTACTCATGTGCTTTATTTTTTTACATCCAGTCCCCGTGTGTAGGCAGTTTTGTAAATTTTGTCATCCGTTCCCACCAGCACACAATGGCCTACTCTTCCAAAAAGCGGAATGGATTTTAATGTGTGTGCAAGATGTTCTGCATGAGTTTGCACATGGGACCTTGGTTTATAGTCTCATCCGAAGGACTTTTGGGGAGGGTGGAGTCGATTTTAACTCCAGAGGAGAATTCCTCTTGATCAAGATTTGAACCCGGGTCAGCAGATCATGAGCGCAATGCGCATCACTATGTGTGTTTTTGTTATTTAAAAAAAAAAAAAATTCTTTTATATCGAGGATAATGGAATAAGCACTTATGTGCTTTTTTACATCCAGTCCCCATGTGTATGCGGTTTTGTACATTTTGTCATCTGTTCCCACCGGCACACAATGGCCTCCTACTCTTACGAAAAGCGGAACAGGATTTAACGTCTGTGCAAGATGTGTGTATGTGTGTGTGTGAGTTTGTGTGTGTGTGTGTGTGTAAATTGTGTGTTGTGTGTGTGTGTGTTGTACGTGCGCTAAATAATTATGTGTAACACATGGGACCTCGGTTTATCGTCTCATCCAAAAGACTAGTGTAAGTGTAAGTATGTGTGTGTAATTGTGTGTGTACGCGTGTGCAATGCTATCATTTTCACACATGGAACTGACGGCGTCATCGATGTGTGTTGTTGCTCAGTGTGACGCACGACGACATCACGCTGACGTCGGCGTGTAACGCGGCGTGTCACTGCAGCACGGACGTGTTCATCCCGGTGTGTGACCTCAACAAAACCATGTTTTTCTCCCCCTGCCACGCCGGCTGTGTCGCCAGCCCTCAAGAGGGCGTGGTGAGTACACCTCACCATCATTGTAGGTGTGCGCATGGGTTCACATACACACATGCATGCGTACATGCAATACATGAAATACGGTTAAATCCTTAATTTACCTTAATCCATGTGTGTGCACACGTGTACATGCAATACATGAAATATGGTTAAATCCTTAATTCACCTTAATCCATGTGGGTACACACTCATGCATACATGCACACATGCACACTCATGCATGTACGTGTGTGCACATACACTCATGCATGCACACATGTTCACATGCACACTCATACACACATGCGCGCACACACACACACACACACTTTGAGTGAACAGACATAAAATCGAAGCAACAACAACATACACATACACACACACACACGTGCGCACATGCGCGCTCGCACACACACACACATACACACACACACTGGGAGAGAATATGAAGTAAGGATTGTGGAATATTTTTGAAAAACTTGGTAAAAATTGATCGCGATCGGACTGAATCGAGCGGTGCTAGTTTTTATGGATGGCCTTCTTCGCTACTCGGCGATTTCGACGTCACAGATTGTTTTACTTAAATTTGACGCTGCGAGGCTGTTATAGTTATTGTATCATTATTTTATATATTTATATTATTATATTATATGAATATTTTTGTTATCATTATGATTCTTTGCCATTTTCTAAAAATCCAACCATTTTGTCTTATTTCCAGTACATCATCCCCACCACCACTGCTACAATTATCGCTATCATAGTTATAAGTAAACCTTTGGCAGCCGTTTTCTTTCTAACACTGCGGCCATTTTGTCCCATGTGCAGTACGTCAACTGCAGTTGCCTGGCTGGGGTTGGTTCGGTGGCCAACATGACCGTCCAATCGTCAGGCTGCCGTGAACCATGTGACATCCTGTACCCCTTCCTCTTCCTCCTCTTCCTGCTGACCCTGTTCAGCATGATCGCCGTCGCTCCTGGCGACTCTGTGCAGCTCAGGTTGGTACCTCCGTTTGGGCTTTTTGTCTTTTCTCTGATATAGGATTTGGGTTTTTTCCCTCTGATACAGGATTTTGGGTTTTTTCCCTCTGATTCAGGATTTTGGGTTTTTTCTTTTCTCTGATACAGGATTTGGGTTTTTTTCCTCTCTGATACAGGATTTGTTATTTTTTAAAAATACAGGATTTGTTTTTTTTCTGATATAGGATTTGGGTTTTTTTCTCTCTGATATAGGATTTAGGTTTTTTTTTCTCTCTCTGATATAGGATTTGGGATTTTCCCCCTCTGATACAGGATTTGGGTTTTTTCCCTCTCTGATACAGGATTTGGGTTTTTTCCCTCTCTGATACTAAGAATCTGCAACAAGATCTGGCAGACAGGAAAATGGCCAACACCATGGACGCAGTCACTCATCATCACCCTCCCCAAGAAAGGAAATCTACAACAATGCCATAATTACCGCACAATCAGCCTCATATGTCACCCAAGCAAGGTCATGCTGCAGATAATATTGAATAGACTGAAGCCACAAGCAGAGACCATCATTGCTGAGGAACAAGCAGGTTTCAGAGCAGGGCGCAGCACAACAGAACAGATATTCAACCTCAGAATACTATGTGAGCGGTACCTTCAACATCAACAAGACCTATACCACGTATTTATCGATTTTAAGAAGGCATTTGACAGGGTGTGGCATGCAGCTTTGTGGGCAACCATGAACTTGTACAGCATCAATGCAAACCTGATCAGAGTCATCAAACAGCTGTACAGCGAGGCCACCAGTGCAGTGTACTACAACAACAACATTGGAGAATGGTTTCGAACAACAGTTGGAGTAAGGCAGGGCTGTCTACTCTCACCCACTCTTTTCAACATCTTCCTTGAGAGAATCATGGCTGATGCACTGGAACATCATGAAGGATCAGTCAGCATTGGTGGCAGAACGATCACAAACCTCCGCTTCGCAGATGACATTGATGGAATAGCAGGATCAGAAAAAGAGCTTGCCAGCCTAACAGAACACTTGGATAAGGCCTCCAAAACATACGGCATGGAAATCAGTGCAGAGAAGACCAAACTGATGACTAATAACACCAACGGCATTAGCACTGATATCAGGGTTAATGACCAGAAGCTGGAAACAGTTCAAAGCTTCAAGTACCTGGGAGCCATTGTATCCGACCAGGGATCCAAGCCAGAAGTAGTATGCAGGACTGCACAGACAATAACAGCTTTGTCAAAACTAAACACCATCTGGAGAGATAAGAATATCTCACTTATCTCCAAGATCAGACTAATGCGCTCCCTTGTCATATCCATATTTCTGTATGCCTGTGAATCATGGACCCTGACTGCAGATTTGGAGAGAAGAGTACAGGCAGTGGAGATGAGATGCTTTCGGAGACTCCTTGGCATCTCCTACAAAGACCACTAAGCAACGAAAGCGTGCATAACAGAATCCAGCAAACCATTGGACCCTATGAGAACCTTCTAACGATCGTGAAAAAGCGTAAACTTAAGTGGTATGGGCATGTCACAAGATCCCAAGGAATTACAAAGACAGTTTTGCAAGGCACTGTCCAAGGAGGAAGAAGAAGAGGCAGACCAAGGAAGAGCTGGGAGGATAACATCAGGGAATGGACAGGCCTAGAACTCAACAAAACCCTGAGAAAGGCAGAACATAGAGAGGAATGGAGGGAACTGGTTGCTGAGTCTTTGAGGGTGCCCCCACGGTCGTCAGACTACGGGACAGATAGAATAGATAGAGATACAGGATTTGGGTTTTTTTCCTCTCTGATACAGGATTTGGGTTTTTTCCTTTCTGATACAGGATTTGGGTTTTTTCCTCTCTGATACAGGATTTGGGTTTTTTCCTTTCTGATACAGGATTTGGGTTTTTTCTCTTATATAGGATTTGGTTTAAAAAAAAAAAAAAGGATTTGTTTTTTTTCTGATATAGGATTTGGGTTTTTTCTGATATAGGATTTGGGTTTTTTTCTCTGATATAGGATTGGGGTGGTTTTTTTCTGATGTAGTATTTGGGTTCCCCCCCTCTGATATTGGATTTGGGTTTTTTCCCTCTGTTTTCACTGCCTTTGTTTTCTGTGATACAGGATTTGGGTTTTTCCCTCTGATACAGGATTTGGGTTTTTTTCTCTGATACAGGATTTGGGGTTTTTTTTCTCTGATATAGGATTTGTTTTTTTCTCTCTGATACAGGATTTGGGTTTTTTCCCCCCCTCTGATATAGGATTTTGTTTTTTTTTTCTCTCTGATACAGGATTTGGTTTTTTTTCCCTCTCTGAAATAGGATTTGGGTGTTTTTTTCTCTGATATAGGATTTGGGTTTTTTCCCTCTCTGAAATAGGATTTGGGTGTTTTTTTCTCTGATATAGGATTTGGGTTTTTTCCCTTTTATATAGGATTTTGAGTTTTTTCTTTCCTCTCATATAGGATTGGGTTTTTTCTTTCCTCTGATACAGGAATTGTTTTTTTTTCTCTCTTTGATACAGGATTTGGGTTTTTTTTCTCTGATACAGGATTTGGGTTTTTTCCCCTCTGATACAGGATTTGGGTTTTTTTCTCTGATACAGGATTTGGGTTTTTTTCCTCTGATACAGGATTTGGGTTTTCCCCCTCTGATACAGGATTTGTTTTTTTCTCTCTGATACAGGATTTGTTTTTTTCTCTTTGATACAGGATTTGGGTTTTTTCCCTCTCTGATACAGGATTTGGGTTTTTTCCCCTCTGATACAGGATTTGGGTTTCTTTCTCTGATACAGGAAATGGTTTTTTTTTCTGATATAGGATTTGGTTTTTTCCCCTCTGATATAAGATACAGCACTGTGGAATGCAGTGCAGTGTAGTGATCGTCTTATATCACTTATAGTGAACAGACGTTAAACACGAGAACAAACAGTGCAGTGTAGTGTAGTGTAGTACAGGCAGTGTGGTACAGTGTAGTGTTGTGTAATGCAGTACAGTGCAGCACAGTAGAGTACAGTGCACTGCAGTACAGTGCAATGCAGTATAGTGCAATGCAGTGTAGTGCAGTGCAATGCTGTAAGTGCTGTGCAATGCAGTATAGTGCTGTGCAATGCAGTATAGTGCAGTGCAATGCAGTTGTAGTGCAGTGCAATGCAGTATAGTGCAATGCAGTATAGTGCAATGCAGTGTAGTGCAGTGCAGTGCTACACATTACAGTGCACTTCACTACACTACACTACACTACACTACACTACACTACACTACACTACACTATGCAATGCTACATCACACCACACCACACTAAACTACACCACTCCACATAACACCACACCACACCTAACATCACACCACACCACACCTAACATCACACCACACAACACCACACCACACCTAACATCACACCACACCACACCACACCATACCAATCTAAGTCTGAATCAAATGAATCAATTTGTATTTTGTATTGAATGGTCAGAGCACTCACTTTCCCCAAGCTCAGATTAAGCAACATCGAGCGTGGTTACCAAGTGGATGGGTAGCACCTTGGCTTCAGTACAGTCGCCCAGTTCATCCAGCTGTAAATGGGTACCTGCCCTCTTTAGGGTCAGGGAAGGTAAAGCAGCGAGGGAGAGGAGATGGGCGCCACCCTCAAAATACTGGCTTCTGGAGAAGCTGAGGTCTCTGATGCCTCACTCCCTAACGACCACACAGGTTGTGGAACCACCTTTACTTTTTAAAAACTTTTTATTCAGCTTAATGGTACCTGTGCTATTTATGTTTTCACCTGGATGTCATCTGTGTGTTGTGTGTGTGTGTGTGTCGCCAGGTGTGTTCCAGAGGAGATCAAGACGTTTGCCCAGGGGCTGAAGCAGATGATCGTGCGCATTCTGGGTAAGGTCACCACTGACACAGAACATCATTACTGAGTTTACCCTTCGTGCCTAGGGAATCTTGTTAGTGTTGGGCGTTCCCCAGCTTAACGCTCTGGAGAGTCGCCCAGAATATGCTTTCTGTCTCGCTCATCACACCACCAGGGAATCACCGAAAGACTGTCCCCTGTGGGGATGCTGGGGAGCCTGTCAGTATAAATAGCATGCCCACCTTCCGGAAATTCTGTGCTAGGTGTTCCCTGTTTTCTATCCCTCTCTTTTGTTTCTGCCTGGTTCCTTTTCTTCCTGTCACCTCCTCCTTGTCTGTTTTCTGCCTTCTTGGTCCATTCTCCTCCTGCCTTTTTTGCCAGAAAGATTGAAAAGATAACAATTCTCTCCCATGCTAAAGTCCGATGCTCTGGGCCTGACTTTTCAGGCACTTAACAGCAGCACAAAGCATTTTTGCTCACATGACAAAGAACAATAGTTGCTGTCTGAGCATTCAGCAAAGAAGACTGAAAGACTGTAAGTACACACTGAGTGTGCGTATGGCAGTTTTCAAATTCGATATTAAAGAATAAATAAATTTAAAAAACCCAACAACCTCGCCATGTAGGCAGCCACACTCCGACTTTGGAGGATTCTTCTTCTGTGATACTTCTCTGACAGGATGCACCAATCAAAGTTTATGAGTTGCGACATCTACGGATGGGAAGTATTGATCGTAGAAAAGATTTTTCATGTAAAATAACATAACTTATTCTGATTCTCCATGCACTTTTATTCAAAGTTAGTTCATTTGATTTGCTTCATCCAGAAGGTTTAACTGATATTTTCCACTTGGTTAAAGAAATTTTAGGGATTATTGTAGTGAAAAATGTTGTGAAATTGTGGTTTGTCATGTAAGAAAACCATGTGTCTGCTTGATGTTGATGATAACAATGCATCTGGTGGAAACGAGGTAGATTGTTCAGAAGCGGTTTAAATTGATGTGGGGGTGCCTTTGATTTTGTGCTGTGTATGATGAAATCATCACTTTGGCGATGGACAGTATATCTGCATTCATTGAATGTAACTGACAAAGTTAGCAGAAAACCAATTCAAGTAAACACACACACACACGCTAAACTTATTTTGCATATCATTTTTGCCCATTCTCCTGCCTTCTTTCCAGAAAGACAAAAAGTCCTCTCCCAGGCGGAGGTTGGATGCAACTTGTCAGACACTTTAATGGCAACGCAGCGCATTGTCGCTTGTATAACAGACAACAGTTGTTGCTGTGAGTGTTTGACAAAGAAGACTTTGCTGATTTGTTTTTCATGGCTGTGTTTCCAGAGAGATATCAGATTTCATTTATTTATTTATTTATTTTTTATATCGAGGATAATGGAATAAGCACTGATGTGCTTTTTTACATCCAGTCCCTGTGTGTATGCGGTTTTGTAAATTCTGTCATCTGGTCCCACTGGCACACGATGGCCTACTCTTACGAAAAGCGGAACAGGATTTAACGTGTGCGCAAGATGTTCTGTCATTTGAGTGTGTTAGCAAGGAAAGATGCCATCAGAACAAAAGAAGACATGTAGCTACCGCACCCCTATGTTCTCAGGGCAACCTGGGGCCATCAGAACAGCAGCAGGTCTGTGGCAAGCCCAGTCACTGAAGGGCTAATGGAGGAGAGTGCAGGCTGCACTGTGGCAAAACTCTAACAGAAAATGGTCACCAAACAGAACATGGTTGCATTGTTGCAAAACAGGAAATGGTTGCATTGTTGCAAAACAGGAAATGGTTGCAAAACAGGAAATGGTTGCATTGTTGCAAAACAGGAAATGGTTGCATTGTTGCAAAATAGGAAATGGTTGCAAAACAGGAAATGGGTGCATTGTTGCAAAACAGGAAATGGGTGCATTGTTGCAAAACAGAACATGGTTGCATTGTTGCAAAATAGGAAATGGTTGCATTGTTGCAAAACAGGAAATGGTCGCAAAACAGGAAATGGTTGCATTGTTGCAAAACAGGAAATGGTTGCAAAATAGGAAATGGTTGCAAAACAGGAAATGGTTGCATTGTTGCAAAACAGGAAATGGTTGCATTGTTGCAAAACAGGAAATGGTTGCATTGTTGCAAAATAGGAAATGGTTGCATTGTTGCAAAATAGGAAATGGTTGCAGTGTTGCAAAACAAAATGGTTGCTGTGTTGCAAAACAAAATGGTTGCTGTGTTGCAAAGCAAAATGGTTGCTGTGTTGCAAAACTGAAAACAAACAAAAAAATGGTTGCAAAACTTAAACAGAAAATCGGTTTGCTGTTTTGCAAAAATGGTTTGCTGTGTGTTGCAAAAATGCTGGGTTACAAAACCGGTCTTGCTGTGGTGGTTGCAAGAATGCTGTTTGTTGCAAAACCGGTCTTGCTGTGGTGGTTGCAAGAATGCTGTGTGTTACAAAACCGGTCTTGCTGTGGTGGTTGCAAGAATGCTGTGTGTTGCAAAACCGGTCTTGCTGTGGTGGTTGCAAGAATGCTGTGTGTTGCAAAACCGGTGTTGCTGTGGTGGTTGCAAGAATGCTGTGTGTTGCAAAACCGGTGTTGCTGTGGTGGTTGCAAGAATGCTGTGTGTTGCAAAACCGGTGTTGCTGTGGTGGTTGCAAGAATGCTGTGTGTTACAAAAATGCTGTGGTGGTTGCAAGAATGCTGTGTGTTACAAAAATGCTGTGGTGGTTACAAAACCGGGTGTTGTTGTTGTGTGTGCGTGTGTGTTGGTGTTGTTGTCAGGCACGGTGGTGGGGCCGATCATCACGGGGCGGCTGCTGGACAACACGTGCCAGGTGTGGCGGGAGAGCTGCAGCGGGGGGGCCTCCCTGTCCTGCTGGCTGTACGACACCGACCTCATGTCCAACAGCGCCTTCTTCGGCGTGGCCGGCACCAAGGTCCTGTCCATCTTCTTCTGCGTCATGGCCCTCCTCCTCTACCGGCCTCCCAAGGCCACCGCAGACGCCATGACGGAGCTGGACCGCCTGGACGAACGCACCGACCTGAGCTCTGTGGACCTGAACTGAGGCACCCAGGCTTGGTGAAGGCGTGTCTGTATTGCTGTTTGCAGAGCGAGTTCTCTCCCAGTCTGTGAGCGTGTGTGTCATGGGGTAAGGTCTGCTGGATTGAAAGGAGTGGTGTGTGTGTAGTGCTGGAGTGTGCGCACATCTTCGTTGAAGTTTGTTAAGTATTGAGTGTGTTTATGGCCAGGCTTGGGTTGAGAGGAGAAATCGGCGTGTGCAGTACTGGTGTATGTGTGTGTGTGTGTGTGTGTGTGTGTTCTTGTTGAAATCTGTAAGTAGTGGGTGTGTTTAAGGCAAGGTTTGGTTGGGATGAGAAATATCATCCCGCCGTGTGGAGTGTCAGTCTGTGAGTTACTTACCTCGGGCTGGATGGCCGGCAGTGGTTGTCGCTTGTTGCAGATATGTTCTGAACGAAGAATCTTTTTAATTTCTCCTTTTTATCTTTTCTGTTTTTAATTCCTGTAAATCCGTTTGTAATTTTTGTTTTGAACGAAGAATGTTTTAATTTCTCCTTTTTTTCTTCTGTTTTTAATTCCTGTTAATCCGTTTGTAATTTTTGTTTTGAACGAAGAATGTTTTAATTTCTCCTTTTTTACTTCTGTTTTTAATTCCTGTAAATCCGTTTGTAATTCCTGTTTTGAATGAAGAATCTTTTGATTTCTGCTTTTTTTCTTCTGTTTTTAATTCCTGTGAATCCGTTTGTAGTTCAGTCAGGAAGAAATGCCAGGATGTAGAAATTCCAGATGATTGGCTGAGAAATCCAGACTCAAAGCTGGGTACGGTCTGAAGGTGAGGTACAGATAGCCCCAAAAAGGGGCTAAAGGAATTGGTATTGTTCATATTGTTTAAAATGACAAAAATGAAAAAAAACAACCAGACAGACAGATAGCAAACTTCACTCCCCCCTCTCTCTCACAAGTTATCACATCTTCCAGCGGATGGAAATTAGCTTTGCAGTTATTATACAAGTGCTTTGATTTGTCTCTGCAAGTTATAGCGCTATATAAATTCCATTTATTATTATTATTATTATTTTTTGGATCGGTTTGGGGTTGGAAAGAAGTGTAGATAACAGGGATATCTTACGAACTTGCCTGCATTTTTACACAGAAACAGATTTAAGAGCATCATTCTCTATGTCGTATTTTTCTTCTGAATATATCTGTTAAAGACAGTACTATCTTGATAGTATTTTTGTTTTTTAGATCAATTGATTGTCCATGATGTGTGCATGATTTGACTCCAGGGCATTTACTTCCATTTTGATAATGAATATTGTGTTCCTCTTGGAAAAAGAAAAGACAAAATAGACTGATACTGCTCTAACAGCTTTATTTCGTTTTTATAACACCATCTAGGGTGTTTTGTATGAACAAAATAAATCCATATTGTGCTTGATAGTGTTCCGTATTATAATAATTTATATAACATATTTTGCAGTGTATTGTAATACTTAAGTATTGTGTTTTTGTAGCATATTTTGATGCCGTTGTTTAGATAATTTTCTGGTTTGTATTTTTGGGGTTTTTTGAAATGTTGGAAAGCTTTATTGTAATATTTGCATTTACATTTAATTCCGATGTTGTAACATTCAGGAAATCCTCTTTAAGAACTGTGCCATTTGATTTTTCTTCTTTTGTTTCCCCCTTTGTCCTTCATTTCCTGTCATCCATCCCTACTTATTCTCAGTCTGTTTTATACACTTTTTTTGTGGTGGTCTTTTGTTGCTAACTCTGTAGAGGTCATGCATATCTGTAGAGGTCATGCATATTGTAGATAAAGTTTGTGTATTTTAGCAAGAGAGGGATTGTATTGCATTGCTTTGTATTGGTTTGTATTGGTTTGTATTGCATTGTATATCTTTTTCCGTCATGGGTGATTGCTGTGCAAAACCCGGGGCACTTTCCCTGGAGAAAGCTACATCTGTGTACTCTTGTGGCACAGGAGTAGCTGACATTTCCCGCAGAGGTATCTGCCATGAGGGAACGTGGCATGCAGTTTAAGATGTACAATACAATACAATACAATGCATTACAATACTGTACAATTCAACATAGCTCAACGCAGTGCAATACAAATCAGTACAATTTTATACAATACAATAATGACAAATTCACCTTGAGGAATGATCATTGCACAGCACTTAAACTTTAAGCAGTGTGTGCTGGTTCAAGCAGTCTTGACAGGGACCACATTCAGTAACCAAAAAAAAGGAAATTTTTAAAAAATAATCTTTTTTTTTTAAACACTATCCTTACATAAAGGGAGAGAACCCCTCTTTCCCAGTACATGTGCACTGTGCGTATTTGTATGCTACTGTAACCCAGTAGTGGGTGATACGGAGGGAAGGGTTAGTAGATGGCTGGTTACCCTTTAGTGGGTTACCTGTAGGGAAAAGGTTAAGCTGAATAAAAGGGTGACAGATTGACGTATAATTTACACCGACAGGAGAGGGGAAGAAATACACATAGGATTTATATAGTAAAAAAAAAGAAGAAAATAGAAAAAGGCTTGAATGTGACAGTTTTGTTGGGTGAGGTATCATGTTGTACCTGTGGTGTCCTTGACTTGGTGTGTCAGTGTCAGTTTCTTGAATTCCAAACCGTCAATTGTGGTTAGACAGGGATTTATTTGGGTGAGTGGTTTTTTTTCCCTATTTTTTGTTGTTGGTTCTTTGTTTTTTTGGCCTAAACCAGAAGCACACATTTAAATAAAAAAAACAACAAAACACAAAAACAACAGTTGATAACCAAAGGATTTGTAGATACCTCAGATATTTGTTTTTCATTTTAGGTAGATATCTGTCTCTCTCCTTCACCAAATGCCCCTTGTTTCCCCTGAGGTCAGAACGCAGCTGTGTTCATGGTGGGCTACTGGCTGCTGCATAACACACAACACCTCACCATTAGTGAATCTTGGAGCTCCAGCCCAGGAATGAAAAGAAAACCAACAGAAACCTCAGTTTTCCACTTAGTTCTCCCCCCCCCCCCCCTTTCTTGCTCTCCCTCCCTCTCTCTCCCCCTCTCCATCTCTCTCCCTCCCTCCCTCTCTCTCCCCCTTCCCCCCTCTCTCTCTCTCCCTCCCTCTCTGTCCCCTTCCTCCCTCTCTCTCTCTCCCCTTCCCCCCTCTCTCCCCCTCCCCCCTCTCTCCCCCTCCCCCCCTCTCTTTCCCACCCTCCCTCTCCTTCTGTCCCCTTCCTCTCTCTCTCTCTCTCTCTCTTCCCCCCCCCCCCCCCTCTCCATTCGGGTAACGTTTATTGGTTGGATTCAAGTTCTGATAATTTTTTTTTTAAATGCCAAACATCCATGCCTTTAATTCTGTTAATGCTACGGCGGTGCTTTTTGAGTCTTCTTTGTTTGTGCCTTTGTTTCGTCTGTCCGTGTAGTGTTTATTTATCTGTTTATTTATTAATTAATTTCTGTGACTTTGCTTGGATTGCTTTTTTCCTACTTTGACCCCGGTTGTGTGTGTGTCACTGCGCTTGTTATTTGTTAACAGTTCTGCTCTAGTCATGGTTTTAACGGTTTTGTTATGGCTGCAGATTGGCTCGTGTGGCTTATCAAGTGGAAGAGGGTTGGTGCAGCTTAATATGTAACAGCTGTATAACTAAAAAGATATGGTCATTTAACTCTGCATGTTATGTAATTGTGTACTTATCACACTCGTTCAGTCAAATCAAGAAGTCAGCTTGCAAAATAATGATGCTTTTGGGTTGTGGTAATTCCTGATTAAATATGTTAATTTGTGTTATTGATACATTCATGGGTATTTATATAATTGTTAAGCATTTCAGACCTGTGTTTTTATTTGTTCATATATAGCCATATATATATGCTGCTCATATTTGTAAACTCTTTTTTCTAGCCATTTAAAAAATGAATTAATAGCTGCAGATATGGAAATATCTTTGAGAGTGCCATCAATGATTTGGGACCAAAATCATTAGACTGGACGATAATATATTGTGTCCTCTTCTGTACAATAACAATAAGGAGTTTGATATAATAAGATCACGAGATTGTAAGTACTGGAATGGGTGTAGAATGTTTATTTTGTAGGATTATTTGCCTGTGAGGCCTTAAAAAAAACAAAAAAATCCCCAAACTTATTTGCCATCTTTTTTACATGCTTTTTACCTGGGGATGACAAAATCAGTGAAATGGTTTGTGTTCTCATAATTTTTGCTTCAAGATTCCAGTGATCAATGTGTTAACTCTTTAGTTTTGGGCAGATTTAAAGAGTGGGGTTTAGGAGAGGATTGGTAGATAATGACAAAAGGGTCCATTTTGGAGAGATCTGGAGTGTTGTCCACTTGCCTCATCTTGGTGAAAACCCTGACGCTTACGTCTGACTGGACTGTAAGGAAAACTTCTGTTACTTTTGCTATGACTGACGATAATGATCATGATGACGACAACTTCTGTTACTTTTTCTGCTATGACTGACGATGATGATCATGATGATGACAACTTCTGTTACTTTTGCTATGACTGATGATAATGATCATGATGATGACAATTTCTGTTACTTTTGCTTCGACTCATGATAATGATGATGATGACGACAATTTCTGTTACTTTTGCTCACTTTTGGCGATAATGACATTGTCAATGATTGCGTCTCATTAGATGACAAATCTACGTTGGCAGTCAGGGCCAAGGGTGGCTTGCTGCAGTAAAACTACAGGCCTGACCTCTGCACTGTGAGGATTTGTTGTACACTGAAGAGGGTTTGTTGAGTCCCATCTTCACCTTGTGATAGAATTATCTGAATAACTTGAAATCATAGGGATGTGTGGCTCTGTGTGTGTGTGTGTGTCGCTCACACTTTAATCATGCATGCATTATCAACATGCAGTTACCACGCTGAATCAGTCAACGTCTTTCTATATGGGATGGCCAATCTTCAAGACAAAATGCTATGTTTTATATTTAAGATTTTGATAATCCATGTCAAACACACCACAACCTTGGTGGGCTGAGGCTAACAAACACGGAACAGTGTTTTTACATCCTATTTTCATGATTAAACGGACAAGAAATAACGCTTGGTGTCGTAGCAAGAAAAGTAATAGTCACGTGCAGGAACAAAAGGTAGGGGAGAGGATGGGAGGGGTACCCCATAGCACGCAGAGCCAGCATAGCTCAGTCAAGGGTCCAGGGCCCAGTGCTAAAGTCAGCCCCTTCCTTTTACCAAGTCCAAGTGTGGTCAGTTCCTGCTGTAACTAGCACCAGCTGGGCTGGAATGGATAGCAGCTGAGAGTGTGGGACACTGACAGCAGCTGTGGGGGGTACCTGTAAACAACTGTTGACATAAGAAATCCGCAGCTACCAAATAACCCGTGTCATATTCCTGGCCAAGGAGTATAACAACATCATCATAACTCAACTTAAGAATGGGTTTATTTATTTATTTTATTCTTTTATATCGAGGATAATGGAATAAGCACTTATGTGCTTTTTTACATCCAGTCTCCATGTGTATGCAATTCTTGAATATTGGCAGTAAGTATACTTAATAAAATAAAAAAGCATAAGATTCTTGAATATTGGCAATAAGTATACTTAATTAAAAAAAAAGCATAAGATTCTTGAATATTGGCAGTAAGTATTTTTTTGTTTTTAAAAAGCTTAAGATTCTTGAATATTGGCAGTAAGTATACTTATTAAAAAAGCATAAGATTCTTGAATATTGAAAGTAAGTATATTTATTGAAAAAAGCATAAGTAATGAGATTCTTGAATATTGGCAGTAAGTATACTTATTATAAAACAAAGCGTAAGTCTTGAGATTCTTGAATATTGGCAGTAAGTATACTTATTAAAAAAGCATAAGATTCTTGAATATTGACAGTAAGTATATTTATTGAAAAAAGCATGTCTTGAGATTCGTGAATATTGCCAGTAAGTATACTTATAAAAAAAAAGCGTAAGATTCTTGAAGATTGTCAGTTAGTATACTTATTATTAAAAAAAGCATAAGATTCTTGAAGATTGGCAGTAAGTATATTTATTGACTGAGGCCATGGGGAACTGGATGTCAGAACAATGCTCCAAGGTTGAGAAGGCAATGGCGAAAGGAGACAGCAAAGAGGCGTACCAGACCATCAAGGTACTAACCAAGTCCCAGCAACCAAAGACCTCCGTTATTGAAGACAAAGAGGGGTCAGTCCTTACAGAGAGCGCCACTATCATGAAGAGATGGACAGAGTATTGCAGAGACCTGTACAACTACAAGCTGAAGGCTGATCCGAACAAACTTCACGAGCAAGATCCCAGACCATCAGATCCTGAAAACACACAGGTACTGGAGGAAGAGGTAGAAGAAGCAGTAAGATCCCTGAAAGGAGGCAAGTCACCAGGGATTGACAACATCCCGGCTGAGCTCATCAAGAGCGGAGGCCCAGAGGTGATCAAGGCATTAACAATCATCTGCCAACGCATCTGGACCAGCAAAGAGTGGCCTGAACAGTGGACCCAATCCATCATAGTTCCACTTCCAAAGAAGGGAGACCTGAAGAAGTGCCAAAATTACAGAACAATCAGTCTGATAAGCCATCCAAGCAAAGTTATGCTACGCATTGCCTTGAACAGACTGAAACCACAAGCAGAAGAAATCCTATCAGAAGAACAGGCAGGATTCAGACCAGGTCGAAGCACTGTCGAACAGATCTTCAACATCAGAATGCTCATAGAGAAGCATCTCCAACATCAGCTACAGCTCTACAACAACTTCATTGACTTCAAGAAGGCCTTCGATCGAGTGTGGCAAGAAGCTCTGTGGCAAGTCATGAGAGACTATAGCTTCGACGAGGACCTGATTCAAGTCATCCAGGCGCTGTATGACAGCTCCCACAGTGCAGTCCTCATGGGTGGAGAAATCGGGGAGTTCTTCCGGACTTCAGTTGGAGTTCGACAAGGCTGCCCGCTATCCCCCGTTCTTTTCAACGTGTTCCTGGAGAACATCATGCAGGAGGCCCTCCTTGGCTTCAAGACCACAATCACAATAGGAGGAAGGCCAGTCTGCAATCTTCGATTCGCAGACGATATTGATCTCATGGGCCGCAGTGAAGAAGAACTCCAGGATCTCACCACCAGACTGGAAACATCAGCCAATGCCCACGGTATGGAGATCAGCACAGAAAAGAGCAAGATCCTAGTGAACAGTACCACACTGACCACTCCCACCAGCATCAAGATGAGTGGCGAGACACTAGAGGAGGTGGAAACTTTCAAGTACCTTGGAGCAGTCATCACCAAAGAAGGCACGAGCACACAAGAGGTGAAGATCAGACTTGCTGTGGCACTCTCCTCCATGACTAAGCTGGCGAAAGTGTGGAGAAACCACAACATCAGAACCCACACCAAGGTCAGACTCTACAAGGCACTCGTCACATCCATTGCCTTGTACAGCTGTGAAGCATGGACACTTACTGCCGATTTAGAACGTCGCATTCAAGCCTTTGAGATGAAGTGCCTCAGGCGGATCCTGAACATCACCTACAGAGACCGCAAAACCAATGACTACGTCTGGCAGCAGATCGAGGCACTGGCTGGCAAACAAGAACCATTGCTAGATACAGTCAAACGGAGGAAACTGAAGTGGTTTGGCCACACAACAAGGCATAACAGCCTGTCAAAGACAGTCCTGCAGGGAATGGTGGAAGGAGCAAGGAGGCAGGGACGACCACGCAAAAGCTGGATGTCCAACATCAAGGAGTGGACCGGCCTCACTGTACCAAGCCTCCTGAAAACAGCCCAGGACAGAACCATTTGGCGGTCCACTTGCAGCGTCCATGCGGGTACCCCAACGGTTGTCCCGACCAAGGGATGAATAATAATAATAAATAATATTTATTGAAAAAAGCATAAGTCTTGAAATTCGTGAATATTGCCAGTAAGTATACTTATAAAAAAAAAGCGTAAGATTCTTGAAGATTGGCTGTTAGTATACTTATTATAAAAAAAGCATAAGATTCTTGAAGATTGGCAGTAAGTATATTTATTGAAAAAAACATAAGTCTTGAGATTCGTGAATATTGCCAGTAAGTATACTTATAAAAAAAAGCGTAAGATTCTTGAAGATTGGCTGTTAGTATACTTATTATAAAAAAAAGCATAAGATTCTTGAAGATTGGCAGTAAGTATACTTATTAAAAAAGCATAAGTCTTGAGATTCATGAATATTGCCAGTAAGTATATTTATTAAAAGAAAGCATAAGTCTTGAGATTCTTGAATATTGGCAGTAAGTATACTTATAAAAAAAAGCATAAGATTCTTGAAGATTGGCAGTAAGTATATTTATTAAAAAAAGCATAAGTCTTGAGATTCGTGAATATTGCCAGTAAGTATACTTATAAAAAAACCGTAAGATTCTTGAAGATTGGCAGTTAGTATACTTATTATTAAAAAAAGCATAAGATTCTTGAAGATTGGCAGTAAGTATATTTATTGAAAAAAGCATAAGTCTTGAGATTCGTGAATATTGCCAGTAAGTATACTTATAAAAAAAAGCGTAAGATTCTTGAAGATTGGCTGTTAGTATACTTATTATAAAAAAAGCATAAGATTCTTGAAGATTGGCAGTAAGTATATTTATTGAAACAAGCATAAGTCTTGAGATTCGTGAATATTGCCAGTAAGTATACTTATAAAAAAAAGCGTAAGATTCTTGAAGATTGGCTGTTAGTATACTTATAAAAAAAAGCATAAGATTCTTGAAGATTTGCAGTAAGTATACTTATTAAAAAAGCATAAGTCTTGAGATTCATGAATATTGCCAGTAAGTATATTTATTAAAAGAAAGCATAAGTCTTGAGATTCTTGAATATTGGCAGTAAGTATACTTATAAAAAAAAGCGTAAGATTCTTGAAGATTGGCAGTAAGTATATTTATTAAAAAAAGCATAAGTCTTGAGATTCGTGAATATTGGCAGTAAGTATACTTATTATTAAAAAAAGCGCAAGATTCTTGAAGATTGGCAGTATTGATAGTATATATTATATATATATATATATATATATATATATATACACACACATAAAGGTGGTGAACAACTGAGCAGGTGAGCAAGTGAAAATCAAATCATCAAAAGTTTAGTCTAAAGCTGGAAAGACGTTTAATTATATTGAGAAAAAATTCTATGAAGAAAAAAGACAACGGTTTAAAAGTTTTATGTAAAGAAGAGAGAGAGAACATAAAAAAGGTGAAAACGTAGAATTTTGCAGTATTTTGAAAATTTTTTTCCTCCCTTTAACACTATCCCTACATTCAGGGAGAGAACCCCTCTTTCCCAGTACACGTGCACTGTGCACATTTGTATGCTACCGTAACCCAGTAGTGGGTGATACAGAGGGAAGGAAGGGTTAGTGGATGGTTGGTTACCCTGTAGCAGCGGGTTACCTGTAGGGAAAGGTTAAACTAGGATGGCAACTTTCCTAGCTCTGAGCTGGCACATTCATGGAGACGGATCAGGAGAAATGTCATGCGGAAGTTGGGTGCACTGGGCCTGTTGACCTGTTTGCGCTCTTGTAGCAGACAGTGGTATGTGCTGTCCGAGTGTTTGATGACAAAGAAGAAGAAGAAAAAACAAAACTATTGGTGATGTCTTGTTTGCTTCATTTATGTTGTTATGGGCCTGTTTGCTTGATAGTGTTGTTGTATTTGGTTGTTGTTTGGCCGGCTTGATGACAGAGTGAAAGTCCTAGCTGCCTGACCGGGATCTCTCTGCCCATTCACTTTGTTATGTAATACAAATACGAAATCTTATCTCAAAAGGGCGAGAAATTCATATAACGTTATTGTTGTGTATATCCCTATACACCCATCTTATCCCTATACACCCATCTTATCTTTTGAGCAGAAATCATGGACAGGCTGCTTTGTTTCTGTTCCACCTCTGTTAATCCCGTTTTGTTTATTTCATAAATGCTGTGTGTACATAAGGTAGTCGTATGTTCTGAACCAAAGTCAGGTTGTGCTGAAGATGTATTATTGTACTGACGACGTCACTGAACTCAGCAGGTGGGGACAGTTCGTTGTTGTGTTATGTTGACCAGACAAGGGACGTGCTGAAAGTAGTCGTGTCTGTGTGACTGACGTGATATTGACTGCAAATTCCAGGGAAGGTTTACTAAAGCCTGTGATTTGTGTATTGTAGAAATACCACACAGTAAATGTTGTGAATTACCAGTTATAAAGAGAGAAGGAAGGAGAACAGAACAGGAAATTGTATTTATGAGCAACATACAGGCTGAGGATTCTTCGCTGGCTACCAAACACTTTCATGAAGCGTGATGGACCATGTTTCGGTTTTTCACCTAAACAGGCTGCTGATAAACAAAGTACAGTTAGCTGCCAGTTGTCTTTGAAGCTTTCAACACTCTGACACATTCTCAGCAAACTGTTGTTGATTTGACAGAAATTCAGCAGTCGTTTGATAAAAACACAGACAGCAGAAGAGTCGTGGGCTATGACACGAAAAAGAGACGGGTAATTTCACAGACAGAGAAAAATGTCATGTTTTTCGGGGATGGAAATGATATGTGAAGAATAAACAGCTTGGCTGCATGTTACAGAGGGGTTGTGTAAGACAGATGTAGAATTATGTAAAAAATATAGTTTCACCATGATGGACACGGTATGTGAAGACTACAACAAAAGCGTATGACAGAGTGTATGACGGAGAGCTTGTTCAAGATATACTGTAAATAGCTGTTTTAACAGACGTGTGTCTGCGTGAGAATGGCTGCGTGAGAGGGCGCACAGCACCGTAGCCAAAAACCATCGTGGACCTTGCCGAGTTAGGTGGCTGGGAGAAACTCGGCGTTACGATTGTGGATATTGTATTCAAAGCAATAACGATTGATCCTGCTGCAGTACCTCTGACCATTGCACTGGTGACCGTTTGTTGTTTGACCCATGTCGGTTTGTTGGTCATCCCTCAGAGCTAGCACAATGCAAGGTGTGTTCTTGACTGGTTTTCTCTGTGTATGTCTAAGGTGTGTTCTTGACTGGTTTTTCTCTGTGTATGTCTAAGGTGTGTTCTTGACTGGTTTTTCTCTGTGTATGTCTAAGGTGTGTTCTTGACTGCTTTTCTCTGTGTATGTCTAATGTGTATGACTATTTTCTCTGTGTATGTCTAAGATGTATGACTATTTTCTCTGTGTATGTCTAAGGTGTATGACTATTTTCTCTGTGTATGTCTAAGGTGTATGACTATTTTCTCTGTGTATGTCTAAGGTGTATGACTATTTTCTCTGTGTATGTCTAAAGTGTATGACTATTTTCTCTGTGTATGTCTAAGGTGTATGACTTTTTTCTCTGTGTATGTCTAAAGTGTATGACTATTTTCTCTGTGTATGTCTAAGGTGTATGACTATTTTCTCTGTGTATGTCTAAGGTGTGTGACTATTTTCTCTGTGTATGTCTAAGGTGTATGACTATTTTCTCTGTGTATGTCTAAGGTGTATGACTATTTTTCTCTGTGTATGTCTAAGGTGTATGACTATTTTTCTCTGTGTATGTCTAAGGTGTATGACTATTTTCGCTGTGTATGTCTAAGGTACATGACTATTTTTCTCTGTGTATGTCTAAGGTGTATGACTATTTTCTCTGTGTATGTCTAAGGTGTATGACTATTTTTCTCTGTGTATGTCTAAGGTGTATGACTATTTTCTCTGTGTATGTCTAAGATGGGACAACACAGGGATATGACATGTATATATAATATATATATCAAAAGTGGGGGGAATGTTTTTCCTGTGGGGTACAGGTCTTAGGCCTGCCTGGTGGTTTTGTGTGAGAGTGTCCAATGTAGATTTACTTTTGTGTTGTACGTGTAACTTTCTTCAGCAAAAATACCCTTTGTTGAGTAAACATGTAAGAAAACTGCGTGACATTGTAGCTATGTTGATCTGTTCTGAGTAAGATGTAACCAATGTTGTCTTAACACCCATTCGTTATCTTGACGCCCGACCGTTATCTATTCTGAATAAGTTGTAACCCCGTCTTCTTGGAGCTGTTTTCATTGAAAAAAAGTTAAGTACAAGTCGAGAGAAGGGTTCATACAAGTCTTGAAGAAACTTTTAAAGGATTTTGGGATTGAAGGGGAGGGGGTGGGGGGGGAAGAGGAGTCTGTGTCAATTCTTGGTGCACAGTCTCTGCGTTTTGAATTCCTGTCCTGATCTGTGATTATGGTTGTTTTGGGGGGTTTTTTGCGAGTGCTTAAATTTACCAAAGTATACATTGGGAGAAGAAAATGCATGAATCAGTTTCATGGATGCCGATGGCATTTGATGTAGGTTTAAATTTGATGTGCTTGATTGTTTGTTTGATTCATGAAAACTTTAAAAAATCTTACATGGTGATGCATTGAGATTTCCCAAAAAAATGTACTCTTCTAGTTTTTGGTATTAGTCGGTTTTTGTTTGTTTTTTTGTTTGTGTTTTGTTTTGGTTTTTATTCACGCTGAGACTTTGAGGGTGGCTTTCCTTTTTTTTTCCTTTTTTTTTTTTTTTAGATGATTGTTATTCCAGTTTGGAAAGATGTTGCAGATTTATCATTATTACTCTTCTTCTTCTTCTTCTTCTTCTTCTTCTTCTTCTTCTTCTTCCTCCTACTATCCTTATATTTACAGAGCTGGCTTTCCACTTTTCTTTTCTGTTTTTTTCTCTTTTCCTTGTGAACAGAAAATGGACAGAGGAGCACGTTCAGCTTTAACAGGGGGAAGGAAGGAAGGGAGTGTTGTTGTTCTGTGTTCTGTTGACCAAAAGCCTTTCACAGACCTGTCTATTCATGGCAATACCCTGAACTCCTTGTTGTTGTCAGGGCGAGTTTTTGTCATAAAACTCTGTGTGTGTGTGTTTCTTTGTAAATGAATAGGCATCTTGTACAAGTCAGCGAAGATTTCTCATTCAGGTGAAAAATTGGCATAGAGATATGTACAAATCTTCTCGAAACTAAAGCTTGGGTAGACGGAGCCTTTGTCACTTGGGCAAAAACAGTTAATACGCAAAGTCTCATCATTGGTGAACCTCAGAGCTCTAGCTGAGGAACAAAAATAGCACCAAAAAAAACCCCTAAACAAAAAACCCAATAAAAGATTTGATGTGACACATCTAGACAGTTTAGCCATGTGAGGTATGATGAATGGAATGTTCGATGTGAACGATATAAAATATATTATTTGTTGACACGCTGAATCAAAGCATCATCTTGTCATCCCATGCCACTTCCTTATGTGCTATTCAATATCGGGCAAATGGTGTTATGTCTTTGTGATGATGTTATTGTTTAGGTACGTTTTTGCTGTAGTGGAGCATTATCTTAGCTGAGTTGTTGTTATATAAAGTAGGTAAGTCAACAGGACAGTGTTTGTGTTAGCAGGAGGAATGTCAGATGTCATGTTTTGTTGTTGTTGTTGTGTGTAATGTTATACCGTGGATGGTGTGTTTCTTATGTTATGCTCGCATGTATGGCATGCAGTTGATGTGTTTGTTGTCATGTGTGATGATTGGGGAATGTTAGTAGAGCCAGTGAAAGAGAGTGAGGAGACAGTCCTGATCATTATGGCTTTTATGGTGGGTAGGGTTATAGTGTATGTAATAAACAACATGGACTTTGAAACTGAAAATTGACTTTGGAGATGATTAGTCAAGTCATGTGGAACTTAAGAGATAACTTGTGCGTGACTTAGAGATAATTCATGTTTAAGAGATAATTCATGTTTAAGAGATAATTCATGTTTAAGAGATAATTCTTGTTTAAGAGATAATTCTTGTTTAGCAGGGCTGGTTGTCATGAGACACATGAGTGTTCTGTAGTTTCTCTTTTTGATTTGTTTTTTTTGTATGACTTTTAATGTGGTGTTATCAATAACTGCAAGTGTTCATTGCACTGTCATGAATGACTGCAAATGTTCATTGTGTTGTTATCAATAACTGCAAGTGTTCATTGCACTGTCAGTGAATGACTGCAAGTATTCATCGCACTGTCAGTGAATGACTGCAAGTGTTCATTGACAGTTCAATGAATGACTGCAAGTGTTCATTGCATTGTCAATGAATGACTGCAAGTATTCATCACACTGCCAATGAATGACTGCGAGTGTTCATTGCATTGTCAATGAATGACTGCAAGTGTTCATTGCATTGTCAATGAATGACTGCAAGTGTTCATTGCATTGTCAATGAATGACTGCAAGTGTTCATCGCACTGTCAATGAATGACTGCAAGTGTTCATCGCACTGTCAATGAATGACTGCAAGTGTTCATTGCACTGTCAATGAATGACTGCAAGTGTTCATTGCACTATCACAAACAACTGCAAGTGTTCATTGCACTGTCACAAACAACTGCAAGTGTTCATTGCACTGTCACTAATGACTGCAAGTGTTCATTGCACTGTCACGAATGACTGCAAGTGTTCATTGCACTGTCACTAATGACTGCAAGTGTTCAGTGCTGTGTTATCAGTAACTACAGGTGTTCATTGTGTTGTTGTTACTGACTGAAAATCCTATTTTTATGACTGTCCATTCGCGTTATTGCATTTATCAAAAAAGTTAAGTCATCTATGACAGAAGTTTGTTCATAACAGATTCCCATTGTTCGTGATGATTATGTCCTGTTGCTTTTCTGGCAATATTGTTGTCAGTATATATTATATTATATATTACCCATGCATTAGTAGTTTCTAAATAAGTGTGTTTCATGCATGACTACACTTGCTGTATGGATGAGGGTGATCATTGCTAACTATGATTGCTTCTGAACACACTCTGTCTCCCAGTGTTGACAGTTCTTGTTATAGCTCTGTCAGTGTACAAACTGTCTCCCTCCCAGTGTTGACAGTTCTTGTTATAGCTCTGTCAGTGTACAAACTGTCTCCCTCCCAGTGTTGACAGTTCTTGTTATAACTCTGTCAGTGTATTTGACTGCAGATTATTTTGATAGCAACAACATATTAGTTTCAAAATCCACCGAAACTTTTCCATCTTTGAGTGTGGTCTTTGTATGTGTGAGTACTGATGGTGGGAGATGTAGATTACACTGTCTATATTATGATTTTATTTTTCGTGTCCAGGTCACGAACCCATGCAATAAAATAGGTGGTGCGAAATGTTGACTCTCCTGCGAAACATGTTTTTAAAAAAAAAAGAGTTTATTCCCTCTCCTCCCCTTGTCCACTTGTTGCTCTGTTCCCTCCAAGTTTGCTAAATCCAGATTCCCTGTGCATCGTTCCATATTTCAGTTTATTTTATCTAATCTTTTTTGTGTATGTGTGTTGAGGGATACAAAAGGAAATCTTACTCACCCACTACCTCTTCTGCTGATTGTTGTTTGTAAATGCTGTTTTGTCGCATGATGACAGGCATAGGCTTCCACACCTTGGTTTTCATCACGTCTCGTCTCGTCTTGTCTTGTCTTGTCTTGTCACTCTGATAGTTTCCCTACCTAAACATGCGCAAGTTGCCTCAAAAAAACAAAATTCAAAGATGTTTGGGTTGTTCATGAATCTTGTTGATTTAATCTGTATGTATATATAGCTGCACAGATATGATTTGAGGTTTAACCACGAATGTGGTGACATCCCTGATGTGGCCTCAGTGGTTGAGAAGGCATGGGTGTGTATACAGTTGGATTGGATTGAAAGGGGTGGAGAGGGTGGAGAGGGAAGGGGGTAGCAAGCAGAAGAAGGGGTTGAGGGTGGGGAAAGATGGGGGTTCGGGGTTGTTGAGTTGTTTCGGTTCATGGCTGAAATCAGGGAAGTGTTTTCTGGAGATACCCTCTGGCTGAAGGAGGAGGAGAACACGCTCACAGTGTGTTTGTTTTGCTGTGTGTGGGCTTGTTTCCAGAGTTGGCAATGATTTCTGGAGTTATGGGTGTGGAACGTTTGTGGGGTTTTTTGTTTTTTGTTTTCCTGTTGCTTTGTTAAACTTTTTTTGTTTCAGGTTTGGGTTTTTTTGTTTGTTCGTTTGTTTGTGTTTTTTTCTTTTGAGCCTATGTGAGTAACTGTTTTCTACAGAATTTTGTCAGGAACAACGCTGATATAGCCGTGGGTTCCTTTTTTTTATGTATGTTGCACATGAGATCTTGACCATGACCTTTTCCTGTGAAGGTGGATGTGTGACCTCTGAACCATGACCCCACATAGGTCACTGAACCACCTGTACTAGTTACATCTGTGTGGAAGACGGCAAGAGCTTGTTCTTCTTTCCCTTCTCTACCGCCTTCACCATTGTGAAGAGAAGTCTGTAGAGTAATATGATTATATATATATATATATATATATAATATATATATATATATATATATATATAATATATATATATATGTATACATACATGGGTAGACTTATATAGGTTTTATTCTGGCTATGTTCGTGGTTCTGTAACCCACCCAACGCTGACACGAGTGATGGGATTTTTAACACTGTGCATATTTGATCTTCTGCCTGGCGGGAATTAAGGCACTGGCAGGTCTGCTTGTTAAAGTTGACCTGGGGGATCGTAAAACCCCCCATCCTTAATTCACCCGATATCGCCGAGATTCGAACCCCTGACTTCATGGATACATGGGATTGAAGTTGGACGGTCTTAACCACTCGGCTACAGCGTCCCTCTGAACTTGTATGCAGAAAAAACCTAAACAAGATGTTCCGGAAACGAACTTCTTGATAGTTCTGTATTTGTGAAAATGCGCAAGCATTGCAAGTGTATGTATTCAAATGTGCGACTTGTGTTTACCATTTCATTTTATTTGGTTTGGGGTGGGAGGGTGTGACAATACTTTAATGATTTTTGTTGATGAAGATTGAATATTTGCTGAATTTTGTCTGACTCATCGTAAAGGCAGAAAAAGGTTGATTTGGTTTAGTTGGGTTTTTTTTTTGGGGGGGGGGGGGGGGGGGGGGAGGAGATGGTTGTTGCGAGTGAACAAACATCTTTAAAAAAAAAAAAAAGTATCTGTTTTTTGTGTATGTGTTTTAATGTTATGGGGAGCAGGAAGGTAAGGAAGGCAGTGAAGAGAGAAGAGACAGGCACCACTACCCCATGCCCCACCATTTCCTTGTAACCCTCCTCGTCATTGCCGGCTGTCAAACATGCCGTAGAGTCTTCACAAGGAGTGAAAGCAAGGACAGATCACACCATCTTCCATTTTGTCCCTGAGAAAAGCTCGTAGTTGAATCATTTTGACTTTTAAAACGAATTTCTGGTTTACTTATGTTTTTTCAAAATGAAAGACACACCCTTTTTGATTTGATTGTATGATAGCATAAAACATGTGACTTCATTTACTCATTTGTATAGATTTATTCATTTATCTATTTATCTTTTTTTATGTATTTGATTTATATTTTTTGAGGGGTTTAAAAGGGGGGTGGAGGTTACAAGGATTGTAATGAAGAATATTCAGTAATAATGAATTCAATTTGGCTGAAATAGACTGTGAGAGATGAAGTTGATATTTTTCGTCATCAGCAACAGTGTCGCTTTAGTCAGAAAAAATATTATTATTATTATGTTTTTTTTCTTCTTCTGATTTCGATGTTCTCTGTGTTGAGTGTTTTCAAACTGTGTGTGGTCATAAACGTTCTACTGGACTCGAAGCCAAAATAAGGGATATATTTGTCGTTATGCTGGCTCATGCCATGGCACTACACTGACAGGGGCATCGCCAGCAGCAAAGTCCTCCTCCTTTCTGAGTGGACAAAGAGAGAGAGGGAGAGAGAGAGAGAGAGACAGAGAGAGAGAGAGAGAGACAGAGAGAGAGAGTTTTTCCTTCTTTGAGAGAGATAGTGTGCTGTTGAGTTGTTTCCCTTTGTGATAGATTTCATCTGCTGTGGTCTTCATTCATTCTCAGGTTGGTGTGCTCTCCCGTTACAAAATGTTGTAGTCAGAAGTGCTCTCCCTTTTACTCCATGTTGTCATCACAGTCCGTAGTGTCAACGTTGATGTCTGTATTTCCATGAGTATATATATATATATGGTAAAATATTTTTCTGTGTGTTGTTGGTTTTTGCTGTAAATATCCGATTGTGTGATATTGAGATGATGTAAAATATTATGTTAACAGTTTAAAATGATTATGAATTATCTATGAATAGTTTTTATCTGTTCTTCCTTTTTAAAAAAACAACACCAAAACATTTCCCTTTTTAACATTATATATATATATATATATATATATATAGAGAGAGAGAGAGAGAGAGAGAGAGAGAGAGAGAGAGACTTGCTTAGTGTTTATAGACAATAGTTAAGCATACTTGGAAAAAACAATTCACTATGTAGTTTTCCCAATTCTAAAGGCAATGACTAGAAAATCAACCATAATTCAATTGTAACATCTGTGGATGATGACTTAGCACTAGTGAATATCCCTTGAACCACAGAATATATGTGTTTGGAAAATCCATGAAAAGTTATCTTGGAAAATTTATTCAAATTTATCCCGGAGAGGGGGGGGGGGGGGGGGGGGGAGGGGAATTTAAATATTTTGAGCTGATTTCTAAGAGATATTTTCTGAAACATGTCATTAAAACTACTTATAATTCCGAAAAATCAAGAAAAAATAACCAGTTAATTCCTTCATTCCTTCCTTCCTTCAAGAAATCAGCTTAGCGTTCAGAATAACAGCTACACGGAGTTTCTGCAGGAGTATCAAAATGTGTATTGGTTTTGTGGGTGAAAAATTGCAAAAATTATGACCCCTGAAAAGAGTTTTGTCTGTAAGTATCAAATTGTGTACTAATTTGTTTGATTGAGCTGGTGCGGAAATATGGTGTATCTGATTGGAAATTGTATCAACCTTATACTGTTATAAACTTTATGGAAACATTATAACCTTATAAAAAAAACTTTATAAAAGGACCTGGGCTGTCTTGAGAATGATCATGATGTTGGATTTTTTTGGGGGGTGGGGATATGCCTTAGTTTTGCTTTGTTGATTGTTTGGACTCTTTTTTTTTTCCTTTACAAATGCTGGAGTGATATGAAAAGGTAGTTATGTATCTGTTACTAGTTGATGTTGTTTACTTGTATACTTAATCAGTGTCTCTGTTATCTACCCCCCCAAAAAAGCTTTATGATGATGTAAATTTATATAGTCATGTCATCACATAATGAGAGATGCGTATTTTGTAATGTTCTTAAAAAAATAATGTTCACAGAATATTTTTGTCCCTTTTACTTTGAAAATATTGTAGTAGTAGTAGGCAAGAGATGTTTATGGAGGAACCTTTCGCTGTACGGTATAACCTGTGTCTTTTCTACCCTCCAATGTCCAGCTCTGCCAAAAGACCAGCTTGACAGTCTTAGAAACTAACAGGCTGCTATTGGCCAAGAACCAGACGTGACAACAGACCTGGAAGATTAGGTAGCACTAGCATACGTCACCCTGAACTGTACTGTGCTGTGCTGTGCTGTGCTGTGCTCGCTTGGTTAGGAGAAGTTAACAGATGTAGCTCTGGAATCAGAGCAATGCCTTATGGAAATTCGCTATATCAAGATGTTGTTATATAACTGAAGATGGAAGGGTACGATGTTATGATTACAAATTACAGTCCGTCTTTTAACTCTGTCTGGAAAAAAGAAAAAAAAGGAACTACTGCACCAACCAAAAGTTATAAAAGAGAGAGAGAGAGAGAGAGAGAGAGAGAGAGAGAGAGAGAGAGAGAGAGAGAGAGAGAGAGAGAGAGAACTTGAATATTTTAAGAGAGAAGAATGCAAAGGAGGAGAAGAAGAAGAAGAATGTAAAGAAGAAGAAGAGTTGGCCAACTGGGGTCAGTGCTACGGATGACGTGTGCGTACCCAGCATGCGGCCTATGTAAAAAATAGACTCCACCAGGCTCCACTTGCCCAAGTCACACTGCTGGAAGGCGTCATGGGGGTGTCCAGCTGTGATTCTCTGGGGAGTGAAGGGCAGAGCAGATGCAGATAGGAGTCAGTTCTTGGTGGTGTTGGCCTCATGCCAGATACCCCCCAAAAATGAATACATAAATAACAAGAATAAATAAAGAGATTAAAAAAAGGGATAAATAGATAGACAAAGAGATAGATGAATAAATAAATATATGAATAAATAGATAAATAAACAAATAAATAAATGACTGGAAAAATAAATGAATAAATAGATAGATAAATGAATGAACAAACCTAGTGGTTAGAACATTGCGCTCGCAATCTGACGACTCGGGTTCGATTCCCGTTCGAGGGGATATTTTCCTCTTGAGTTAATTAACATCAGTGCAGACTCCACTCTCCCCTAAAGTCCTTCGGATGAGACTATAAACCGAGGCCCCGTGTGCGAACGCACGCAGAACATCTTGCGCACACGTTAAATCCTGTTCCACTCTTCGTAAGAGTAGGCCATTGTGTGCCGGTGGGAACAGATAACAAAATTGATAAAACCGCATACACACGGGGACGGGATGTAAAAAAGCACTCGAGTGCTTATTCCATTACCCTCGATAAAAAAGAATAAAATAAAAATAATAAAAATGCCTTCCTAGCAGGCCACAGACTAGAATCAGCCAGTTTTCCTATCATCGTCATCAACATCAGTAATTCTAGTCAATCAACCAAACTGCTTAACTATATCTACAGTTTAAATAATGCTGTCTCTCCCCACCCCCTACCCCTCCTACCCTTAATATCCATGATCATTAATTTCATTCCCATCCATGGTCCTACTATAACAGATTCTCCTTATCATTGCTGTTTTGCCATAACTTGTGATTTTTTGTCAAGAAGAGGTAGTTTTAGTGAACCAGGAGGATCTGGCATTATGGACACACGCAGCGTCGTGGATATGGGATGAACGCGTGTTCAAACCTTGAAGAATTGGATTGTGAATTTTTTGGATTTTTTTTTTTTGTCATGGAAGACCTTACCCAGCAATAGGATGCATTTATGAATTTATGACATCTTGCATGGAAAGCCAGTGAAGGTTCATCGTTATAACTTATGTGTCATGGGCTCTTTGGAAGCAATATTTTATTGATTTAAATGGAAAAAAAATGTCTTATCGGTGAACCGTTTTTCAGGTGTGAATGAGGACTTTTCATTTGTGCCTTGAAAACTTTTTCTTTTGTTGTGTTGTTAAAAAAAAAAAACGAAGGAAAAAATGGAAGAAAAAAATGAAGAAAAGATACCTATATATATGTATGTACGTGTGTTAGATACTGTGTGTGGATTGGTGTTGTCGTACCCAACTGAACTAATACAAGCAACAACAACAAAAAGTATTTATCAAAATATTGTGTGCGTGTGTATGTGTGTTAGTTGTCAACTAATAATGATAATAATGACCTGCAGTATTGATAAATAATTATTGGACATGTAGATGATTTATTTTTAGTTGTTGAATCAGAGTCTGTAATTATACTGATTCTTAAAAAAAAAAGTGTTGGTTTTCTTATTGGATCTCTGCCTGCCTGTACGTGTGTGTGTGTGTGTGTGTGTGCTTATGTGTGTGTGTGAGTGAGTGTTTGTGTGTGTGTGTTTGTGTGTTGTGTGTGTGTTTGTGTGTGTTGTGTAGTTTGTGTGTGAGTGTTTGTGTGTGTGTTTGTTTGTGTGTGTCAGTCAGTCTCTCTCTCTCTCTCTCTCTCTCTCTCTCTCTCTCTTCTGCATGTCCGTCTATTTCGGAGTCCCCGGCTGTCTGCCTGTCTGTCTCTGTCTCTCTCTCTGTGTGTCTCTGTGCATGCCCCACACACACACATCCCCCCCCCCTCTCTCTCTCTCTCTCTCACGCACACACACACACTAAGCCCGCACATATGCGTCCCACAAATCTCAAAGCAGACGTCTTCAAACCAAACAAAAAATGTAATGATCTCAAATGAGTTTAATGGAGATCACTGTTAACAGACAAACACACTGGGGGAAAACCCCCAAACCATTAAACATGTAGGTAGGTGTAGGTGTTGATTGTGCTGACAAGAATTATATATATATTATATATATATATCTTTCCCGTCATAGTTCTAATTCATTTCTGTATTTGTGTGGTTGCTTCCCTTGTTTTGTACTAAGCAAACCTGACTGCAGTAGTTTCAATTTATTGATAATAATTTTTATTTCATTATCCATTTTGGATTTGGGTGTGTGTGTGTGAGATGTCACGTTTTTCATAATTATACTTTCAGTTCAATCACTTCGTTATCTCACAAACAGATAAGTTCGTGTGGGTTACAAGCCGTGCATAAAAAAGGTGAATAGGAAAACCATTGATCACAGAAGAATAACACAGCACAGTACACGACCATCACCTCGCACACATCACAAGATAATACCAATACCAATATCAGCACTTTATCATATCGATAAAAAGAGGAATTCAATGGTCACAAACCGTATAAAAAATGATAAACAGAAACATTTATCACAGAAAATAATAAAATTCAATCTAAAAAACTCACACACATACGCACGCACAAACACACACACACGCACGCCCACATACACACAGCACGCATAGACACATGCCAACGCACAAATGATTATAAAATGTCATACAATAAGAGCACTATCAATTGATAAGATGTACTATATAACACTTAAATCTTTATGTTAAAAGTTTTTAAAGACACATAAACAGATAAATGTAAAAACAAAACAAGAAACATTGCACTTAGTAAAGGAACGGTAGACCGACTTTTCGACGAGCATCCCATACACTACGCTCTCTCTCTCTCTCTCTCTCTCTCTCTCTCTCTCTCTCTCTCTCTCTCTCTCTCTCTCTCTCTCTCTCTCCAGCTCTCTCTCTGTCTCTCCTCCTCTCTGTCTCTCTCTCTCTGTGGTGTGGGAAAGAGGAGGACAGGGTAAAGTTAAATACCAACACCAATACCAACTCTCCAACATCTCATCAGCACAGAAACCTGTCACTGCAGTCGTTTGTTGGAATATGTTTTCACCACACTGAGCTCGATAGCTCTGACCTTCTTTGTTGCTGTTTGCTCAAGATGATGGAGTGTATGATTTTGTTATGATGCTTTTTCAGTTAAACACTGTTTAGAACAACGAACAAATATCTGAATAAAAACAAAGCAAATCAAAGATCACCCCCCCCCCCCCCCCTTCCCAATTTAAAGTAGTTTTTGTTGTTGTTGTAGGTTTAAGATGTAACAAAACTCGTCACTATGCTTCAAAGACGTCATGGCTGATTTTTGTTGTTGTTTGTTTCAACTATCGCTCAGTCTTTGTTGTTAGGTAAAACAATACGTGTATGTGCAAGAGAATGTGTAAAAAAACCCCAACTAATTGAACACACACACACACACACACACACACACACACGCGCGCGCGCGCGCGGCTTCCCCATGCATACTCTTTATTTCCTGTCTAATATCACAGATTTGGAAGAGGTGTTCAATGAAATTAAACAACACACATGGGCACACACGCACGCAGCCCCCCCCCCCCCCCCCATCCCACCCCAAGACACATACACAGACAACACACAAACACACACACACACACTGTGCGCGCGCGCGCACGTACACACACACACACACACACACACACACACATTTTGAGCTAAATAGACAATTATAAGTGATGTTTGTTTTTTGTTATGTCAAATACGTAATTCTATATGACTTAAATGGCAATAGAATATTCTGAATCTCTCTCTCTCTCTCTCTCTCTCTCTCTCTCTCTCTCTCTCTCTCTCTCTCTCTCTCTCTTTCTCTCTCTCACGCACGCACACACGCACGTACGCACTCACTCACACACTGCATCAGCATAATGATGATATGGATATCACAGCAGTAACATCACGGTGGTTGTCGCTGTCATGACTGTAGATTGTCAGGAGCGAACTCCCGTTCTTGGCACTTGGATAAGGAGACATGCAAGCTGACCTCAGCCTTCAGCTTGTGTTCCTCAATACACACAACATCATCAATAACAATTAATACACGAACGAATGAACGAACGAACAAACACCCCCCCCCCTACCCCCACACATGATTGATACAATGACAGCGTGTGTGTGTGTGTGTGTGCGCGCGCGCGCGTGTGTGTGTGTGCGTGTTTGTGTGCGCGCACGTGCGTGTACGTGTGTGTGTGTTTGTGTCTGCGCGCGCGCACGTGTTTAGGACCAATGGCATGCGTGCGTGCGTGTGTATAATATGTGTATCTATTTACATTCATACTTAACGTGCGCGCATATGCGTGTTTCCGTTCGCGCGCGCACGCGCTGTGCGTGTGTTTGTGTGTGTGTGTGTGTGTGTGTGTGTGTTTGAAATCCGAGTGTCATCAAAAAAATCACGAACAGCGTTACACCGAGGAGTCCAAGGAGCGGTTAAGTGTCACAGCGTTTTACGTGCCCGTCATGTCAGACACCGCTGTCCTCAGGTGAAAAGTCACAGGTGAAAAGTCGTCAGGTGAAAAGTCACAGGTGAAAAGTCAGGTGAAAATCTCCAGGCTTCGCTGAATGCTGCCCAGAGCCCCGCTTATGCCGGAGCCTGCCTCGCCCCCCTGCTGCAAGAACAGAACAGAGAGAAAGACACAGGAGGTGACACAGCTGACGTGGCCGTTGGATTTCTGTTATGAGAGAGAGAGAGAGAGAGAGAGAGAGAGAGAGAGAGAGAGAGAGAGAGAGAGAGAGAGAGAGAGAGACAGACAGACAGACAGACAGACAGACAGACAGACAGACAGATAGTCAGTGATAGAGACAGAGTGGCAGAGAGAGAACAGACAGTGACAGAGACAAAGCCAGAGTGGCAGAGAGAGAGAGAGAGACACACACACACACACACACACACACACACTGACGACCCGGGTTCGATTCCCGTTCAAGGGGGATATTTTCCTCCGGAGTTAACATCAGTGCAGACTCCACTCTCCCCAAAAGTCCTTCGGATGAGACTATAAACCGAGGTCCCGTGTGCGAAACGCACGCAGAACATCTTGCGCACACGTTAAATCCTGTTCCGCTTTTTCGGAAGAGTAGGCCATTGTGTGCCGGTGGGAACAGATGACAGAATTCACAAATCTGCATACACACGGGGACTGGATGTAAAAAAGCACATAAGTGCTTATTCCATTATCCTCGATATAAAAGAATAAAATAAATAAAAAATAAAACACACACACACACACACACACAGACAGACAGATAGTCAGTGACAGAGGCAGAGACAGAGTGGCAGAGAGAGAGACAGACAGACACACACGCACTGATACACACACACAGAGGCACAGAGAGAGATGGGGGCAGAGACAGAAACAGAGACACACTTAAAACCCGGATATTTCGGTGTCTAGGCAGGTGTGTTACCTCTTGAACACCGATGCACAGATTACCTCACCTCCTGACATCAGACAGTTCAGTGCTCCAGTATGTATGTTTGTCCGTCGTGTCCGACGATGACCTCCAAAACAGTAGAGGAGGCATCTGCTGTTTTGGAAACTGGGCAGAAATTTGATTATAGTGGAGATGTCTTGCCCACAGTACATCCCCACTCTCTCGGCCAAGTGGCCATAAGGACAGTCAGCGTTGGAGATGTTCTCCAAAGGCCAACCAGCCCCCAGGGCTGCAGCACATAAGGACTGTGCGAGTCAAGCCTCCTAGTCAGAGAGTCATAGTCGATCACTAAAGACTAAGCTGTAAAGTGGAATTCCATGAATGGGAAAGAAAGCCACTGGTCATACAGCCTCTCACTTTGCTGTTGCCCCCAGCGTCAATGGTTTAACCAATGACGGCCTGTTTTTCAAGCCCCAGTGTCTTCAGCTTCCAATCTCCTGGGAATAAAAGTCTTTTTCATCAAGCTAACTTTGAGCATCCAAAGACTGCTCTGTAATAGGGCCACGGGAAAACTTGTTGACTTGGTTGTTGACTTGGTTTGTTGACTTTGTTGTTGACTTGGTTTGTTGACTTGGTTTGTTGACTTTGTTGTTGACTTGGTTTGTTGACTTGGTTTGTTGACTTGGTTTGTTGACTTCGTTGTTGACTTCGGTGTTGACTTGGTTTGTTGACTTGGTCTATTGATTTGGTTTGTTGACTTCGTTGTTGACTTGGTTTGTTGACTTCGTTGTTGACATGGTTTGTTGACTTGGATGTTGACTTGATTTGTTGACTTCGTTTGTTGACTTGGTTTGTTGACATAGTTTGTTGACTTGGTTTGTTGACTTCGTTGTTGACGTCGTTGTTGACTTCGTTATTGACTTGGTTTGTTAACTTGGTTTGTTGACTTGGTTTGTTGACATCGTTGTTGACTTGGTTTGTTGACTTGGTTTGTTGACTTCGTTGTTGACTTGGTTTGTTGTGTGTATGTGTATGTGTGTGTATGTGTGTGTATGTGTGTGTATGTGTGTGTATGTGTGTATGTCTGTGTGTATGTGTGTGTATGTGTGTATGTGTGTGTATGTATGTGTGTATGTGTGTGTATGTGTGTGTATGTGTATGTATGTGTGTGTATGTGTGTGTGTATGTATGTGTGTATGTGTGTGTTTAATGTTGTCAGCGCTTCCTACCGACATGGCAATGGCATACTCTTCCAAAAGGCGGATCAAGTTTTGACATGTGTACATCCATCCATCTATCCATCTATTCTTTTATATCGAAGATAATGGAATAAGTACTCATGTGCTTTTTTTACATCCAGTCCCCGTGTGTATGCGGTTTTGTAAATTTTGTCATCTGTTCCCACCGGCACACAATGGCCTACTCTTTCGAAAAGCGGAACACGAGACATTCTGCGTGTGTTCGTACCCGGACCTTGTTGACACTGTCATGGGAAGGCCTGGTAAGGGAGAGGGGTTGGGGGTGGGGGGGGGGGGGGGGGGGTCAGCACTGATGTTCACTCCAGGGACATGTCCCCTTCCACTGCCAGCTGTGAAGGCACCAGCCCACATACATTATTTCCTTTTTTTCTTTCTTTCTTTTACTTTCTTTCTTTCTTCCTTCCTTTCTTCCTTCCTTCCTTCCTTCCTTCCTTCCTTCCTTCCTTTCTTTCTTTCTTTCTTCTACTTTTTCGTGTCGAGGATAATGGAATAAGCACTCACGTGCTTTTTTTTTGCATCCAGTCCCCGTGTGCATGCAGTTTTGTAAATTTTGTCATGTCTTCCCACCGGCACACAATGGCCTACTCTTCCAAAAAGCGGGACGGCTTTGTAACGTGCGCACACGAAACCTCAGTTTATAGTCTCATCCAAAGACCTTTTTGGGGATAAGTGGAGTTAGCACTGATGTTCACTCCAGAGGAAAAAATCCTCCTGAACAAAATTCGAACCCGGGTCAGCAGATGACGAGCGCATGACTCTTGACCACCAGGCTGTCCCGTCCAGTCCACTCGCCAGGTGACAACACCGCCAGCCCTGACCACCAGACTCCCCTGACTCCCCCACACACAGACTTGTACCAGCACTGCAGTGACCTCAAGAGACTTACCGCAGGATTGGCTGCCTTGGGGGCCGCTGCTGCTGCCGCTGCAGATGGAGGTGCTGCTTTAGCTGCTGCAGGGGCCTGACTTGCTGCTGCTGTTGCTGTTGCTGCTACTGCTGCTGCGGGCACTGCTGCTGTTGCTGCTGTTGCTGCGGGCACTGCTGCTGTTGCTGCTGTTGCTGCGGGCACTGCTGCTGTTGCTGCTGTTGCTGCGGGCACTGCTGCTGTTGCTGCGGGCACTGCTGCTGTTGCTGCGGGCACTGCAGCAGGAACCTCCGCCTTGGGGGCAGGGGGCTGGGAGGCAGGCGTTGGTTGTGATGGCTGTGAAGTTTCTGAAGCTGTGGGCTGATCCGTGTGGCTGTTCTCCACGTTGCTGCTGGAGTTGGTGTTGGAGGCTGCTGCTGCTGCTGCTACTCCCACTGCTGCTCCACCAGCAACAGCCGCTGTGGTTGCCGCGGCCACTGGAGAGATGCTCCTGTTGTTGTTGTTGTTGTTGTTCTCTGGGGCCGCGGGTTGGGGGCTAGGTGTGGGTTGGCGCGGGGTAGGGGAGGGGGTGGGGTCTTTAGGGTTGGCTTGTTTTGCTGCTGTGGCGGCCACAGCCCCGACACCAGCGCCACCCACTGCAGCAGCTCCTGCAGCAACGGCAGGGTGGACAGGGGAGGGGGAGGGGGAAGGCAGGGTGGGGGTGGGGGTGGGGGTGCGTGCCTTCGCAGGGGGGGTTGTCTGCTCTTTCTGCGGGGTAGGTTCCTCACGGGGCGGAGTCACCACAGCAGCAGCTGCAGCCACAGCTGGAGGAGGGGTCTTCTCCTTAGGCTGGTCCTCTGGCTGGTCCTCTGGCTGGTCTTCTTGAGGTTCTTCCTGAGGAGGGTCATCCTGCACCGGCGTCTCTTCCTTGGCTGGAGCAGGCCTGGCGGCAGGAGCAGCGGCTGCAGCGGCAACAGGAGCTGGCGTGGGCTTGGCTTTCTGCAGGGAAGCTTCACGTTTGACGGTTGACGTTGGTTCAAACCGCCGCCTCTGGATCCTGTGTCCGGCAGGCTGACTCTGCACGTACAGCAGGTAGTGGTCGTAGCCCCGGCTGCTGTACTCCCTGTGTCGCGGATAGCGGTCATAGCGGAAAGTCAGCGGCGTGGGATGGTAGTCGCGGGGAATGTACAGCCCGTTCCCGTGGAATCGTTTCGGCATGGGCAAGTGCTCTGTCTGGGCAGAACTCCTGGGCTTTTCTTGAGGACCAGGCGAGGATCTTTCCTGGGCGCCGCTCCCAAAATGGGCGGCAGGACTGCCACACCGCCTGTCGGAACAGCCCTGGGACTCTTCTGCCTGTCTTCTCTGACAACGACAACCTCCTCCTCGTCGTCGTGGTTCTCGGAACGCGCTTTTGCCAGAGAGCCGTTTCTCTCAGACGAGGACGAAGGAGCAGCAGCCGGGGCTGAGGCAGCTGCAGGAACACTGACAAAGCTGTAGCCGTAGTTGGTCTGCGTGAGCCGGTACTGCCGCGGATGGTACGTCCTGTACTTTGTCTCCGTGACGGGGCGGAGCCTCCTCTGCCTGTAGGTCGGCTGGCGGCGGGCGGGCTGGTAGTGGCGGGTCTGCCAGGGAGGGACTTTGTAGTCGATGCCCCGGGGCATGAGGTAGCACTTGCCGATCTGTCCGAAGCCTTTCTGGGGACGGTAGGTCCGCTCCTTGTTAGGAACCAGCTTGTGCTGCTCCTGCTTCGGTCTGGCCAGTTTTCTCTCTCCGTACATCATCTGGCTGTAGCGGGTCTGCGTGGGTTTGTATTCTCGGTATCCGATTTTGCCGGGTTTGCTGTCAGGGCCGTGTGCCGTGTCTCCTCCAGCTTTTTCAACATCGCTGCCGGAAGCGGAAGTGTGTGATTCAGCCAGAGGCGCCATTTTTGTTTTATCGCGTGTGAGGATTCTGAAAAATGGAGAAATGTTTAGACTGGGGTTAGTCTGTTGGTGAAGTACAATTGTACAGTAGTGGGATCGCGCGCGCGCGCGCGTGTGTGTGGTATATAAATGTTGTCCAAAAACAACTCCGTAAATCAAATAAGCAAACAGAATGGTAAAAAAATCCCCCCCCCCCCCAATATAAAAATAACCCAAACTTTCAGGGTCACTGTGATTTCTAGATCATATTGCAAAACATTGACAAATGTTCCATACTTTGTTTGCTATGACTGCAGACAGGAAAAGACCCCCGCCCCTCCAAAAGAAAGAAAGGAAGGAAGAAACAAAGGACAGAAAGAAAGAAACCAATCCAGTCCTGTTGTTTATAGCCCCGCCGACCACAGAGGCCATATCAGGGCTGTCACCTCATCAACTTTTACATCTGAGATTGACCCTGTGCAGCTATATACAGATTATAACAGGGTATAAAACAACTCTAAAGAAGGAAAGAAAGGAAACACAAAGGAAGAATAAACAAAAATAATGACGGAAAGGAAAGGAAAAGAAACAGGGTAAAGGCACGAGCGAGTGACAGAAGGTATGAACGAATAAACCTTGAAAGAAGAAATCAAAGAGCGAGAGCAAGAAACCAACTCAGAACAAGAGGAGGAGAAGCAACAAACTTCAATTAGACAGACACACACACACATTAAAAAAAACTGAAACAGAAGAACAAAACCAAACCTTGAGCTCCATGATAAGGAATATAAATCAAAGAAGTCAACTGGAGAAAACACACAACATAAAGAGCAGAAAAACGAGTTTTAAATTGAATGAATCCAGAATAAACAGACAAAATAAATGATGCATAGAATGAAGAATAAACAAAGAACGAGCGGATGATTGACTGACTGGATTAATAAACAAGCCAATAAATGATGGATAGAATGGAGGATAAACCAGGAATGAGCGGATGATTGACTGACTGGATTAATAAACAAGCCAGTAGATAAATGAAATGACACACAAACACCAAGCAAGGATCAGTGGATGGATCAACTGATCAACAAATAAAACAGTGAATAACTGACCGACCGACCGACCGAACCAATCGATCGATCAATCAATCAATCAATCAATTCATCTACCCATATATATGTCTGTCTGTCTGACTGACTGTTTGTGTATGTATGTTGTATGTATGTATGTATGTATGTATGTATGTATGTATGTATGTATGTATGAATGTATCTATCTATCTCTATCTCTATCTATCTACCTATCTATCTATCTATCTATCTATCTATCTATCTATCTATCTATCTATCTATCTATCTATCTAACTAGCTAGCTAGCTAGTTAGCTATCGATCGATCAATCAATCATTCAACAACCAATAATGTACCGATTTATTAGTCCACCAATCAATGGATCAATCGATCGATCCACCAGTCATTCAATCAAACAAACAATCAATCAAACATTCAATCAATCAATTGAACATTCAATCAATCAATCAGTCAGTCAGTCAGTCAGTCAGTCAGTCAGTCAGTCAGTCAGTCAGTTAACCAGCCAGTTAGTCCGTTAGTCAACAAATAAAATAAAAAGTATAGTGTAGTATAAGAAATACTGTTTGAGAGATCAACACGTATTGCAGGTCAGTCAGTGAAGTGAAACCGACCCAGATGACTGCCTAAGACAGGAATTCACCCCACCCTACTCTCTCTCACATACACACAATACACACACACACACACACACACACACACACACACACACACACACACTCACACACACACTCACACACACACTCACTCACACACACACAATACACACACACAATACACACACAACACATACACACACACACTCACACACACACACAATACACACACAACACACACACACACACACTCATAATACACACACACACACACACACACACACACACACACACACACACACACACACACAACACCACACACACACTCTCTCTCTCTCTCTCTCTCTCTCTCTCTCTCTCTCTCTCTCTCTCTCTCTCATCGCTTCAATGCAAGCAAAGTAGTGGTGGCATTATTATTTCGTGCTTTGACTCCCAACGACTACATACACACTTCCAACAATAATGGGAGGATTTTGTGTCCCAGTCACTTTCGGTAAGAGAGAGAGAAAGAGAGAGAGAGAGAGAGAGAGAGAGAGAGAGGAGAGAGAGAGAGAGAGAGAGGAGAGAGAGAGAGAGAGAGAATGGCAATGATAATTCTTTTATTTCGAGGATAATGAAAAAGCACTCATGTGCTTTTTTACATCCAGTCCCCGTCCTTAGGGATATATTATATGATGATAAAATGATTTTTTAAAAAGCCCAATACTAATACACTCACACAGTAAACGAAAAAAACCAACCCACACACAAAACCATAAAACCACGGAAAAAAGAGAGGAAAAAAAGCAACAACAAATAATAAAAGAAAGCAAAACAGAACAAAACAAAAACAAAAAACACAGAAACAACAACAAAAAATAGCAAAGAAACCAAGAGCAAAGTAAAAGCAGCAACAAGAACGGGAGAGGGGACAACAAAATAATCCCCCCCCCAAAAAAAAACCCAACAAAAATAACAAAAAACGAAAAGAAAAAACAACAACCAAAAAACCCTCCATAATATTAAGGAGAACAAACCATGTAAACAGTATCATTTGGCTAACGGAAAGAAACGTCAACAAATTCATTGTACTTTTTATGGTAAAGCAACAGCAATAGTAAACTACACAAAAACAAATATTATATAAGGAGACTTAGGAGATTATGCAAAAGCAATTTACACTCCCATGCACACATACATGTACACACACACACACACGCACCATGCATCAATGCCAAAATCAAATCTTTATGAATATCATATATAGTTATAGAAAAGGACATCAACACAATGGAATTAGTAAGTATGTTCTTTCGATCCAGAAGGACCATAGAGCCGGAGCTTATCCCGGTTTCTGTAGCGTTAAGCGAACTGATGGTTTTTCACCACCCCTGTGACAGGACGCTAGTCTGTCGCCAGATACTTCCCCAGCAGAGCTGGTACCCACTTGTACACCTGGGTGGAGTGAGGAAAATAGGAGTAAAGTGTCTTTCCCAAGGACACAACACCGAGCCGAGCGGGGATCGAACCCGCGACCTCTGGATCACGAGTTGACCGCCAATGGAATTAAGCTATACATAATTAACACACTCAAAGCAAGATATTGAAATAAAACATTCACTTAATCTCAAATACAGTCAACTTACGCAATAAAATTGAAATATCAAATCTGAATAAAGCATTCAGCAGGATATAAACTGTAAACACGACAAATAAAATCTATAAGCAAAACAATAAAAGGAGAGAGAGAGAGAGAGGGCGAGAGAGAGAGAGAGAGAGAAGAGAGAGGAGAGAGAGAGAGAGAGGGCGAGAGAGAGAGAGAGAGAGAGAGAGAGGAGAGAGAGAGAGAGAGAGAGAGAGAGAGAGAGAGTTGTGTTGACAGATCCATAAAGCCAAGCCTAGTTAGACGCGCACAACACAGGGCAGGCACACCTAGTTCGTCCATCATTGTAGTCTATATATATTCTGTGACTTAGGCCTCAAGGGCTATCTTATATAGATAGTGTCTTCCTGCTCCTAACGGCATTTTGCCTGTCAGCATCGCCCCGCCCTTTCTTTCCTTTCAATAGGATCTCTTCACATAATTTTATAGCACTTCACACAGATTCACTAGGTGTTCATTTTCTCCTATTTATTATGCTTTTTTTGTGCAACATATTTTCAGCATATTTTCTTTCTCTTTTTATCATCGTCTTTCCATGGCAGCTTAAAAAGGCCGCAGGAATATCAAATATTCTTGTGAATGCGATTGACACTTCTGAATTCTGGAAAGAGTCTGGCTGTAAGGTACCACAGCGGGTGAAGCTTCAATCACTGCCAGGACCCCTGATGAAGGCTCATCCAGGAGCCGTAACTCCAGTCAGGTCAGCCAAAGGCACGGTTCTTACCCTAAAATACTGTCATTGAAAGAGTTTTACGTACTTGAGGTTTTCTTTCTGATTTATGTTTCTTTATTTTGAATCTTTGATCATTGTTTTTTTCTTTTAATTTGAGGATTAACGGAATAAACACTCATGTGTGTTTTTATTTACTTTTTTTTTTACAAGCAGTCCCCGTGTGTATGCAGTTGTGTAAATTTTGTCACCCGTTTTCCAAAATGATTGCGAAGTTGTAAGTGGTTACCTGCACCTGTTTTCCTCCACTACCATTTCTGCATTAAGCCCTTTGTTTGTTGTTTGTTTGTTTGTTTGTTTGTTTGTTTGTTTGTCTGTTTGTTTGTTGTTGTTTGTCTGTTTGTTTGTCTGTTGTTTTTTTGTGTATATTTTTTCTTATGGAGTTTTGCTCAGGCCAAAAGTCCTGTCAGTTATTGATGATAATATAAAAAAAAGCAAAGCTGCCATGCCTACATTAGTACAACATGTTGTTATGTTTTAACGTGTGATGTTGAGATTGTCTTCATCCACGACAAGCTCTTAGCACAACAACCTGTAATCTCCCACGAAAGGAGATTTTTAAAAATCCTCTGAAGTCGGAGTATGGCTGCCTATATGGCGAGGTACTTGAAAAACAGCCAAACACACAGGACTTCTCTTCCAGTGTGTAGTTACGGGCTTGCAGTGATTCCCAGGTGGGATGATGAGTGAGTCAGAGTGTGGCATGTTCTGGGTGATAGACCCCCAGGGTGTTAATAATAACAATAATCATCATCATCATAATGTATGGAATTTATATAGCGCTGAATCTTGTACAGCAACAAATCAAAGCGCTCAGATGACATTTTTTTATTTTTTATTTTTTTATTATTACTTTTTTATATCGAGGATAATGGAATAAGCACTCATGTGCTTTTTTTACATCCAGTCCCTCGTGTGTATGCGGACTCCACTCCTCCCCTAAGTCCTTCAGAGGAGACTATGAACCGAGGTCCCGTGTGTCAGCGCACGCAGAACAGCTTCCAAACACGTTAAAATCCTGTTCCACCTTTTGGAAGAGTAGGCCGTTGAGAGCCGATAGGAGCGGATGATAACATGAAAAATACACAAAGGAGGCGTGACACAGGTGTCGTGTTAGACACCTCCCTGAAGTTGCAATGCCGCTACCTTAATGATGATGGGGTAAAAACCCCTGGCCGCATACGTAACATCTCAGCATAGGTGAAGCTTGGACCTCGACCCAGAGCAATAAATAAAACAAAACCAATAAAAAATAAACAAAATAATAAATGCAACTGATATAGCGCTATATCTTGCTAATCAAAGCGCTTGCACTTAGCCCATTCTTACACAGTCACACAACCAGCAATAAAACAAACCCCAAAACAAACAAGCAAACAAACCAAAAAACAACTTAAGAATTGACATAAGTCAGGGTTTTTGGTATTGTTTGTTTTCTTTTGTTTTCACTTGTACGGGTTTTTTCAATAATAATTTTCATTATACGTTTATATCTTCAAGAAACAATCCGATGTGTTTGTTGATATTAGTTTTATAGATTTCTACTTATTTGCGTCATAAGGTTTTCTTCTTACCTCTACTTTCTTTAACTCATCAAGTCATGGCCATCCTGATGCCAGTGTTCTGACCTTGACCATGATGTTCTGACCAGTTTAGGTTTCTTTATCCCTTGGTTTGTTTGCACTTATGTTTTTCACGCCAATATTTACTTAAGACTCAATATAGGACAAATCTGTTATTTTACATAAAAATGCCACGTTCATCAGTTATTCTTTCTCACATATCACATAACTACACTCATAATAATTATACACTAGCTCATCATATGTCACAACGTACCTTCACACAAAATTCACCTGAAAAACAACAACACACCAAAGTTCGTAGACGCGTAGTTTTGGCAATTTGAGCGCTAGTGGAAGTGCACCTGTGATAAATACCTCCCTCCTTTCTCCCTCCCTCCCAGCCTACCACGAATTGATTGGTCGGCCCTTCATGACACCACACGTTCAGTCACCAACACTTTCTCTCCTCTACTGGGTTAGTCACTCCCCCCCACCCACCCCGGATCACAGTCAACACTACCGTAGAGTAGTACGTCATTGAGAAACAAGAAAAAAAAAGCATTTGGCGGGTACCACTCCTTTTTTTCTCTGTCTTCCTCCAAAACGTCCATGTGACGTAGATTTTTCGCATCAAAAGTATTGGTGGTTTTACGCAAGTCCAGCTGTTTACAAACAGGATCTGAGTACGTCATGAGAGAGAGAGAGAGAGGAGAGAGAGAGAGAGAGAGAGAGAGGAGAGAGAGAGAGAGGAGAGAGAGAGAGAGAGAGAGAGAGCGCGTTTTATTTCATTCTTTTATATCGAGGATAATGGAATAAACACTTATGCGCTTCTTTTTTTTTTTTTTTTACATCTCCTCCCGTGTGTATGCGGTTTTGTAAATTCTGTCACCTGTTCCCACTGCCACACAATGACCTACTCTTACGAAGAGCGGAACAGTATTTAACGTGTGCGCAAGATGTTCTGCGTGGGTTCGCACACGGGACCTTGGTTTATAGTCTCATCCGAAGGACTGTGTGTGTGTGTGTGTGTGTGTGTGTGTGTGTGTGTGTGTGTGTGTGTGTGTGTGTGTATGTGTGAGTGAGAGAGGAGAGAGAGAGAGAGAGGAGAGAGAGAGGAGAAACGGTGTGTGTGTGTTGTGGTGTGTGTGTGTGTGTGTGTGTGTGTGTGTGTGTGTGTGTGTGGAGAGAGAGAGAGAGAGAGAGAGGAGAGAGAGAGAGAGAGAGAGAGAGAGAGAGAGAGAGAGAGAGAGGAGTGAGAGGTGTAGAGCGGTAATAGAGACAGGGAGGGGCCACAACAACACTCACACACACACCACCACACACACACACTATCACACACACACCACACACACAACACACTTACCACACTACACACACATCACACACACACAACACACACACACCACACACACTTACACACACACACTTACCACACACACTTACACACACACACACCACACACTTACCACACAACCTTCACACAACTACACACACATTACACACACACATTCACCACACTTACACACACACACTTACACACACACACTTACACACACACCACACTTACACCCCCCACACCACAACTTACACACCACACACACACACTTACACACACACACTTACACACACACAACTTACACCACACACTTACACCACACACACTACACACACACACAACTTACAACACTTACACACACCACTTACACACACACAACACACTAACACACACTCCACACACACTACCACACACACACTACACACACACCACACACCACACACACACAACACACACTTACACACCACACACTTACACACACACACTTACACACACACACTTACACACACACTCCACACACACATAACACAAACTAACACACACACACTTACACCACACACCACACACTTACACATACACATACACAACACTAACATACACACACACTTAACACACACACTTACACACACATACACACACACACTAAACACACACACACTTACACACACACACTACACACAACACTACACACAACTACCCACACACACACACACTCTACACACACACTTACACACACACACCACCTCACACCAACACACACCCCTTACCACACACACACACACACTTACACCCACACACACCACACACAAAACACACAACACTACACACACAACTACACACACACACTACACACACACCACCACACTACACCCACACACCACCACACACACAACACCCCACACTCACACACCAACAAACTAACAAACACACTTCCAACTTACAACACACATACACTTACACAACACACACTACACACACACACACACTACACACACACACACACACACACACACTTACACAACACACACTACCACACACACACTTACACACACACACTTACACACCACCACACTTCACACCTTACACACATTCACACCACACTCACACACACACATACACAAACTTACACCACACACACACACTTACACACACACTTACACACACATCAACACCAACAACAACACACTCACACACAACATTACACACAACCCCCACACACATTACACACCACACACTACACACAACACTAACACCACACACACTTACACACACTACACACATAACACTAACAACACACTTACACACACACACTTACACACACATACACACACTACATACACACACACACTTACACACACACACACTACACACACCACAACTCACCACACACACACACATACACACTAAAACACACACACACACACACTTACACACACTCACACACACTTACACACACACTTACACACACACTTACGCACACACACGCTTACACACACACTTACACACACACTTACACACACACACTTACACACACACACTTACACACACACACCACACTTACACTTACACACACTTACACCACACACTTACACACACACTTACATTTACACACACCTACACACACCTACACACACACCACACTTACACACACACTTACACACAACACACACACTTACACACACACACACACACACACTTACATCCACACCCACACACACACACACACACATACACACACACACACACCTAACACACACACACACTACACACACACACACACACACACACACACACACACACACACACACACACACACACACCACACACACACACACAACACACACACACACACACCACATACACACACACTTTGATGAAAAAAAGCAAATGCATTGCTTATTCAATGTACCATCTGGAAATAAAAATTTGACTTGACTTGACTTGACACACACACACACACACACACACACACACACACACACACACACACACACACACACACACACACACACACACACAACACACACAACACAACACACACACACACACACACCAGTAGTGGTAACCGACATACACAGCCAAGCGTTGTTAGGCAAAACAGAGACAGTGACATGACTAGCGGAGGGCTGACTGTAGACTTAAAATGAACAGGCCACTGAAACGTGAATCCCTACACATGCAATGATATCATGAATACTAAATATAGACACTGAACGCACACACACGTATACGCGCGCGCACGCGAGCAAATGTCTATATGGAGATCATAATTATTTTAAACACTCATATTATACTTGAGTGCCCAATGGTGAAATCTTTTTTTTAAACTAATATTTTCTGAGCAGTCTCTGGAAAATGTATTTGAAAATTGAAAGTTAGCTTTTGCCATTTGCTAGATGTTTATTGCACAGTCCACTGGAACAGTTGTTGTAGTTACATTGCAATACAAGGCAAGGCAATACAAGGCAAGGGCAGGCAATGCAATACAAGGCAAGGCAATACAAGGCAAGGCAATACAAGGCAAGGCAATACAAGGCAAGGCAATGCAATACAAGGCAAGGCAATACAAGGCAATACAAGGCAAGGGCAGGCAATACAAGGCAATGCAATACAAGGCAATGCAATACAAGGCAAAGGCAATACAAGGCAAGGGCAGGCAATACAAGGCAAGGCAATACAAGGCAAGGCAATACAAGGCAAGGTAAGGCAATACAAGGCAAGGCATTACAAGGCAATACAAGGCAAGGTAAGGCAATACAAGGCAAGGTAAGGCAATACAAGGCAAGGTAAGGCAATACAAGGCAATACAAGGCAATACAAGGCAAGGCAAGGCAGTACAAGGCAAGGTAAGGTAAGGCAATACAAGGCAAGGTAAGGCAATACAAGGCAAGGTAAGGCAATACAAGGCAATACAAGGCAAGGTAAGGCAATACAAGGCAAGGTAAGGCAATACAAGGCAACACAAGGCAATACAAGGCAAGGTAAGGCAATACAAGGCAAGGTAAGGCAATACAAGGCAAGGTAAGGCAAGGTAAGGCAAGGTAAGGCAATACAAGGCAATACAAGGCAAGGTAAGGCAATACAAGGCAAGGTAAGGCAATACAAGGCAATACAAGGCAAGGTAAGGCAATACAAGGCAATACAAGGCAATACAAGGCAACACAAG
>CM054166.1:5467779-5477779 GCA_028751875.1 Rapana venosa
GGTACCTTAATGATGGGTAAATTAAAAGCGGTGCATACGCCAAAAAATCATTCATTTGGTGAACACCTTGGAGCTCTAGCGAGGAACGAAAAAAGAAGAGAAAGAGGAAGAGTAGGAACTACCTAACAAACCAACTACCAATCACCAACACCACCCCACCAACACCACCACCACCCAACAACACCACACCCAACAACAATACAAAAACACAACACACTACACTCACACCCACATACACACACACACACACACCGAACATTTTGGCACACAGTTAAAATACCCCGTTCGGAAGAGTATACCATTGGTTTTACTCATTGGTGGGAACGGTGGGATGACACAATTTACCAAATCTGCATATGCCGGGGACTGGCGTGAAAAACAAAGAACTGGAGGGCTAGTCATTGTGCTGAGCATGGTTTTTTTTTTTATTTTATGATAGTCGATTTATACTATTTAAAAAGATATAAATACCCCCCTCTTGATATAATAAAATAATAAAAAAAAATATAAATGATAACACAATAAATATTCTCTCTCTCTCTCTAGCTTCTCCTCTCTCACACACACACACACACACACACACACACACACACAACCAACACACACACACACCACACACACCACAACCACACAAACCACCCCACACCCCACACACACACACACACCTGTATTTACTACGCTTTTGTCTTACGCGGACCGGGACCAGTTGGTGTGTTGTTCTTGTAGAGGTCAGACACCCCTCCCCCCCCCCCCCCCCCCCACCCCCCCCCCCCCCCCCCCCCCCCGCCTTGACAGCCAAAAGTTGGGGGTTTCCCATCCCCGATGGAACCCGAAACTTTACTCTCCTTTCGCTAGGACCTTGAGTGTTGGTGGTCTGGATGTATTTAGTCTTTCGGATGAGATAGTAAACTAAAGTCACCTGTACAGCAAGTAATTGGCACGTGAAACACCCCCCCCCCCCCCCCCCCCCTCCCAGCAAGAAAAAAAAAAAAAAAAAAAAAAAAAAAAAAAAAAAAAAAAAAAGAGATGACTTTGCAGATTTGTTTTTTTTTTTTTGTTATTTTTTTAAAAACAACTCCACTCTCTGAGAGGGACCAAAAAAGCAGTTACATACCACAAGGACAGGCGAAAAAAAAAATAAAACAAAAAATCTAAATGAAAACGAGTTGGCACTTTGCTCTTTGTGGCGCGGATGCGCTTTCCTCACCAGGAGAGGAAACAGGACACAAAGTCACAGGCGAGGTTGTCAATGTTAGGCCGCCCCGTCAAGCTACTAACACCATAAAAGGCCCTTGCACTGCTGTAGTGTTCAGCCGGTTGTCCTTCTCGACCTACAGTGTGAAAGTACTGGGAAAAACATTGTTTTCCTTTTTGCATCATTTTTTGCTTGTATATTCTTCTACAGATTATCACAGTTAGAGGGCAAAATAATACCAACCCACTTACGGCAACCTTTGCTATTATTGTTCAGTACACCCCCCACCCCTCCCCCCCAAGAGGGGAAGAACTAAACTGTACAAAACGCACATGCACACTGGGGGACTGGAATGTTTTGGTGGTTTTTTTTTTTATTTTTTTTTTTTTATTAAAAAAAAAAAACAAAAACCGCACAAAGTGTTGCCCCTCCCCTTGATTTCATTATCTTTGAAAATAAAAGAATTAAAATAAACGAAAGAATGGATGAAATCTGGTTTGGAAAGCGCTGTTTTCAGTTTGCTAAACGTGCGAAAGGTCGCCATTTCAGCTTGATCAAGGTTCTGTCTGATTTGGTTTTGCACTTGTTGTTGGCTGCCTAAGGTCAACTAACAACTAAAAACTACCCGTAATGTTGCTGCTTCACCCTCACTCCGCTTTAATCATTAGTAAAAGGGTAAAAATTGCTTTCTGTTTCTGTTCTGTCTTTCGCGGGTGTGTAATTGCGTTCTGGTCACGTCATCTATGTTAATACATGCTGCCATACACACACACACACACAAAACACACAAACATTAGCGCACGCGCGCGGTATGCGTTGCCGCCACACATACAAAAAACCCCCAGCAATAACCAAAAAAACACAACACAATCACACACTCACCACCTCTTGTTCGACACCACAACCGCCACCCTAATAATACTATATAACCCAGCACAATTTTTACGCTCGGTGCACACACACACACACACACACACGCACACACGCTCTCTCTCTCTCTCTCTCTCTCTCTCCTGTATTCTCCTCTATCAGGTCTGTAATGGCTTGAGAGTGTTGGTTTCACATCAGTGATTATTTGGGTCAGAGCTAAAGGGGCGCAAGTCCTGATCACATTGTACTGAAGACATTCACACTGGTGTGTGTGTGTGTGTGTGTGTGTGGTGTGTGTATTGTCATATGAAGCTATCTTGAAATGTTTAAACCAATATAAAATGTAGCTTTCCTGTGTCCTGTGTCTTTTTTGTAGAGATTCTAATTTGCATCAATATACCTGTCAGTATTGTAATTGCCCTTCATGGGATGATTAAAGTGTTTTTGACTTAGACTTGACGCATACAATACAAAATGGTGCAATAAAGACAATACAATACAATAAAGACAACACAATCCAATCCAGTCTGCCTCAGTCTCATTGTCAACACGCTGATCAGCTTTGTCCCACTCATCCACCTCATAGATTATGGACTGGTTTCACAAAATGAAAGTGTGGCTGTCAGTAGTGGTGCACTTATTTATTTATTTGTTTATTTATTTATGTCGAGGATAATGGAGTAAGCACTCATATGGTGTTTTTTACAACCAAGTTCCTGTGTGTATGCAGTTTTGTAAATTTTGTCATCTCTTCCCACCAAAAAGTAGAACATGTTTTAACGTGTGCTCAAGATGTTCTGCGTGTGTTCGCACACGGGACCTCGGTTTATAGTCTCATCCGAAGGACTTTTCAGGGGAGTGGAGTCGGCACTGATGATAACTCCAGAGGAAAAAATCCTCTTGAACGAGATTCGAACCCGGGTGAGATCACGAACGCATCACTCTAACCACCAGGCTATGCCGCCTCCCTTAGGTTGTCAGTCTAAAGCTGCAGGCGCCAGACAACTGACATTCAGATCAGCCATACAGATACAGAGCCCTAGCCCGCACCCGATCCAAATCAGCAAACTAAAGCGTCTCCTAAAACGGCGAGAAAAGGTCAGTATTGGCTCTAGCAGTCTGTTGTCCTTGGAATGATTTCTTATTATGTCACTGCCGATACATTCTTTTTCAAGGTGAACAGACTTTCACCGCCATTCAGCCAACAAGGGAAGTAATCCTATCCGGGCAGCAAAATGTAGATCGGTGTCTGGATACTGCAGTTTAGCCCCCCCCATGAAATTCTTCCTCTGGCCCAGGCCAAAAGCTGTGTCAGTTACTGATGTCAGCTAATTGCCAAGGTCTACACTAAAATGTTGGTATGTTGTAAACTATTGTGTTGAGATTGCCTTCAGCCTTGACAAGCTCTTAACATAACAACCTGCACTCTCCTTTAAAGGAGAAAAAAAATCCTCTGAAGTCGGAGTGTGGCTGCCTATATATGGCGAGGTACTTAAAAACAGTCACACACGACGCAAACTTCTCATTCAGTGTGCAATTTCGATCTCACAGTGATTCCCAGGTGGGACGAGTCAGTCAGAGTGCATGTTCTGGATGATAGACCCCCAGAGTGTTAAGCTGGGGAACGCACAGCACCACCACCACCACCACCACCACCACCACCACAGCACATTCGTACACAAAACCAACGATTCGTTCATTTCCAGTTTATTGTTGAAGTGCATGTCGATTGAAACAGTCATGGCGACCATGGGAGTGAAGAGGATTCTAAGCAGCGCACTGACACATCAGACAGCCGTTGTCGTCAAACCTGTAGCCCACCAACCCACAGTCCTTCACACAGCTGAAGGCTGGGCATCCTGCAAGAAAACATCACATTGGACATCCTGAAAGAAAACATCACATTGGACATCCTGAAAGAAAACATCACTTTGGACATCCTGAAAGAAAACATCACATTGGACATCCTGAAAGAAAAATCACATTGGACATCCTGAAAGTTAAACATCACATTGGACATCCTGAAAGAAAACATCACATTGGACATCCTGAAAGAAAACATCACATTGGACATCCTGAAAGTTAAACATCACATTGGACATCCTGAAAGTTAACCATCACATTGGACATCCTGAAAGTTAACCATCACATTGGACATCCTGAAAGAAAACATCACTTTGGACATCCTGAAAGAAAACATCACATTGGACATCCTGAAAGAAAAATCACATTGAACATCCTGAAAGTTAAACATCACATTGGACATCCTGAAAGAAAACATCACATTGGACATCCTGAAAGTTAAACATCACATCTGACATCCAAGAAGAAAACATCACATCTGACATCCTGAAAGTTAACCATCACATTTGACATCCTGAAAGTTAAACATCACATTCACACCCTGAAAGAAAACATCACATTGGACATCCTGAAAGAAAACACCACATTGGACATCCTGAAAGAAAACATCACATTGGACATCCTGAAAGAAAAATCACATTCAACATCCTGAAAGAAAAATCACATTGGACATCCTCAAAATTAAAAACCATATTGGACATCCTGAAATTTAACATCACATTGGACATCCTGAAAGAAAACATCACATTGGACACCCTGAAAGTTAAACATCATATTGGACATCCTGAAATTTAACATCACAATGGACATCCTGAAAGAAAACATCACATTGGACATCCTGAAAGAAAAATCACATTGAACATCCTGAAAGAAAAATCACATTGGACATCCTCAAAATTAAAAACCATATTGGACATCCTGAAATTTAACATCACATTGGACATCCTGAAAGAAAACATCACATTGGACATTCTGAAAGTCAACATGACATTGGACATCCTGAAAGTTAAACATCACATTGGACATCCTGAAAGAAAACATCACATTGGACATCCTGAAAGTTAATCACACTGGACATCCTGAAAGTTAAACATCACATCTGACATCCTGAAAGAAAACATCAAATTGGACATCCTGAAAGAAAACATCGTATTGGACATCCTAAAGTTAATCATATTGGGCATCCTTTAACTTTCACATTGGACATCCTGAAAGTTATCACATTGGACATCCTGAAAATTAAACATCACATTGGACATCCTGAAAGTTAAACATCACATTGGACATCCTGAAAGTTAAAACATCACATTGGACATCCTGAAAGTTAAACATCACATTGGACATCCTGAAAAAACTATCAAATTGGACATCCTGAAAGAAAAAATCACATTGGACATCCTGAAAATTAACCATCATATTGGACATCCTGAAAGAAAAATCACATTGGACATCCTGAAAGAAAACATCACATTGGACATCCTGAAAGTTAAACATCACATTGGACATCCTGAAAGTTAACCATCACATTGGACATCCTCAAAGTTAATCGTCACATTGGACATCCTTGAAGTTAAACACCACATTGGACATCCTGAAAGTTAACATCACAATGGAATCCTGAAAGAAAACATCACATTGGACATCCTGAAAGAAAAATCACATTGAACATCCTGAAAGAAAAAATCACATTGGACATCCTCAAAATTAAAAACCATATTGGACATCCTGAAATTTAACATACATTGGACATCTGAAAGAAAACATCACATTGGACATTCTGAAAGTCAACATGACATTGGACATCCTGAAAGTTAAACATCACATTGGACATCCTGAAAGAAAACATCACATTGGACATCCTGAAAGTTAATCACACTGGACATCCTGAAAGTTAAACATCACATCTGACATCCTGAAAGAAAACATCAAATTGGACATCCTGAAAGAAAACATCGTATTGGACATCCTAAAAGTTAATCATATTGGGCATCCTTTAACTTTCACATTGGACATCCTGAAAGTTAATCACATTGGACATCCTGAAAATTAAACATCACATTGGACATCCTGAAAGTTAAACATCACATTGGACATCCTGAAAGTTAAACATCACATTGGACATCCTGAAAGTTAAACATCACATTGGACATCCTGAAAAAACCTATCAAATTGGACATCCTGAAAGAAAACATCACATTGGACATCCTGAAAATTAACCATCATATTGGACATCCTGAAAGAAAAATCACATTGGACATCCTGAAAGAAAACATCACATTGGACATCCTGAAAGTTAAACATCACATTGGACATCCTGAAAGTTAACCATCACATTGGACATCCTCAAAGTTAATCGTCACATTGGACATCCTTGAAGTTAAACACCACATTGGACATCCTGAAAGTTAACCATCACATTGGACATCCTGAAAGTTAAACATCACATTGGACATCCTGAAAGTTAACCATCACATTGGACATCCTGAAAGTTAACCATCACATTGGACATCCTGAAAGTTAACCATCACATTGGACATCCTCAAAGTTAACCATCACATTGGACATCCTGAAAGAAAAATCACATTGGACATCCTGAAAATTAAGCATCACATTGGACATCCTGAAAGTTAAACATCACATTGGACATCCTGAAAGTTAAACATCACATTGGACATCCTGAAAGAAAAATCACATTGGACATCCTGAAAATTAAGCATCACATTGGAGATCCTGAAAGAAAACATCACATTTGACATCTTGAAAGTTAAACATCACATTGGACATCCTGAAAGAAAACATCACATTGGACATCCTGAAAGAAAACATAACATCTGACACCCTGAAAGTTAACCATCACATTGGACATCCTGAAAGTTAACCATCACATTGGACATCCTGAAAGTTAACGATCACATTGGACATCCTGAAAGAAAACATCACATCTGACATCCTGAAAGAAAACATCACATTGGACATCCTGAAAGAAAACATCACATTGGACATCCTGAAAGAAAACATCGTATTGGACATCCTAAAAGTTAATCATATTGGGCATCCTTTAACTTTCACATTGGACATCCTGAAAGTTAACCATCACATTGGACATCCTGAAAGTTAACCATCACATTGGACATCCTGAAAGAAAACATCACATCTGACATCCTGAAAGAAAACATCACATTGGACATCCTGAAAGAAAACATCACATTGGACATCCTGAAAGAAAACATCGTATTGGACATCCTAAAAGTTAATCATATTGGGCATCCTTTAACTTTCACATTGGACATCCTGAAAGTTAATCACATTGGACATCCTGAAAATTAAACATCACATTGGACATCCTGAAAGTTAAACATCACATTGGACATCCTGAAAGTTAACCATCACATTGGACATCCTGAAAGAAAAATCACATTGGACATTCTGAAAATTAAGCATCACATTGGACATCCTGAAAGTTAAACATCACATTGGACATCCTGAAAGTTAAACATCACATTGGACATCCTGAAAGTTAACCATCACATTACACATCCTGAAAGAAAACATCGTATTGGACATCCTAAAAGTTAATCATACTTGGCGTCCTTTAACTTTCACATTGGACATCCTGAAAAAAAACATCAAATTGGACACCATGAAAGTTAATCATCACATTGGACATCCTGAAAGTTAAACATCACATTGGACATCCTGAAAGTTAACCATCACATTGGACATCCTGAAAGAAAACATCACATTTGACACCCGGAAAGTTAACCATCACATTGGACATCCTGAAAGAAAACATCACATTGGATATCCTGAAAGTTAACCATCACATTGGACATCCTTAAAGTTAACCATCACATTGGACATCCTGAAAGTTAAACATCACATTGGACATCCTGAAAGAAAACATCACATTGGACATCCTGAAAGTAAAACATCACATTGGACATCCTGAAAGAAAACATCACATTTGACACCCGGAAAGTTAAACATCACATTGGGCATCCTGAAAGTTAACCATCACATTGGACATCCTGAAAGAAAACATCACATTTGACACCCGGAAAGTTAAACATCACATTGGACATCCTGAAAGAAAACATCGTATTGGACATCCTAAAAGTTAATCGTCACATTGGACATCCTGAAAGTTAAACATCACATTGGACATCCTCAAAGTTAATCGTCACATTGGACATCCTGAAAGTTAACCATCACATTGGACATCCTCAAAGTTAATCGTCACATTGGACATCCTGAAAGTTAAACATCACATTGGACATCCTGAAAGAAAACATCTCATTGGATATCCTGAAAGTTAACCATCACATTGGACATCCTGAAAGTTAAACATCACATTGGACATCCTGAAAGAAAACATCACATTGGACGTCCTGAAAGTTAACCATCACATTGGACATCCTGAAAGTTAACCATCACATTGGACATCCTGAAAGAAAACATCACATTTGACATCCTGAAAGAAAACATCACATTGGACATCCTGAAAGTTAACCATCACATTGGACATCCTGAAAGAAAACATCACATTTGACATCCTGAAAGAAAACATCACATTGGACATCCTGAAAGAAAACATCACATTGGACATCCTGAAAGAAAACATCGTATTGGACATCCTAAAAGTTAATCATATTGGGCATCCTTTAACTTTCACATTGGACATCCCGAAAGTTAATCACATTGGACATCCTGAAAATTAAACATCACATTGGACATCCTGAAAGAAAACATCAAATTGGACACCATGAAAGTTAATCATCACATTGGACATCCTGAAAGAAAACATCACATTGGACATCCTGAAAGAAAACATCACATTGGACATCCTGAAAGAAAAATCACATTGGACATCCTGAAAATTAAGCATCACATTGGACATCCTGAAAGAAAAATCACATTGGACATCCTGAAAGTTAACCATCACATTGGACATCCTGAAAGAAAAATCACATTGGACATCCTGAAAGTTAAACATCACATTGGACATCCTGAAAGAAAACATAACATTGGACATCCTGAAAGTTAAACATCACATTGGACATCCTGAAAGTTAACCATCACATTAGACATCCTGAAAGAAAACATCGTATTGGACATCCTAAAAGTTAATCATACTTGGCATCCTTTAACTTTCACATTGGAAATCCTGAAAGTTAATCACATTGGACATCCTGAAAATTAAACATCACATTGGACATCCTGAAAGTTAAACATCACATTGGACATCCTGAAAGTTAAACATCACATTGGACATCCTGAAAGTTAACCATCACATTGGACATCCTGAAAGTTAACCATCACATTGGACATCCTCAAAGTTAACCATCACATTGGACATCCTGAAAGTTAACCATCACATTGGACATCCTCAAAGTTAACCATCACATTGGACATCCTGAAAGAAAACATCACATTGGATATCCTGAAAGTTAACCATCACATTGGACATCCTGAAAGAAAACATCACATTTGACATCCTGAAAAATAAACATCACATTGGACATCCTGAAAGAAAACATCACATTTGACACCCGGAAAGTTAAACATCTCATTGGGCATCCTGAAAGTTAAACATCACATTGGACATCCTGAAAGAAAACATCACATTTGACACCCGGAAAGTTAAACATCTCATTGGGCATCCTGAAAGTTAAACACCAAATTGGACATCCTGAAAGAAAACATCACATTGGACATTCTGAAAGAAAACATCAAATTGGACACCATGAAAGTGAAACATCACATTTGACACCATGAAAGTTAAACATCACATTTGACATCCTGAAAGTTAACCATCACATTGGACATCCTGAAAGAAAACATAACATCTGACACCCTGAAAATTAAACATCACATTGGACATCCTGAAAGAAAACATCAAATTGGACACCCGGAAAGTTAAACATCACATTGGACATTCTGAAAGAAAACATCAAATTGGACACCATTGAAGTGAAACATCACATTTGACATCCTGAAAGAAAACATCACATTTGACACCCTGAAAGTTAACCATCACATTGGACATCCTGAAAGAAAACATAACATATGACA
>CM054166.1:5480279-5490763 GCA_028751875.1 Rapana venosa
CCATTGATACAGCTTCAACTCAGACATTAACACTTGCTGAATACTTCAACAGATTTAACACAGAAATAATACCTACTGAATACTGAAACAGCTTTAATACAGAAATAAAACTTACTGGATACTTCGACAGAATTAATTCAGACATAATACTTATTGAAAACTGAAACAGCACTTACACAGAAATAATACTTACTGAATACTGAAACAGCTTTAATACAGAAATAATACTTACTGAATACTGAACTGCTTTAATACCGAAACAATTCCTGGTTAAACAGCTTTAATACAGAAATCATTATTCACTAGCACTGAGACAGCTTCAATACACAGCCTCCTACTTCGACAGTGTAAGTGCATGTACATTTACTCCGCGGCAACTGAGACAGCTTCAATACACATTCATTAGTATTCAGCGACAATTGTTTCACATTTATTTCACAGATTCTTACCGTAAAACTTATACTCTTTTACAATAAATATTGACATCCTGAGCACTAACACAGCTTCAATACACACAGTTTAACTTTAAAAAACTGTAATGGCTTCAGTATCTATCTATCTATCTATCTATCTATCTATCTATCTATCTATCTATCTATCTATCTATCTATCTATCTATCTATCTATCTATCTATCGATCGATCTATCTATCTATCTCTCTATCTCTCTCTCTTTCTACTGTGTGAGAGTATAATAAGTATTAGGTTATTATTAAGATGTATCCCTACGGGCGGGGACTGGATGTAAAAAAGCACATGAGTGCTTATTCATTATCCTCGAAATTAAAGAATTTGTCATTGTCATTGTCTCTCTCTCACTATATATATATATATATATATAATATCAAACCAACTTTTCGTGAACACAGACACCCCCTCAATAACCAAACCGGTGGTCTCACCATATTCACAAATGAAGGGGTAGCCACGTGGGTTGAAGTAAGGGGAATCACAGCTGTCCCCATACCACCTGCCCCTGTCCACTGTGTCCATGCAGACACAAACCTCCGGCTCCAAACCCTGCAGACTGGCAGGCTCCCCGTGGGCCCACTCGGTGTAGGTGGTCCGCGAGCCTGTATCCCCCCCCCACACGCGCGCACACGCACGCCACACACACACACACACACACACACACACACACACACACACACACACACACACACACACACACACACCCACACCCCACACACCCGCACACACACACACACACACCGCACAGAATGGATCAGTAATCGGTTTGCCATAACGTGAAATTCCATTTAGAGGTAATCTGTTTGACCTCAGTAAACATATAGCTCTACGGTATTCTAAAGATTCTACTTCACATACATAATTTGCTCTACAAATAATCGGGTGATAATCTAAGTAGTCAGGGTATGCTGATAGAGAGTCATGCCATTTTTGTTGGTACACATCTTGTATTCGTATTTGGAATTCTTTCATGAAGGATAAAGAATTACCACAATTCTGCATTGTCCAAACAAAACCAAATCCGTGGGTGCATAAAATCTTTCTAACATGTGTTACCCAATTTATTCTCCCTGCTTCATCCTGTCTACACAACATATTGTAGCATTGTCTGGGAAAATGTATTCCTCTGTATTATTACAGATTTCCATCGAATCTGAAAGTGCAGCTTCTTTGTATGAACACTAAACCTAGTTTGATGTTTAAAGTTGGATTATTTCTTACTAAATGTTTAGATATCAGAAGTAAGGATGTTCACCTTACATGAAAATATATGATTAACTGTTGTTCCTATGGGCAATATGGCCTGCAAAAACTGAATTAAAATTATTGTTATTATTGTTGTTACACACCCGCACACACACACAGAGGCTGATGTTATTATGTCCAGCTATCTCGGAATGGCCCAGGCCAAAGCTGTGTCAGTTATTGCTGTCTCACCAAGCCAATCCTGTTGTTTATAGCCCCGCCGACCACAGAGGCCATATCAGGGCTGTCACCTCAAATTGTAAATCTCTGATCAAAACTGTGCAGCTATATACAGATTAAAACAGGGTATAAAACCAACTCTACTGCCGTTCCTTGTAGCAACGCCCTGGCCATCCATAAGGGTCAATCAACCCAGGACGGGCACTGCGTTGTGGGAAAAACCACATCAACCACACATAAAATGAGATAAAAACAAAGCCGGATTCCTTAAAACAACCTTGTTCTTAGTGACCAGCTGTGACCCTTATCAGAGGAAGAAAAACAACAGACCAAAGGTAAGGCACGTCCAGCAGTCTTGTACTGAACTGGAACTCAGGCACGGCGACACCACTGGACCAACATTAATGTCTGATGTTGAGAAGAGGCTGTGCTGAAACCTGAATGATGGTAAAAGATCTGACGACTCTTCCTTCATAGTTAGCCAGTCTGAGCAACTGACGGACTAGCCATAGACAGACAGACAGACAGACAGACAGACAGACAGACAGACAGATAGATAGATAGATAAATAGATAGATAGATGATAGATAGGAGAGTAGATAGATAGATAGATAGGAGAGTAGAAAGAAAGAAAGATAGATAGATAGACAGAGAGAGAGAGAGAGAGAGAGAGAGAGGAGAGAGAGAGAGAGAGAGAGAGAGAGGATGAATTAATGAGATAGAGAGGGAGAGAGGGGGGAAGATAGAGAGAGGCGGAGAGAGAAAGAGAAAGAAAGGGAGAGAGGGAGAAAGAGAGAAAGAGAAAGAAAGAAAGAGAGACAGACAGACAGCCAGCCAACCCAACAGATAAACATACAGACAGATAGACAGACAGATAGATTTTGTATGCGCATACATGTGTGTGTGTGTGCGCACGTGCGCGCGTGTGTGCGCACGCGCGCATACATGTGTGTGTATGCGTGCGTGAGTGCGTACATGTACGTGCACATACCTCCGCGCGCACGCGCAAGTGAAACAGAGATAGAGAGCAACAAACACAAACAGAGGTACCGACACAGACACAAACAAACACACAGACAGACAGACAATGGCAGAGAGCCGTTACCCACGGACCATCAACCCAGTGATAGTGGCCCCCGCTGGTGGCGTCCTTCAGCCCGATCCACACCTCGCCCAGGTACCGGAAGTCGCGGTGCATGGTGCTGAACAGGAAGTTCTGCGTGGCCGAGTCCCGGATGATGGCAAGATGGCCGCCTTCAATTTGGCAGAACCTCTGGGCAGAGGCGAAGTTCCTCCTGTAGTTCTTCATAAACAAGTAGCAGCTGCTGCCGAAAGCTCGCACGCTTCCGTATCTGTAGATCTCGTGAGGGCAGTCATCCAGCGTCACGTTGGAATGCACTGCACACAGCCAGGCATGACTGTAGGAATGAAGGTTGTACACATGTACCGTGCATCTTCTCTGTCTCTGTCTTTCGCTCTGTCTATCTCTTCTCTGCATTCCTTTACCAGGTAGGGTGCACAGTGCCTGGTCTTCCTCTCCTGCGCTTGTCACTCTGCAGGAGGTCTGCCCGCTGGCCTCAGCCAATGACACATTCCCACTTCAGAGCAGCTCATTTTAATGTACAAGTTGCGTGCTGGGTATGTTTACGTTTCCGTAACCCACAGAGCGCTGACATGAATGTTTATGTTCATATTTGATCTTCTGCATGTGTATATACACGAAGGAAATTAAGGCACTGGCAGGTCTGCACTTGTAGTTAACTTAGGAGACCGTAAAAATCCCCATGCGTCATTCACCAGGTACCGCCACCAAGATTCGAACCCACGATTCCATAAGCCACGAGATTGAAGTCCGGATCTGAACCACTCTGGTACAGCGTCTGTCATGTGCAGTGTATGATATGACAGGGTATATATAGTATAGGTGTATATGTAGTGTATGATATGGCAGGGTGTGTATAGTATAGGTTTATGTGCAGTGTACGATATGACAGGGTATGTATAGTATAGGTGTAGGTGTATGTGCAGTGTATGATATGACAGGATATGTATTGTATAGGTGTAGGTGTAGTGTACGATATGACAGGGTATATATAGTATAGGTGTATGATATGACAGGATATGTATAGTACAGGTGTAGGTGTATGTGCAGTGTATGATATGACAGGGTATGTATAGTATAGGTGTAGTATATGATATGACAGGGTATATATAGTATACCTGTAGTGTATGATATGACAGGATATATATAGTATAGGTGTAGGTGTGATATGACAAGGTATGTATCGCATAGGTGTAGGTGTAGTGTATGATATGACAGGGTATATATAGTATACCTGTAGTGTATGATATGACAGGGTATATATAGTATACCTGTAGTGTATGATATGACAGGGTATATATAGTATACCTGTAGTGTATGATATGGCAGGGTATATATAGTATAGGTGTAAGTGTAGTGTATGATATGACAGGGTATGTATAGTATAGGTGTAGTGTATGATATGACAGGGTATGTATAGTATAGGTGTAGTGTATGATATGACAGGGTATGTATAGTATAGGTGTAGTGTATGATATGACAGGGTATGTATAGTATAGGTGTAGTGTATGATATGACAGGGTATGTATAGTATAGGTGTAGTGTATGATATGACAGGGTATGTATAGTATAGGTGTAGTGTACGATGACAGGGTATATATAGTATAGGTGTAGGGGTGTGTGTGTGTGTGTGTGTGTGTGTGTGTGTGTGTGTGTGTGTGTGTGTGTGCAGTGTATGATATGACAGGGTGTGTATAGTATAGGTGTAGGTGTATGATATGACAGGGTGTGTATAGTATTGCAGAACATCTTGCGCACACGTTAAATCCTGTTCCGCTTTTCGGAAGAGTAGGCCATTGTGTGCCGGTGGGAACAGATGGCAAAATTTACAAAACCGCATACACATGGGGACTGGATGTAAAAAACACATGAGTGCTTATAACATTATCCTCGATATAAAAAAAGTCATCTGAGCGCTTTGATTTGTTGCTTTACAAGATTCAGCGCTATATAAATTCCATACCGGTACATTATCATTATTATGTATAGTATAGGTCTTTGATATGACAGGGTATATATAGTATAGGTGTATGATGTGACAGGGTATGTACAGTATAGGTGTAGTGTATGATATGACTGGGTATGTATAGTATAGGTGTAGTGTATGATATGACAGGATATGTATAGTATAGGTGTAGTGTATGATATGACAGGGTATATATATAGTATAGGTGTATGAGTATGTGCAGTGTATGATATGACAGGGTATGTATAGTATAGGTGTATGTGTATGTGCAGTGTATGATATGATAGGGTATGTATAGTATAGGTGTATGTGCAGTGTATGATATGACAGGGTATGTATAGTATAGGTGTAGGTGCAGTGTATGATATGACAGGGTATGTATAGTATAGGTGCAGTGTATTATATTTATTTTTTCTTTAATATATCGAGGATAATGGAATAAGCACTCATGTGCTTTTTTTACATCCAGTTCCCGTGTGTATGCGGTTTTGTAAATTATGTCATCTGTTCCCACCGGCACACAATGGCCTACTCTTTCGAAAAACGGAACAGGATTTCACGTGTGCGCAAGATGTTCTGCGTGCGTTCGCACACGGGGCCTCGGTTTATAGTCTCATCCGAAGGACTATGCCAGGGTATATATAGTATAGGTGTATGAGCAGTGTATGATACGACAGGGTATGTATAGGTGTATGTGCAAGTGTATGATAAGACAGGGTATATATAGTATCAGTGTGTTTTCAGGTTCAATGTCAGTTGTTTAAATCCTGTCCCCGGGAAAGCGACACGGAGGACGATGCAGCTTGACTGGGGGTCTAGAGGTCACGCTCCTTACCTGTCTAGAAAGTTAGAACCTCCAGATTCGATCCCCATTTCAACCCAAACTCTCGCTTTATCCACTAGACCTCGAGTGCCTGTCTGGGTACTAGTCTACCCAGATTACCTTGAATACCTAGATTCAACCAATCCACCGTTGGCCGTCGCTCTTTATTTCTGGTCCATCAATCTGGAATGACCTCCCTCTCTCCCTTCGTGAAAAGCCTACTTACGACAGCTTTAAATCCAGCCTCAAAACATACCTATTTCAAACCTAAGATTTTTCCCTCTTGTTTCATCTCATGTCTCTCCCTGCCTTTGAAAGCCAAAATTCCATCACCCTGCTGAAATGTACAACCTGTGTGTGTGTGTGTGTGTGTGTGTGTGTGTGTGTGTGTGTGTGTGTGTGTGTACATTTGAATTTGTTAGAATATTGTTAATCATTGTTGGTTGGTTGTGTGGGAGCGGATTGAATGAAGCGCTCTGATTTGTAATTGCAAGATATAGCGCTCTATAAATTCCATATATTATTATTATTATTATTAATAGTTTTTAGCACAAAGCCATAAACCTAGGTCCCGTGTACGAAACATAATTTTTTAGCGCACAACTTTAGAACCCACAGCACCAAGAGTCTCTGCAAAAGAAAAAGCCGCTCTCCTATGGAAACAAAATACAGATGCCGACAGGTTTGTTTTTTAAAGGGTGGCGCTGTTCTTGTGGCGACGCACTCTCCCCATGGAGAGCAGCCTGAGTGGCTCTCAGAGAGATATTTCTTCGATTTTATGTCTATTCACAAAAAGTGATATTATACAAGAGAGAGAGAGAGAGAGAGAGGAGAGAGAGAGAGAGAGAGAAGAGAGAGAGAGAGAGAGAGAGAGAGAGAGAGAGAGAGAGAGTGTGAGCTGTGGCGACTGAGACGCACACGACTCTTTCTTCAGAAGGACAGTAACGCTCTGTTTATATCTTTTATTCCTATATTTGTTCTTTTATTTCGAGGATAATGGATTAAGCTCTTACGGGTTTTTTCCATCAACTTTCCTTGTGTATGCGGTTATCCATCACCCCCGGTACACATGGCCTACTCTTTCGAAAAACGGAATGTTTTTTTTTTTAACGTGTGCACAAGATGTTCTGCGTGCGTTTGCACACCGCGCCTCGGTTTATAGTCTCATCCGAAGGAGTTTTGCGGAGAGTGGAGTCGATACCTCTGTCAACCCCAGGGTCAAATTCCTCAGAACGAGCGCCGCCATAGCGACTCGAACCCGGGCCGTCAGATCACGAGCACACCGCTCTAACCACCAGGCTGTCCCGCCCCCCAACTCCAGGGGATACATCCCTGGAAAAGCGGCAGTGGCGCTGGAGATGGTCAGACCAATCCCACCTGCACATGTCTACCTGTGGGTGGAGGTCAGCGTCACGGATGCTCCAGCGCCAATAACGCATCCCGTGTTAAAAAAAAAAGGTAAAGGAGTCCCATAACCTATAAGGTCGTAGGGGAGCGAGGCGTCAGAGACCTCACTTCTCTAGGGCCAGCATTTTGAGGGCGGCGCCCATCTCCTCTCCCTCGCTGCTTTACCTTCCCTGACCCTAAAGAGGGCAGGTACCCATTTACAGCTGGGTGAACTGTACTGAAGCCAAGGCGCGCAAACGTCACCCATCCGAGTGGTAACCCCTGCTCGACGCTGCTTAACTTGGCTGGGGGAAAGCGAGTGCTCCGACCACTGAGCTATCCTGTCCTGTGTTGACCCCGGCCAAAAGCTGTGTCAGTCACTGAGGTCAGCCACGTGTCATGACCTACACTGAAATGCTGCTCTGCTGGGAAATATTCCGATTGTCTCCATCCACGTACAAAGCTCTTAGAATAACAACATTTCCTTTCCGTTCAGGGAGAGAGGAAAAAAATCCCCTGAAGACAGTGTGTGGGTGCCTAAATGACGAGGTACTTGAAAACAGTGACACAAGCAAACTTCTGATCCAGTGTGTACTTACAGTCTCACAGTGATTCATTCCCAGGTGGGGGGAGTGAGACAGAACAGTGGCGACCCCCCAGGGTGTTAAGCTGGAGAACGTTTAACAGCAACAATATCATCAAATTAAAAACAAATTGATTAGTCTGATGACAGATCTAAGTTTTAAAAAAGTTTTCCCCGTAGGAAATCCGTGGGCTCTTTCACTAGTAAAAAAAAAAAAAAGAAAAGCTCAACCCCCACCTTCTTCGAATTCTGCGCTATATATTTCCTCCTTTCTATCACTCTCTTTGTTTCTATCTTAACTTATTTCACCTTTTTTGCTTATTTTCGCACTCCAAGTCCATTCGCCTGCCTTTTTTTCAAGCAAATCTGTGAAATGCTCTTGTTTCCCAAAAGTCGGTATCTCTCCTTCATGGTAGGCAAAAACGGTTGCGTACGCGAGATCTCAATCCAATCCAATCTCAATCCAATTTTAGAGCTCATCCGAAGAATGAAAGAAAGAAATATTGAGAGAGAGAGAGAGAGAGAGAGAGAGAGAGAGAGGAGAGAGAGAGAGAGAGAGAGAGAGAGAGAGAGAGAGAGAATAAAACATGTTAAACATACCCAAAGTCGCCACAGCCACGAAAATGACCACTTGGAAAAACATGGCCACTGTATGAAAAAACAAAAATTGTCCAAAACACACAGAGAGAAGGAGAGACTCGAAGAGCAGAGCTTTTATCTTCTTCCTTCTCCTGACTTCGCTATAATACAATTCACCAGTACAATGAAGAAAAAGCTGCTCTGTCTGTCTGTCCGTCTGTCCACCAGCTGGCCAGACCCTTATCTCTGTACTGTCCGTCCTCACTTGACCACTGAGGGACAGTGCAGTTGTTGAGAAATAGTGTGCCGACTGTGGTGTCGCTAACTAGTCCCGCTGTCATTAACTGGTAAAACAATATTCAACGCCACGAATCTGTCCATGGCTTTAAAGCCTCAATCTCAGGAATCTGAATCCGGAGAGAGAGAGAGAGAGAGAGAGAGAGAGAGAGAGAGAGGAGAGAGAGAGAGAGAGAGAGAGACTTTGTACACAACGTTCAACCTTGTGTAACACGAACCCTTGCTTTTTGTTTTTTCTGTTTTTCTCCTATTTTCTTCTTCTTTCTTTTTCCTTTGGAGCAGGAGGGAAGTAAAAAATGAAGATACAGTGATATGTAACCATAGCAAAGAGCATTGCAATCCAAATCCAATCCAATCCATCAGTGGATCTGAGCGCTGGCTCTCGTATACCGACTTGCGCTCTACAGCATTCCACTGCAATGATGCTCAGATCTGGACACTAGATTTACTTCTGTGCGAGTTCTCCCCGTGTGCGACAAAAGCCTCTTAGTGACATCAGAGCGTCCTTCATGCTTATCTCCACCGTAAAGGTTGGGGCACCACTGAAGATCTTGCAACCAGCTTCCTCCGCTCCTCGCTTATCTTGGGGTCCGCTGTAGGAGAGAGATGGTAGTGGGAAAAGGCAGGGGTGTTGTGTTGTGTTGTATTTTGTGTTGTGTTGAGGTTATTGTGCTGTGTTGTGGTGTATTGCGTTATATGGTATTTGTTGCATTGTGTTGTACTGCGTTGTATGGTGTTGAGCTGTATTATAGTGTGTTGAGTTGTAGAGTATTGTGTTGTATTGAGTTGTTATATTGGATTGGATTGTGTTGTAATGGGCTGTGTTGGATCGTGTTGTAGTATATTTTGATGTGTTGTATTGTGTTTGTTGTATTGCATCGTTTCGGGTTGTATTGTATTGTAGATCTTGTCTTGTCTGTAGTATGGTATTGTGCAATATTGTATTGTACTGCCGTTTATCGTAGTGCATTATATCATATTGCATTATTACTATTATTATACTGTATTGTATACTACTGTGCTATATTCTACTGTACAGTTACTCCCACTTCAGCCTCTATGGTGCAAGTGTTGTCACAAGGGTTTTGGGTCTCTATCATCTAAGTTACCTCAAGGAAGTTGTTTTAGCTCTGTGTGTGTGTGGGGGGGGGGGGGAAGGTGTAGGGTGTGTGTGTGTGTAGGGGTGGTGGGGGGTGGTGGTACGCGCGCGCGTGTAGGTTTGTGTGTTTGTGTGTGTGCGTGTTTGTGTGTAGGTGTGTATGTCAAGTCAAGTCAAGTAAAAATGGTCTTTATTTAGGGTAAAAGATCAAGTTTATACAACTTTTTTTCATCCTGCCCTCATAAAAAAGAAATAAAGAAAATCGACATAAAAAAGCATTCAAAGTACAATGTTCACACATGTTGAAAACAAAAATATATGAAGATTTTTTAATATATAAATCCAGACTAACAAAACATGATAAAGCAAATCAAGACAGTATAACATAAGCTCAAGTCATACAGACAAATGAAGAAATAAAAAACAAAACAAAAAATAACAAAAACAAGACTCACAAATCAAGATCAAAAGAAACCAAGACGGTATAACATGAGCTCGAGTCATACAGACAAATGAAGAAAATAAAAAATAACACAGATAGGAATAACAACAAAGCAGCCAGATGTAAGGTATCCTCGAGTATAAAAGTGGACTTACAATTTGTCCATCAGATGTTTCTTCAAGAGTTTCTTGAGCGTTTGTTTCGAAGGAGCTGATTTTAAAGAGATAGGAAGATTATTCCACAAAGCCTACTCACTGATTGTCTTGGCCGAAGCCCCATAACAATCTCTATAAGTCAATTATAGAGATTGTA
>CM054166.1:5491263-5526263 GCA_028751875.1 Rapana venosa
AGTAGACCATTACTGAGAAATGAATCTGAAAATGATCATGCTTGGTTGGAAATCCTGAAGCATTTTAATTTTTTAATGAGGAGAAAGTGGCTTATAACGTCAAAAGCTTTAGCAAAGTCTAGAAAAAGGACTCCCGTAATTTCACTGTTATTGATATTCAAAAGACATCGCTCTGTCAGTTGTATTAGGGCAGTATGACAAGAATGGTTTTCATGAAATCCTGACTGGTTTTCATCAATAATAATAATAATAATGTATGGGATTTATATAGCCCTGAGTCTTGTAAAGTAAACAAATCAAAGCGCTTGCATTCAAATCATTCACACGCATGCAACTGTCCACAAATATCAAGATAAAACAAATATCAAATTTATACACACAACACACTTAGATAGGGGTGGTGGAGGTGAAGGTAGCTATTGAAAAGTAGGAACAGATAACAGGGGAAGATCTCAAGTAGAGTATAAGTGCGTTTTGAGGCTAGATTTGAAAGAATCAAATGAAGGCTTTTGGCGAAGTGGAAGAGGGAGGTCGTTCCATGTGGAGGGACCGGAAACAGAGAAAGAGCGACGGCCAACAGTGGTTCGTTTAAATCTGGGTGTTCGAAAGCACAACGTATCTACAGCTGAACGAAGGGAACCGGACGGAGTGTACAGGTGAAGACAGTTACAGAGATAAGAGGGTGCAGATTAATTAGATCATGGGTTTTAAAATGAGAATGCAAGTGAAATTGTTCATGTTTTTTTTAATGGTTTAGATATGACTGATAGTATGGATATTGGTCTATAGTTAGACGGATTGGTTCAGTCTCCTGATTTGTGCAAAGGTATTACTTTGGCTTGTTTAAACTTCAATGGGAAATAACTCTTGTCAATACACAAGTTAAAGATATGCGCAAGAGTATCAGTTATAGCATATGCGCTGAATTTTTATATCTATTTTGTCAAGGTCTCTTGATCCTGATTGTTTTAATTTGAGTAAGCTATTAAGCACTTCTGTTATTGTGATTGGGGGTATGATAAATTCAAAAGAAATGCTTTTTGATGAACAGTAATGTTTTAATTCTGTCAGCTCATTTGTTTTTATTCTATTATTAGATATTATAGATTCAGCAATGTTTACAAAGTGAGAGTTAAGGTTTTCTGCTGATATTTCTTTTATGACATTTTGGGTGTTATGTCTTGAGTTATTAGTCGAGGTATTAATGACTTTCCAAATCGTTTATTGAATTCTAGGCTGAGGACAGCAAATCTTGAAAGTATTTTATTTTCGCTTTGGGCTTCATTGAATTGACTTTGTTTCTTTGCTTTTTATATTCATCTTTTTGCTTTGATTAATATATAATCTCTTAGATTCATTTCCTTTTCAATTTCTTTTGTTAACCATGGAGGTTTTATTAAATGTTTTATTCTTTTCTTAGTAAATGGAGCATGTTTATCATAAATAGCTATAAATGTCTCTATCCAATAGTTAATAGCATCATCTGGATTTGTAATCTGATAAACATGGTCTATGTTTGAGCAGAGTATATCAATGAAGAAATTTTTATCAAACTGTCTAAATGAGCTGTAAGATATCTCTTTGTGTCCTGATTTAAGTATCTTTATTCCTTTTTTCCCGCCATGTAAAACAAATGGAAGAGTGATCACTACAACCTGTCAGCACTGAGCACGTTTCTACTAAGAAAAATGTCTTTGGACTCTAGAATAGCCGCATCCATCATTGAATTAAAATAGTCACACCAGTAAATTGTTTCAGCTGGGTTCCTGTAGATGAAACCAAGTATGATCGATTTATGACTTGGATTTACAGCGTCTAAATGTGATTTCTACCCATATAGATTCTACATGAAACTGTTCAAGATGTGTTGTTAGTCTTTTCCATGACAACGAAGTAACGCAGTATAACAGTATTCTTCCAACATAAGGCAAGGTTTGACCTATTTAGGACTCTTGACCTATAAAAAAATAAGTAACGTGCTCTCTTCATAACATGTATCATAGTTCTGTTTCGGGTTTGTTTCTTTTAAACATGAATGTAACTTCATTATTCATGCTTATTTTGATGTAGTTACCAAACAAATGTATGCCATAATATCATTTTTTTAATTTTATTTTAATTTTATTCTTTTATACCGAGGATAATGGAATAAGCACTTATGTGCTTTTTTACATCAGTCCCCATGTGTGTGCGGTTTTGCAAATTCTGTCATCTGTTCCCACCGGCACACAATGGCCTACTCTTCCGAAAAGCGGAACAGGATTTAACGTGTGCGCAAGATGTTCTGCGTGCGTTCGCACACGGGACCTCGGTTTATAGTCTCATCCGAAGGACTTTTGGGGAGAGTGGAGTCTGCACTGATGTTAACTCCAGGGGAAAATATCCCCTTGAACGGGAATCGAACCTGGGTCGTCAGATTGCGAGCGCAATGTTCTAACCACTAGGCTATCCCGTCCCCTCCATTACAATTTAGATACATTGTATTGCATAGCAATCTACATAAACTCCAGGCAACTGCCTTGAGGGAGAGTGCATCACCATTGTGCAGTATTGGGGTTTTGTTGTTGTATAGTGTTCATGCATGTTTGCCTGCTTACAGTGTATATATATATATATATATATATATATATATATATATATATATATATATATATATATATATATATATATATATATATATGTGTGTGTGTGTGTGTGTGTGTGTGTGTGTGTGTGTGTGTGTGTGTGCAAAAAGACTCAAAATCAAACTACCACTCATGGTGTAGGTGATAACAAGTGGCACATTGGGATATTTGTAAATGCTTTTCCTCTAAACCCACATGCCATTACTGTTGTTCAATAAAGAGCTTCTTACGACTTTTTGTTTTTCCACATAAGGAACCAAAATATGCAGTAAGAAAGCAGGAGCATTGTTCCTAATGGTCAAAGTTCTATTCAATCTCTCCATAGAGCAATCCTCTAATTCGGGGATGTAAGGATATTTTAGTCCGCAAAAATCCTGCACCTGAGAGTACAAAATGTATTTATAAAACCTATTGCACTAAACTTAGCTTTCATAAGAGCATTGTAGTGTTGGCATACCTGATGCACACTTTTCCCTCTAAACATATGTCTGAGAGGGGAATAGTTAGGATACGTCATTGCTAAATCTTGGTTGTGAAGAGCACAACTGTATGACCCATGGCAAGCAAGCATGTACTTTGTCAAGCACCAGGTATGCAGTATGATGTCTGCAGTTTTTAGTATGTAATCAGGCTGAAAAATACGTAACTGGAAAGTCAGACCTGTAGTCCAGTATGCAAACCATGGCTGTTCTCTTGCCATATCTATGCTCCACATGTAGAAATCAAAAACAGTCCTCTGGAAATGAAAAGAAAAAAGCTCTCAATAGTTTCTATGTGAAGGCCTCATCACATATGATAATGACAAAATGTGTGTGGGTGTGTTTTTCAAGTATGTCTGGCCAGCATCACTGGGTCTCTTTCCTCAAAGCAAATGATGACTGGTCAATGCTGCCAAACATGAGTGTTTCCTAGGTTTGAGAAAGAGGGCACTGATTATATTTGACAGTGGAATGTTCCTTGATCACAAGAAGAAGCTACCAATAATGGCTGAAGTGATGCTGGGTATGTAGCTGATCATGATTTACTGCTGCTGTTCAAAGACAATGATTCATTTCAAAATAGCATACTGCATGATGCAAGATAAAATTGATTTCAACCAAGTAATTTGAACCTCAGGATTGATGCCCAGCTGATAATCTCCAGTGATGGAAACAGCATACTCTTTTGTGCGCCAGGTACAGGTAAAGGTTTGGTGTACTTAGGCGGAAACAAAGGGATGGTGTGAGTTCAGCCATTCACTTACCATCATCCTCAATGACATACTGAGTGATGGGAAGTCCTTCTTCCATAGAAGAACCGATTACATAGTTGACATGTGGCTGTGGCTGGTAAAAACAGTTGTGTCAGCTGCAATACACATTCCTCATATCGTTGGTACTTCATACGTCCTTAACAGTTGTGTACCTAAGTGCCTACTGTTAAATTGTAGAGTGACGCCATTGGGGGCAAGATGCATGCTCAATAAAGTTCTACTACGTCATGAGATTTATAGCAAAAGAAAAACCAAATGGGTTCTGTATATTTCTGATGTCACACTGCAAGAATGATCATTCAGTTTCACAAAAATAGCACAATTGCTGGCTTACAATAATTTACTTAAAGGCAGTTGCTTATTTCTATATAACAGTTCGTAAATTCCAGTTCGTCTTCTTCATTTGGAAACAGTTAACTGGTATCTTATATTTGCAATTACCAGAATTGCAACGTGTGTGTGTGTGTGTGTGTGTGTGTGTGTTGGTGCGTGCATACGCGTGTACGTGCGTGTGTATCTTTTCCTGAGTAACGTACAGCTTTCTTTCAGCGCTCTGCATTGTTTGTGTATTTTAGGAGATTTTCAAGCCTTCAGCAAATTTATAGTGTAAAGTTTTAGAAAGTAAACGTGTTTCTTTACTAGTGAAATTACTCTTGTGTTGTTATAGATTGCCTTTTATCTAGTTTTTGTAATTTTGTTCATTCTACCGTCGTTTGTGAGATCCTACGCCATACTTGCTTCTTTTAGATCTAGAACACAATGTCTCAGTCACGCAGATCAGTGGCCAACAAGAAACAAAAATGCTGCCACCGTCAGCAAGAAGCTTGTTCGTGAGACAGCAGAAGCCGGCGAAAATATCAAAGACGACTTCATAGAACGAGTTTTGGGTGGACTGAACTCCAAGACCATGTCCAAAGGAAAGAAAGGTGAACCAAGACCAGACAAAGAGAATGACGTGATTGCCCTTCGTGTGGCAGAAATCTTGCTGCCACAATTATGTGACCACATTGAAAAAGTTTTTGCAAACTGTTTAAAAACCACCCTTTCCACTCTTGCCAAGGCATTTTCAGAAGAAACCAACAGGATTGCCCAGCAGGTTCAGAGATCCAACCTGCTGCTACGGTATAAGATCGACCAGCTGGAACAATACCAGAGAAGAGAATCCCTAAAAATCACTGGGATGGCTGACAGACGATGAGGACATTGAAAAAAAAATAGACCTGTGCACAGACCTGGACTGTGAGATGACGACGAAAGACATTTCTGTGGTACATCGCACAGGGAAAAGATCATCCTTGGCCAGTTTTGATCAAATTTACTTCTTGAAAATGAAAAGGAGCCCTGATGAGAAAAAGATTTCAGTAATTACACAAGCTGTGGTTGTACTATACTTTATTATGTTCTTGGTACAGGTGATTTTTTCGCACTTGTAGATGATTTTTATGTTGCAACCTTTGACGCTGTTATGCCTGAATTACACTGTCCAATAGAACCAACACTTAGCATAAAGAAACATGAAGTTAATACAGGCACTATTTCAAATATTCCAGATACAGCGCATGACGGCCTAGGGGAAAAAAAGCCCCAAGCGATTCGAACATAGTCTTAAAGACTCCATTTTCGAGCTTTCAAAGCTAAACGTCATAGATCTAATTTCTAAAACCGAACAGATTGATGTCACTATTGACGAAATTAATGATGAGTTGACGTCAATGATTCTGACTGCTGCAGAATCTACTTTTGGTACAAAACCTGTCCATAGGTTAAAACATAGTCGTAAAAAGTCATCAAAAGTGTGGTTCAATGCAGAATGCTCTATAAAAAAAACCCGTTTGTATCTGAAAAGTAAAGCTGTATGTAAACGCAGAGACACTCCAGAAACATGTTTTCTCCTGAAAACAGCCAGTAAATAATACAAAAATACCATCAGAAAAGCATGTCGGAGAGCAAAGAAAAAATGGTGTCAACATTTAAAGAAAATGAAAAAAAAGCAATACTAAAGATTTTTGGAAAGAAGTGAAAAGTGCACTCTTTTGATGACTGTCCAGTTAGTTTATCTACTCTTTTTGAACATTTTAAAACATTAAATGATGTAAATCCTGTCAGTCCTCAATTTACAGCCGATACTAGTACATTTGAATACCTTCCAGATTTCAGTTCAGATGACCTTAACAGATCTATAACTGAACAAGAAGTGGAAACTGCCCTTGATTTATTGAAAAGTGGTAAGGCAGCAGGAATAGATAATGTTTATTCTGATTGTCAAGTATAGCAAATCAGTGCTTAAAACGTTGTACTGCAAACTGTTTAATAGAGTTTTGGATACTGGAAAGATACCAGATGTTTGGCATTATAAAACCTATTTATAAGGGGAAAGGAGACAAATACGAATGTGCTAATTATAGGAGGTATAACTCTGTTGAGTTGTATTGGAAAACTTTTCACTTCTGTATTAAACATCACGTTGTCAAAATTTCTTGAGACAAATAAGATACTTTTGGAAAATCAGGCAGGCTTCAGAAAGTATCACTCTACTAAAGATAATCGTTTCATTTTAAAATGTTTTTTGGATATATTTATTAGTCAGAAAGCCCCGTTATACTGTGCTTTTGTTGATTATCAGAAGGCTTTTGATTCTGTATGGCACGCCTTATGGTATAAACTGGCAAAACAAAATGTAAACGGAAAAATACTGAAAGTCATCATGAACATGTATGAATATGTAAAGTCTTGTGTTTTTGTTAATGATGGAGCCTGTTCAGAATATTTCAAAAGTTTTACTGGTGTTCGTCAAGGGGATAGTCTTTCTCCTGTTTTGTTTTCTATGCTTCTGAATGATTTAGAACAATATTTGACAGATAGAAAATTGTTTGTCATTGAATACCCAACTTTCATTGGATGGAACAATGTTAACCAGCTATGTCAAGCTTTTAATTTTGCTATATGCTGATACTATTTTATTCTCCAATACAAAGAAGGGGTTGCAAGATGCTTTAGACAATTTATATGCTTACTGTTCTCAGTGGAAACTTGTGAATCCAGTGAAAACAATAATGGTTTTCGGCGGCAATAGGTCTCGTAACATGTTTAGGTATGGTGGAAAAGCGTTAGAAGTTGTTAATAGTTTTAAGTATTTCGGAATTAACTTTAGTAAGAGTGGTAGTTTTGCAAAATGCAAAAAAAATGCTTATGATAAAGCTACTAAAGTTATGTTTAGTTTGATAAGGACTGCAGGGCAAAAAGAATTACCTATACATGTGACACTTGATTTATTCGATAAAATCGTTGTACCCGTTTTGTTGTATGGATGTGAAATTTGGGGATATCAAAACCTAACAATAATTGACAAGTTTTAGCTAAGATTTTCAAAGTATATTTTTCGTTTAAAGCGTACAACGTCAGCTTCGCTAGTATATGGAGAAACGGGCAGATATCCTTTGTCTATTTTGGTCTCTGTTCGAATGGTTCGTTTCTGGATGCAGCTGCTTGACATCCAGTCGGAAAAGCTATCCTCAAATGTTTATCAGATGATGAAAGATTTACGTGACAAATCTTTGATTCAATCATCATGGCTAAATAAGATTAAAAAATTATTTTAGTACAAAGCGGATTTGACTGTTTGTGGGAGAGACAGTTTTGTTCAAGTATTCATTCTACAAGTTCACATATCAAAGCCTTCTTAATAGAAAATTTTGTTAATAATGGAGAACCGAGCTGTGGAGTAATAGTAGATGCCTTTATTATAAAAACTATAAGATCAATTTTGGTATGGAAAAATATATAACTTGTCTACCAGATGTATGTTTACGCTCTTATGAAGTTTCGTTGTAGCTGTCATAAGCTTCCTATTGAGGTTGGACGTTTCCATAATATACCAAGGGAAGAAAGAATATGTTCAAAATGCAATATGTCTTTTTTAGGGGATGAATTTCATTTTATCATGGAATGTCCCCACTTCAAACATTTACGACAAGATTTTATTCCCCGACATTTTCTTCAACTCAGGTCCAGTTATAATTTTTGTAGGCTAATGAAATGCAAATCTCGAAAAGTTCTCCTGTCGCTCTCAAAAATCATAAGATTTGCAGGTATTTCTTGAAATTTCAATTGTCTTTCATATGTTTAGGTTATGCCTTTTAAAGAAATGTGTATACTTAAAAATAGTATGGAGTCATTAATACTGTTTGCTTACCATTATGCGATGAATTCTTGCTTTTCAGTTACTGCTAGTATTCATGTTATTGTTGGATATATTGCTGTTAGGTTTATTCTCCTGTTGTTACTGTTGTGGTAATAATTATTCAGATGTAGTAATGGGTTATGATTATCATCATCATTATTATTACTAGTATTATGTTTGTAGTAGTTATTGTTGTGGTCATGGTTATTCAGATGTAGTATGTAGTAATGGGTTATGATGTTTCTCTTGTCAAAGATAATACACGCCACACATGTTCATGGTCAACATGCTCTCTCTCTCTCTCTCTCTCTCTCTCTGGGACTGGGCTGAGCGATTGCGGAAGACAGAAGTGTGTGGTTTGTCAGCAACATTTCATAATATTGTCGAGTTCATCAGTTCAGTCCCGATTCTTGGCCTGTGACTGTCTCCATCAACCTGTGCACACTCTTCAACACCAAAAACCCGGTAGGGTCAGTGATGACATATTGTGATAATTGCCAGAACTACCACATAAAAACTGTCAATGTAATAGTAGTGTTTATCACTATTCTGCAGTTGGAGTCACCCTCCTTAACTACGCTTCATTGCCCGTGCTTTTTGTGTGCGTGGTTCACGTTTGTTTCCAGCCTTCAATTTGTGAGGCTGTTGGAGTAAGAATGCACGTGCAAAGTGCAAAGCATGCCCATGCTGTGAAACAAGCACTGAAAATGAAGTCCATTATTTTTAGAGTGTTCAATGTACACCGATTTAAGGAATATGTTTCTAATCAACCACAACATTTGTGTATAGACTAGCAAACAGTGACCTCAGACATAATATATCTCTAGGGTTTTTCCACACTCCTTCATAGAAGAAAAAAAACATTGATGTAACGTGTGGGCCAATCCTGTTGTTTGTAGCCCCACCAATCACAGAGGCCATATCAGGGCTGTCACCTCGCCTTTGCGCCTGACGGCAGCACGGTGTGTTCGTCTGAGTTTGAGAGCGTTTTTTGTGTGTTTTTCTTCCGTCTGCAGATAAGTTTTACATCTACGTGTTTGTGGTTTCACTGTACTTTGACTGGGTAGAATAGTTTTTCCTTGATATTGTTTGAATTACTTTAATATATAATTTTCATTTTGGGATACATTTTTCAAAATTTTATTGTCTTCATGACTTGTGTTCAACTGACTGTGCTGGTCCTGGTGACCCATTTCAGTGTATCCCTGCTGCCGCATCAACAATTGCACGTGAAACACGAAATCAAACCTTCCCCATCTCAACCACCCAGATTTCTTTCTTCCACTGAAATGACAACAACAGCTGCAGACATAAGAGCTTTGCTCCCACATGGGTTTTACCCCATACCAAACAACATATTTTAACCTTAGGAATCAACCGCCGCAAAACGAGACCAGTACACGTGCCGGCAGACATCATCGCCTACCATGGTTCCGTCTCTGCCCTCACTTCTGACGTCACTGCCGCCGCTACCACTGTAACCAACGACAACACCGCTTCGCTTCCCTCTGATGCCTCTGCTTTTGTTTATGATTCTGACAAAACATTTTCTGATTGCAATGTAAACCATGGTGTACATGAAACTGCAAATGTTAAAACTAGCCCAATTCTTCCACAATCCGACACACCCGACTCTCAATCCAAACTTTTGATTGCTCTACCACTCTCCAAAACAAAAGGGGACGGGATGGCTCAGTGGTCGGAGCACTCGCTTTCCCCCAGCCAAGTTAAGCAGCGTCGAGCGTGGTTACCACTTGGATGGGTGACCGTTTGCGCGCCTTGGCTTCAGTACAGTTCCCCCAGCTGTAAATGGGTACCTGCCCTCTTTAGGGTCAGGGAAGGTAAAGCAGCGAGGGAGAGGAGATGGGCGCCGCCCTCAATATGCTGGCCCTAGAGAAGTGAGGTCTCTGACGCCTCGCTCCCCTACGACCTTATAGGTTATGGGACTCCTTTACCTTTTTTTTTTTTTACCACTCTCCACATCCCTACCATCACCTTCATCCTCTTCCTCTGACAGTTATCCTAACTCACCACAATCATCATCAACCTCTCTGCCTCCCACAAATCTTCTTCACTTGTGCTTGTTCAATGTGCAATCTGTCTGTCCAGAAGGTAAAGCTGACCTACTTTCTGACTTCATCTCTGACCGGAATATTGATATCACATTTCTCACAGAAACCTGGTTAAAACCACATGGTCATGAACCGAAGATAAAACAACTGACACCACCTGGTTATAAAACTCTTTCTTTCCCCCGACCCTACCGTGGAGGTGGCATTGCCGTTGTTTATAAAGATACACTTGAACCTGCTCTTTCTGTCACTCCCTTCCTTTCTCACCTGAATCCTTTGAAGTCTGTGAACTCAACACACCTGGCCACTCTTACTTTCTGCTGTCTTTACCGTCCACCTCCAAGCCGTAAGAATAATCTGACATCGTCCATCTTCCATCAAGAGTATCGTCACTCCTAGATCACTACAGCCTCTCTCCCAGAAAGCTTATTATTCTCGGCGACTTTAACTTCCACTTCGACAATCCGTCTTCTGATGTCAAATGTCTTTCTCTTTCTTTGTCCAACCACTCTCTTTCACAGCTGGTAACTGAAGCAACACACAGATCAGGACATATCTTAGACTGGCATCTTAGACAGATGTATCACAAGATTTTGTTTCATCTGTATCTATCACTGATGAACTACTTTCTTATCATTCTGCTGTTCTTTTCTCCCTCAACATTGCAAAACCTATCAGAAAGAAGAAATGTGTCACCCGTCGCAATCTCAAGGCTATAGACATTGAAACTTTCTCTGCACAAGCTGCTGAACGCCTATCACTAACCTCTGACAACACTGACCCCTCAAAACACTACAATACTGTTCTCATCCAAATGCTTGATGAGCATGCACCTCCCACTGACCGTCTCCTGCCCGACAGGCCCTGTGCGCCATGGTACACCCACGACATCTTGGTGGCAAAGCGCAAACGCAGGCAGCTAGAGCGGCAGTGGCGAAAAACAAAATCGGAAATCAACAAACAGCTCTTCCGAAAACAAATCAACAAAGTCAAATCTTTAATTGTTTCAGAAAAAACAAAGTACTACTCTTCTCAAGTTCTTGATGCCACGTCTATGAAATCTCTCTTTTCCCTCACATCCACTCTTCCTGGATTTGTGAAGGCAAGCCCTCTGCCTTCCATCCACAACCACTCTGAACTTCCTTCTATATTTTCTGCATTCTTTTCTGACAAAGTCCGTAACATCCGTTCCAGATTGGATCAGACTCCTTTCCAGCCTGCAGTTCCTGATCCCCAATTCTCTGGTACTCCTCTCCTTTTCTTTCATCCAACAAGTGAGAAAGAAATTACGACAATTCTGAAAGAAATGACTATAAAATCATGTGACCTCGATCCCATACCTGCTTCTCTTTTTGTACAGTGCCTACCACAACTTATACCCGCTATCACGAAAATAGTGAACTCATCTCTTGTTTCAGGAAATGTTCCATCATCTCTCAAAACTGCAATAGTTACACCTCTACTCAAAAAGCATGACCTTGACCCTAACATTCTGAAGAATTATAGACCTGTTTCCAACCTACCTTTCATCTCTAAAGTCCTTGAAAAAGTAGTTCTATAACAGCTCAATAACCACCTTCTCTCCAACAGTTTTCTTCCTGAGTTTCAGTCTGCTTATCGCGTCAACCATAGCACTGAAACTACCCTAGTCTACCCTACCCTACCCTAAATACACTTCTACTTGCTTCTGACTCAGGGAAAATCTCCCTTCTCACTCTACTCGACTTATCTGCAGCCTTCGACACTATTGACCATTCAATTCTTCTCTCCCGTCTTTAAAAAAACATTCGGTGTTACTGGCACAGCCCTCTCCTGGTTCAGTTCATACCTCACTGACCGATTCCAGACAGTCGCAGTAAACAAGATTCAATCAATACCTGCCAAACTGGAATGTGGTGTCCCGCAGGGATCAGTTCTCGGCCCTGTTCTTTTTACTCTCTATACTGCTCCACTATCACATATAATAAACCGTCATCATATCAACTATCACTTTTACGCAGATGACTCAGATTCAAAGTAGTGTTACACCTGAAAATCTGCCTTCTCTCTTGACAAAGATGGCCTACTGCTTTCAAGATGTCCAAAACTGGATGATACAAAATAAGTTACAGTTAAACGCAGATAAAACCGAAGCCATGCTTGTAGGGACCAAACATTAACTCGCTTCCATTACAACAACTTCAATAGAACTCGGCAATACATCGGTCCCTCTGTCCACTGCTGTGAAGTATCTAGGAGTTGTTATCGACAACACACTCTCTATGCAAAAATTCATCACCCAGACCTGCCAGTCGTGCTACTATCAATTACGGCGTATCATTGCAATTCGAAAGTACCTGTCCACAGATGCAACATCCAAACTTGTTGCGTCTCTCATTCTCTCTCGTCTGGACTATTGCAATTCTCTTTTAGCTGGTCTGCCAGCAACATCTATTCACTCCCTTCAACGTATACAAAACTCTGCAGGTCGCCTAGTACTCAGAAAGAAAAATTCTGAGCACATCACTCCTCTCTTGCGATCTCTACACTGGTTGCCTGTGCCACAGAGAGTAAACTATAAGATCAGTACCCTCTGTTACAAATGCCTCCACCAAACAGCACCCTCCTACCTCTGTGAATGTCTTCACCTGTACACTCCTTCTCGTTCCCTCCGCTCTGTTGCAGATACCTTGTGTTTACGAATACCTAGATTCAACCAGTCCACCGTTGGTCGTCGCTCTTTATTTCTGGTCCATCCATCTGGAACAACCTTCCTCTCTCTCTTCGACAGAGGCCTACATATGACACATAAATCCAGCCTGAAGACATATTTATTTCAAACCTAACTTTTCCCTCTTTCATCTCAAAACTGCCCCTGCCTTCAACAGCCCAAATCCCATTACCCTGCCAAAGCCTACAACCTGTGTGTGTGTGTGTGTGTGTGTGTGTGTGTACATTTGAATTTTGTTTAAGCTTTTGATAGTTATTGGCTGCATGACTCTGTAAGAATATCTTGAATGCAAGCGCTCTGATTTGTCTTTGCAAGATACAGCGCTATACAAATTTCATTTATTATTATTTTAAATCTCCGAATAAATCTGTGCAGCTAGCTATATACAGATTACATCAGGGTTTAAAGCCAGTTACACTGTCATTCCCCGTATCAACACCCTGGTAATTTTGTGCGGGAATAAGACAGCATCAGTTGAATAATGTGCAAAGTTGTCTTGAATGACACATTCATTATTGATTTTCATTATGGACCAAATAAAGCATAACAGTAGTTTTGGGATACACTGGTCAGTTTCTAATGTTACTCATCACTGGTTCGTGGTCATTATTTTTAAACTCACTGTGTTCTGATTCGCTCCCAAACCCCATGTACTGAAGTCAAAGGCTGATGTACATTGCATTTGTTCAGTGTTGTTTTCTCTCTCTCTCTCTCTCTCTCTCTCTCTTTGTATCATCTGCTGTATATTTTGGTTTATCTATATGGTATTCCAGCAATTGCCTTTTTCCCCCTTGTACTTTATCAAAGGCTCAGCTGTGCGTAGTTATCGCATTCATGTCTGATTTTGGTAATGTAACATAGTTATGACGACGATTTTAGTAATGTAACACAGTTATGACGACATATTAGTCTCTACGTCATTAAAAGGATGTAAACATCTCCTCGACTGCCCAAGAATAACCAGGACTTGAGGAGAAGAGTTTGTATTCAAAGCAAGAAATTTATGAACTGCTCTGCACTGAAACCCTTGCCTCCTGTGATCCTTATATAACCAGCCATGATTTTTATTTATTGCATAAACACTGTTGTGCCTGAATAATGTAACACATGCCAACACTGGAGAATGGCACCCTCAACACATAGGTATGCTTGCGTGAGTTTGTAGTTTGTCAGTCAGAGAGATGTCAGATCACCTATGCTTGACTATTCCTCCACCTTGTGAAAACAAACTTATTACACCGCTGACATCATTCAAAAGCGGTTTTGGTGCCATGAACCAGAACTAGTGATCTGGCGCAATGTTTTGCTGTATCGCTATTCTGCACTTAAAGACAGCGCCATAAGACTGCAAGTGACAGATTACGATCCAAATGACCAAATCCTCTCATTTCCGGGGATACAATGGATAACTAACCTTCCCTCCGCGCTAGCCAAAACCACCCTACGCCTCTTCTATAAGTCGTCAACGAGAAATCACTGTTACTCTGTACTTCAAGTCTGCAGCAAATTCTGGCACCCTCCTTTGTCAGGGTAAAGATTGTGAACTTTGGGACACTGAAGAATGTGAACATCTTAAAGATGTAATCTCAACATTTCTTGACGACCAAGACGTCAACACTCTGACCTCTTCAATCCAAGTGCCCCTTAGCTTCATTAAACCTATAGACAGCTTACCCCTCAGCACTCCGTCCATGGATCTATCCTCTCTGCCAACGATTACATGACATTTCAGCGCCAACACTTCAGCGCGACCATTTCAGCGCCAACACTTCAGCGCGACCATTTCAGCGCCAACATTTCAGCGCCGAACATTTTCAGCGCTGTACATTTCAGCGCCGTACATTTCAGCGCCGTGTTTTACGTGATTTAAGTTTTCTGTTAGAGAGAGAGAGAGAGAGAGAGAGAGAGAGAGAGAGCACAGCTCAGCACAGTAGGCCGGGCTTTCAAATCGAGATTTGAGTGATCATTCATAAGGCAGCGAGTAAACAACGGGTTGTCCTTGGTAAAACAATGCTAGTAATAGGTTCATGACACTGAAAAATGGCCGCAATGTATCAAAGTACCAGGAAAAAGGATAAGATTGCCTATAATGGATACTCTTTTAGATTTGACAAATTGAGTGCAAAAGACCAAGAATTATCATTTTGGCGTTGTGATGTGGAATGCTGCAAAGCAAGAATTCATTTTAAGGGCGGTGAAATTGTTCAAGAGATGGGGGAACATCTTCATGCTCCGAACCTTGCTAAGATAGAAGCTTGCAAGGCAGTGAACAGAATGAAAGTTCAAGCTAAAGAAACCCGGGATGCTACCCGTCAACTTCTTGCTGACATTCATGAAGGACTGTTTCAAGCAACAGTTGCGAGCCTCCCAACGAAACAATCCATGAAGAGGGCCATTCAACGTGAGAGGCGACAACGCAACAACCTGCCCTACCTACCGCCCACCCTTGCAGAACTTGGTGATATCCCAGCAGACCTAAAGGTAAGATATCTTTATGTCAATCAAGCAGCATAATGGGAAAAAAAGAGGAAAAACTGAAAAAATGCTGGGTAGCTATTGTGGCTTTAAAAATACCATAGGTATAACAGTAATTAACCCTTCATGGTTAAAAAAAAAGGATGTTTAAAAAATGTGCGCTGTTTTCCCTCCCTACATCTCCCCCATCACATTTCTCCCTCTCTCCCCCCTCTCTCTCTCACTCTCTCCCTCCATCTCTCTCACTCTCTCCCTCCATCTCTCTCTCTCCCTCCATCTCTCTCTTTCTCCTCTCTCCCTCCATCTCTCTCTCTCTCTCTCAGGATTCCATTCTTTTTGTGTCACAGGTTCTCTCCAACGGCACCCCTTTTCTGGCCTACGACTCTGGTGCAGGGGCGGACAGGATTCTCATTTTCGCTACACCCCACGGTCTTCACTTGCTGTATGAGCAGAGACACTGGTTCGCTGACGGGACATTCAAGACGGCTCCTGGGGTCTTTACTCAAATCTACTCGCTTCATGTACTTTACATGGAAACGACCATTCCAGTAGTTTTTGCCCTTCTCCCTAGCAAGTCACGTGCTACATACGATAGATTTCTTCAAGCTCTGAAAACGCTCAAACCAGGAATTGCGCCAAGCACTTTGATGACAGACTACGAAAGAGCTGCGATCTCAGCATTCGGTACAGCTTTCCCTGGATTGGAGGTAACGGGTTGCCACTTTCATCTGGCACAGATCGTCTGGCGCCACATTCAAGACAATTGACTCTCAATGGACTATAAACAGGACGAAAATTTTGCGAAATTGATGAGAATGCTGCCTGGTTTGGCGTATCTGCCTCCTGGAGACGTAGAGCATGCCTTCGAAATGGTCTTTGATCCTACATCGCCTTTCATGATGTAAGTGGCCAACCAGTCTTTGACTACTTCGAGGACACATACATCGGCAGACCTCGTCGTTGTGGCCCCCGTCATTCCCCACTCTTTGAAATAGAGATGTGGAATGTGCATGACCAGTCCTTTCAGATTCAGCGAAGTCCAACAACAGTGTGGAAGGGTTTCACAACGCTTTCCAGAACCACGTAGGGGCTTACTCACCCAATTTGTGGAAGCTTATTTCAGTCCTCAAAAAAGAGCAAGGATGGTACAAACTGATATAATGCGTCTTATTGGGGGTCAGGCTCCTAGCTCAAAGCGTTGAAAGTACAAAGACTTGCAAAAACGTGTGAAAACCATAATCCTGCAGTACATTGCCGGCGATGTACTCTCATGGACACGATGGAGGGACTTGCATTTGCATTCATGTTTTAGGCCATACATGGTTCTCTTAATATGTAACATTAAAGTTTTAGAATGCCTATCATTAAAGTTCAAGTTTAAAATGTTATTGATTTTAACAGACAGGTATGTTTTAGATTATCTATCACTAACGTTCAACTTTCACCCCCCCCCCCCCCCTCTCTCTCTCTCCTCTCTCTCGCACACACGGCGCTGAAAAGTACGGCTCTGAAAAGTACGGAGCTAAAACGTACGGTGCTAAAATGTTCAGGGCTGATAAGAGGCCGTGCTGAAATGGTAGCGCTGAAATGTTGGCGCTGAAATGACGTGTCACCTCATTGATTAGAATGACCAAGAACTCAACACAGAACACAAAATTCACAACCAAGTAAAGATAGCTATCTTTACACGTTGGCTAGTTAAACTATCATTTACTCACACAATTATTTGATTTCAAATCTTACGTCACTTATTCGGCATCTAACACCAAAGTTATTCCTTGAACATGAGGAACAACTCACTTCTAACACGACACTGTGTGTGTTGGAACTACACAGGTGACGTAGTTTCAGGAAGGATTGCTTTAACTTAATAAATATCATTTTTACTCCTGTTGCTCATAGTTTAGGCTGACAGATCTATTTGCTGTGGACAGTTTTAACAGTTTGATCCCGATGACGTCATCAAAAAGCATTACACGTTAGATTAAAATACCCAATTTGTCGGCCCTTGCTTCAATCCAATCCAATCCTGTTGTTTATAGCCCCGCCGACCACAAAGGTCATATCAGGGCTGTTACCTTGTAAAATGTTGAATATCAGAATAAAACTGTTCAATTATAAACAGATTAAAACAGGGTATAAACCCAACTCTACTGTCGTTCCCTGTGTCAATGCCCTGGTCAACCATAAAGGTCAACTGAGGACGGGCACCACATTGTGGGAAAAACCACATCAACCACACATAAAATGAGATAAACTAAAACCAGATTCCTTAACACAACTTTGTACTTGCTTTATCAACATGCCAGTTGCCAGATGAATCTACTAGCAGTTACATCTACTAGCAGTTACTAGCTATTCTGAAGTTCTGCTGCAGCATTTGTGTACCTATGACAGCAAATCAGTCTGTGATTCCTGTAGCAGAGCAGACAACTTTCCCCTTCAGCAGAAAGCCTTTCACATGTTTGACTGTTCAGCTTCACACTTCTTTCACATGTTTGACTGTTCAGCTTCACACTTTTTATGCTATGATATTTCATTAACTGTGCACATTTGCTTAAATCAGAGACTGTTTTACTAGTTTATCACGAGTACTATCTGTGATTCTTTAAAAAGTGTTGACAGTACATTTCGGAAAAGATCCAGGCAATAGAGAGGGTGTTGAACTTTTGATCTAATCAACACTTCTTTCTTGTTTCTCAGTAAATCCTATGCTTTACAATGTTAATGTGTAATAAAAAGTCACAAAGAAGTTCAATAATTTAAGTATTAGCATCGTTACGATTGTTTACAATTTTAAACTGAAATTATGCCCTTAAAGTTGATATTTAAGGTGGCTTGGTTGTCAACCACATTAGGTAACTAGTTAGATCTGCAATTGCACTGTCTGTTTACATTCTTATGCTATGCAGTTTCAGTGATTTATTCATTTGTGCTTTTTAACAATATTGATATATCTTTGTAGGTTTAGGAAATAATTTAAGCGTTTTAATTATCTAGATCTATTGTTAATTTTCTAGAACTATTGGAAAATTTGATCAGTTAAAAGTCCCAAACGTAAATGGACAAAATTTATGGGAGGAGAATACCGAGTCTAATGTTGTGATAAAATTTGAGGGTTTTTTCCAAATCAAATAAGCACAGAAATAATTTTTAACCATGATTGTTATGCTTAAGTATTAAAGATACTGTATTTTCATTTATTGTCTCATGTAACATGGTGTAGTGCAAGACAGCTTTTTTTCAAATGTCTTTTTTGTCAATGAAATGTGGTCACTGAGTGGTGGTACTGTCTGATGGCGTTGTTTTCTTGAAGATGCAGGTACATTTCAGAGGAAAAGTTCATGTCCTTTTTGTGGTGGCATCTAAGGAAAACTAAAAACTACACCAAGACATATATTATGCCAAGAAAGCCACATGCAATGAATGAAACATATTTTTTTTATTGCCCAAACTATTATCTTGTCCACCAAACCAAACCAATCCTCTTGTTAATAGCCCCACTGACCACAAAGGCCATGGCAGTTACACCCCCCCCCCTCCCGCCCCCTTATACTACAATGGAGGAATCTCTACCTGACAATGGTCTTCTGGACAACTTGATAAGACTTTTCTTGTGTCCCCATGTACCAACAAAACAGAAATTAGTCCAATTATCCCCACTGATAACCATGATGGTGGCCATGAAAATAACCATTTTGAGCCAACTGCGAACCCTGAGCCCTGGCATGATGTCTGCTCCCAGTGTCAAGTCAAGTAAAAAACATTTCAATCATCCCATGAAGGGCAATTACAATACTGACATTGATATGCATCACAATGCATCACAATCGCGAAAGACACAAACAGATAGCACACCACACAGAACAGAAAGCATGAAGCCAACGCCTAAACTGGGGAAGCAGTCCAGACATTCACAAAGGTGAACTCTGTGTCCCTCACAACATGCAAGCAAAACTCTGACAGGAAAACTGCATACTATTGAAGAGGCAGTTGACTTCATTCTTACCAGACATACAAACCAAGAGGTCGAGTTTTCCTCTAGTCTGGGAGACTGTAAATGTTTTATAAAAAATGACCTCGAGCATCACACTGACCTCAAAGTGAAAACAATTCTTTCTACAACTGATAGCTTGCAGGCTGGTGTGGCTACATGTGATGCAGCAATCAGCAAATGTCACAAAAGGAAACAACTTTCTGAAAACATCTCTAGGGACAGTGCACTCTTCGAGTTAAGGCAGCTAAAGCAAAAAATCACCCAAATAAAGATGTATGCATACAGTGTGACCTGTCAACCACAACTGTAACTGACAAGATCGTGTGTGGTGAAGTTTCAGACCAACAGGCATCTGGTGATCCTTTGCCACCCCTGTCAGTTGTTCCCACAGCAGTACAGGATAACTTTGTTGATCAGTCTATACATGTAAACAACACTGGGGAGGAGTCTGCAAAAGATAATCCCCTATCTCAGAACTCAAGCACAAAAGTTGAAGTAGCCAGTATCCCTGTAGAAAACCAATTTGGGGTACTTTGAACTCTCGACTAGGATCAAGAAACCAGTAGTCAAACTCCTAGGTCTTCGATCAAACACAGAGTCTGTAGTCTCAAAAGCCAGGAAACAAGCTAGTGTTGAAACTGGGCAACACTTCACAGAAAAGATAGATAGCCCTGAGCAGGTGTCGAGGAGTGTCACTATTCCGGCAGAACCTTCTTCCATCATCATTGGTGATTCTATCATGAAGTACGTTAATTCAAGACGAGTGGAAACACAAACTGACCCATTATTTAAAGTCTGCATGACCGTTTCCAGTCTTGTCCAGTGGCTCACTGATACAGCACCACAAGTCCAAGTCAGCACAGTCATTGTGCATGTGGGGGTGAACGACTGCTCTAGTGGACCCATCCCAACCCAGACTTGGAGGAAAGTGTTATCCTTGTGTAAAGATTGCTTTTCCAGAGCCTGCATCACCTTTAGCTCCATACTTCCAGCTCGTGGAAGGCACCAACTCAACAACTGTATTGTTCCATCTAATAGAAATTTTCATGCAGCTTGTACTAGCATGCACATTGATATTCTTGAACATTTCAGAACCTTTATCACCCCAAATGGGGCCCCACGTCAGGCCTTGTGTCACGATGCCATTCACCCTAGCATAAAAGGTACAGCTCGACTTGCAGTCAGCTTCAAACAATCTCGAGCCAGGGGCGTCAGATCACGAGTGCAACACTCTAACCACTAGGCTACCCCGCCCCCATACAGAAAGTGTGAGTTCTATGTGTTATGATGTTGACCGACATGAAAACGTCACGCAATGATGGATGCTCAGATTTGGAACAATCAGGACCACACATTCTATTCTAATCATTATTAAAGGAATACTGATGTCATTTTGACACGTTAATTTTAAAAGCGGGCCATAAAAGATGTTGACATTTGTCTCTGCTGTCTAGCCATCAGTGATCTAAGGCAAAAATACATTGATATATACCTTCTACATTTTATTTGAAACCATGCTTATACCGTGTAATGTTGCTTGCGTCAAACCAAAACGAATTTTACTCATAGATTTTGGCACGTATCTATATAAAGTTTACAGAAGATATCTTAAAGCGTTAGGAATGACAACTAATAGCTGCAAGATCCCTACAGTTCAATTTCAAATCATCCTTGTAGGTATTTTTTCAATATTCATGGTGATTGCATTTTTGTGTTCTCTGTGGTGTTTATCTGTATTTTCTAATCGCAAGAGGCTGTATCCTAAATAATTTTCGCTACTGTTCGCTTCGTTTGGATTTAATCTCTCTCTCTCTGACCAGCCATATATTTTTTACCTGAAAACTGTTCTGCCTGAACGCTGTGATATATGCAAACACTGGAGACTGGCACTGTATGCATCTATGAGTTAGGAAGTCCAATCCAACCCAAACATGTGTTTACAGCCCCGCCAACAACAGAGGCCATATCGGGGTTGTCACCTCGTCACACTTTGAATCTCAGAATCCAATCCAATCCAATCCTGTTGTTTATAGCCCCGCCGACCACAGAGGCCATATCAGGGCTGCCACTTCGTAAATGTTAGATTTAAAATGTTCAACTATATACAGATTAAAGCATAAGGGTCAACCCAGGAGGGTCACTGCGCTGTGTCAGAGCGATGTTGGATCAACTATGCTCGACTACTCCTCCATCTCGTGATAAACTCATTGACACCGCTGACGTCATTGGAAAGCGGTGTTGGTGTCATGGGCCACAACTAGTGGTCTGACGCAATGTTGTGCTATATAGTTAATTTATTCCCCACTTAAAGGCAGCGCCACAATGGATAACTGACCTCCCACCTGCGCCAGCCCAAACTACCCTACGCCTTTCCTGGAAGTCGTCAAAGAAAATCACTATTTCTCTTAACTTCCAGTCTGCAGCAAACTCGGACACCCTCCTTTGTCAGGGTAAAGATTTTGAACTCTGGGACACTGAAGAATGTGAACAGCTGAAAGATGTAATCTCAACATTTCTTGACGATCAAGACGTCAACGCTCTGACCTCAGTCCTTCAAGTGCCCCTTAGCTTCATACAACCCATGGACAGCTTACCCCTCAGCGGAGTCCGTCCATGCTGTTGGCAGTGAGTCACCTGAGGTGCATGTAGAGTCAAGCAGAGAGGCAGCTTCAGAAGAGAAGTCAGCGTCACCTGCTTCACCTCCACCATCTACCTGGTCACTAGCATCAGCATCCAGCTCTGTCCTGCCAGCTAGACCCCCCCCCCTCCCCAAAGTTGTTCTGCATCCTCCTACCCCACTCTCCACTGTAATGCACCCCTCTTCAACGGAAATAAAACAGTCAACGTTTAAACCAACTCCTGTAAAGTCTAAAAGTAGAGAACTCGGAAGATGAATACTGTTTTTCTCAGAAGAGAAAATCTCCTCAGTGTCAATTACATCTGTACAAAGTACTGATAGAAGAACTCGAACGTAACTTCGGAGAAATGACCATCTCACATGAACACTTCAAAAAACCCTTTACCTCGTTGATTGAAGATGCTACAGTGCCACAAAAATGAATTAAAGACCTGAGGTGTCAACACATACGTATGCATCTACGAGTTTGGAAGTCCAATCCAACCTAAACATGCGTTTTTTACAGCCCCGCCAACAACAGAGGCCATATCGGGGCTGTCACAAATTCAAAAATCAGTTTTCTGTCATCAGAAGTTAAAGATCTAGCCACCGAGGTGACTCAACTGAAGATACAGATCAACGCAATGGGAGCAGAGAATAAGTCCCTGAAGTCTCAACTGCAACATCTCCGCTCACAATCACAGGAGGCAAAATGCAAGACTGCCGTGACCCACGCTGCCACACAGTGTGAGCGTGATGAAAATAAAGCAGCTGAAGTGAAGATGACTCCAGTGTGTGTTCAGCCAGCACCTCCACCAAGTGACCAGCATGAGGAAACACCACCAGCTGGCCGGCCTGCCTCCCTCTCCTGCAAGAAAGGAGCCACCTGTGTGTCACTCAGGGGGTGGTGATTCCAGAGACAATGGCTTACCTCCACTTCCTTAGCCCTGCCCAAGACTGCTGGCAGTCAGCCAAGTGTCCTTCCTTTGGGACAGGCAGATGCCAGCGTGTCCTCTGATGAAGACCACTCACCAGTCCAAACTGAGGGAGCAAAATCAGACATTCTCATTGGATACATTTATTGAATATGACGACATCACATATGCTGAACTTACAGCATAGTTAAAGTTGATGTCATATTCATAGTGATGTCATGTACGATTTCTTCCATTTAGTTAACTGCTGTGTAGAAAATGGATCCTGCTCAAGTCTCATTTACCTGTCTGCTTATACTTCACACAGCTGACTTGGAAAGAGTGGAGAGAATGAAAACATAATTATGCTGAGAGGTGTAAGGGTGGAGAGGGGGGGGGGGGTAGTGTGCATGCTCGCACATGCTGTGTATGCCCTTTGATTTGCTTTACAAGATTCAGCACTATACAAATTCCATAATTATATTATTATCATTATTATATATATTTGTGTGTATGTGCGCATACGCACGTGTGCATATATGTATGTGCATATATACATATATGTATACACGCGTGTGCATGTGTGTGCATGTGTGGGTGAGAGAGAGAGAGAGAGAGAGAGAGAGAGAGAGAGAGAGAGAGAGAGAGAGAGAGAGAGAGAGAGAGAGAGAGAGAGAGAGAGAGATTTGCCAAACTCCTATTTCATTGCATTGGTGTTATCCTGACCAGTGACGAATTCAATGGCGGAGGTCTCCTCTTTCTGTGCTCTGCAGTACTGGCCTTGCTTTGCACCTGTTCAGTTCCCTTGTGGTTGTACACTTCTTGGTGTTGCCTTGTTGTCATTGCCTAAAGCAGTGGGGTGTTTACGTGGTGTTATCATTTTTCGCTACTTTTCTTTTGCTCTCCATGCATTTGTCATTGCCAGTACTGCTGGTTTTTTTTTAATTCAAATGTTTGTCTGAGTGTCTGTATTCATCTTGCTTGATATTTACATACGTCTCTTTCTGACTGATTTTGGTCTCCTCCACAAACAAACGGAGAAGATCGGCTGACTGATGCTGTGGAAGACATGGCAAAAGCAATTGCACAACTTCAGGCATCACAGGAGACGCTGTCATCCCACATCGAGTGGAAACTGGAAGACAGGGGAAAAAGTAGCGGGGCAGGTGAACCAACTGTTGGACAGGAGTGACACTTTCCAGTGTGACATGGATGCTATAAACGACGTGTGCTGTGAGGTTCAGGAGGAGAATGCTTCAGTACAGGAAAAGATCCCACATCTGGAGGACAGGCTGCAGAAAGCCAGGGGTGACGGAAGAATCCTGTTCTTTGACGTTCCCCATGCAGTGTCCCAGCAGTGGGCTGACTGCAAAGCTAAGGTATGTGACGTTATCAAAACTGACTTAACAACAGCGAAAACATGCTCATAGAAGGTGCCTATACAGTGGGTAAGGCCGTTGGGGCCAAATTTCAGTCAAGAAAACACAAAGAACTGGTCTTGAATAATGAAAAAAAACCACAGCCTCAAACTTGCAACTGTATTTGTTTAACGAAGACTTTCCACCCGAAGGAAGCAGCAAGAGGAACAACCTTCAGCCTCTTCTCCGCTCCCTGCCTGCTGACGAAGGAAGGCTTTTTCCACTTTCCAATGTGTGGAACTTTGGACAAAGCGGCTAGCGAGGAGACCGTCTAGCCATTTAACACTGGCACTCAGTCCACTGAACATCATACCAGGAAGAAACAACAGCAAGGGGCTGCAACCATGCTCGCTGGGGAAAGAGTCCGCAACCCACCAGCACAGAACTGACCCCTCAGCTCCTGTGGGCACCCTCAAGTCAAACCAGCATGCGGGAGTCAAACCCAGGGGTTCCTGCCGCGACCGCTATGGACGCCTAACACGTGGGTTCGGCAGAGGGAGAGCGCCATCATCTACCTACTGGAGTGTAACCACTTTTTGCCGGTGACACTTCTATCTACTCTTCTCATTCGTACTTGAAACTAACTCTTTGCAAGAAAATGCCAATCAATTGCTGGAATGGACCAGACTTAATCATATGGCCCTAATTGATTAAAAAAAAACTAAATTCAAAATAATGACATTTCGACAAAACGTAACCTTTGTTCTGCCACCAGTTTATATCAGTAATACTAGTATTGAAGAAGTAGACGCTCACAGACCTTTAGGAGTTACCAATGATCTTTCCTGGTCACCCCATATTGACTTCCTATACAAACGAATCGCTCAGAGGATATTTCAACAATCTAAAATCAAACACTTTTTAGACCTAGAGTCTCGTAGACATTTTTACTATGCTTATATTTAATTATTTATTGATTACGCCTCAACATTATAAGTTGGGTGCATTGCTAATAGCTTAAAACCTCTTTCAAGAATCAATCAACGAGCTCTGAAAGTCGTACTCCTTAAGTCTTTCAGTTTATTACTCCAAGACTATATCCAATTGGACATTCTCCCCCAACATTATCATCTGGAATATAATAAAGCAATCATAATGTATCGCAAAATGAACGGTCTGGCTCCACATACGCTGACTGCTAGGTGGAGATCAAAACACAATACCTAACCATGTTTATAAATCAAGAACAGTTTCAATTTGTCCCGGAGATGTCCTCACTCAATCAGCTGTACCTGAGGATACCACGTTTCTGCTCAATGGTGGTTCCACTACACCGTTCATCAACCCACAGAGATTTCCACCACGGACAGAAAGACTGTACAAGCTGTGCATTCCAGGACTGACACTGACTGCTGGCTGCAATGTGCTTCACCAGTACCCACTATCCAAAATGGGATCCTCCATGTGGGGCTGAACAACTCTCTCTCCTGCTGAAGTCGTCACCAGGAGGACTGGTCATCACTGACTGCTGTCTGCCAGCTCCAGTTCCCCAATGCAGCTGTTACCTTCAGTTCCACTGTACTGGCCAGAGGCAGACACAACCTGAACAATTCCATGTTTCCATCTGATCCTGACCTGCAGGCTAAATGTTTTTAGCACTACGTCTCACTGATCATCAGAACGTTGTCACCACTATACTAGAGCTCCACCTGTCCTGCTGTGTGGAAATCTGACTCACCCCAGTGTTCAGGGCAGGGCAAGGTTAGTGGCCAAACTAAGATGTCTTTGTTCTTACAATCCAATCCTGTTGTTTATAGCCCTGCCAACCACAGAGGCCATATCAGGGCTGTCACCTTGTCAACTTTTAAATTCAGAATAAAACTGTGCAACTGTATACAGATTAAAACAGGGTATAAAACCAACTCTACTGTCGTTCCTTGTATCAACCCCATAGCAAACCGTAAGGCTCAACCAAGGACGGTCACCGTGTTTAGTGGAAGCCACATCAATCACATAAAATGAAGCACACACCTATTTTTATTAAAAACAACCTTGCTATTAGTGCCCAACACTTCCACCCATATCAAACGGGGAAATCCTGATTCTCTCAGGAAGTTAAAAATGGTGTCCGGTACAACATCGCAAAAAAGGATCTTTAGGGAGTCTGCAGTAAAATGCTGGTGCCTAATATCCTGGACATCTCGACACTCCAGACGCAGATGCTGGAAGGTTACTCGCTCATCACAAGTCACACACCATGGAGTTCCCTCGCCTTTCGCAAATACAGAGAAAGCAAAGAGACCCAAACTCGAGGAGACCATCAATGCAGGTCTTTCCCCCTCACTCTGACATACAGAAATGACAATTACTCCAGGTCCTACGCCTACTCTGACTGAGACCTACAGACATGGTTTGGTTAACTTTACAAAATTCAGCCTATAGAAATTCCACGTATTATCATTGTTGTTGTTATTATTATTATTCTTATACTATAAAAATGACAATCTCCATACTAACGACAAACGACAGAGATTACTTGGCCAACCTGACTCTGCCCCCTGAAACAGAAATATACTCCACCACTGGCCTCCTAGACATTTCATTTCTTACATCGATTCGCCACAGACTGATGAACATGCACCCCACAGTAGCGTTAGTTACTGTCAGGGAAGTGATGGTCAGTACAATGCCCACCTCTGCACTAGATCAGTCAATCATAAAGAAAAACCCAACGAAGTATCCGATTCATCACTTTCCTTCACTGCCAACTAAGCAGAAAGAAACTACAAACGGATCTTTTCCGCTGCTTCAAAACCCCTTCATGCACCCTGAATCTATCAGACCTAGACAGTCAGCACTTGTAGATCCAATATTCCTAAACCGCTTGCATTTTCTGACCACCCCTCTCACCTCTTCCCCGTTCACCACCTCCCCCACCCCCCAAACCATCACAGCAGATCCCTCTTAATCCTAGATTCCAGATCAACCGAGACACATTGTTTCAGATCAAACAGCACATCAATCACTAATATTGAATCATGTATCACCCCTTAAGACGTCGAATGTCCACAATGACAATGTTCACTGATCTTCATCCAATAGCTGTCCATGCTGTGAACTATTTTCTTCACAGCCGATGGCTCAGCATAACCCTGACCACATGTAAAGGGCAGAAGCATGGTGTGACTGCTGTCATTGTACTGAGCACTGCAGCAAGGAACCATTTCAATTCTATCCCCTAACAATATCATTTCACACAGCAATGTATAGTTATTTCGAACGTCATGCAAAGATATCTCACCAACAGTTAGGAAGGCAGGTGCTTTGTTGTTGTTGACAGTCCTCTGCTCCAGTGCAAGTGAAGATGTCATTTCTTGATTTCAGGCAGAGACTTTCTACACACCCTATGTAATTCTTAAAATGCTTGTTTTGTTTTCAGATTTTTAACAGAGTTCATTTTAAGATTCTTTTTCATTTGTTGTAGCTACATTAGTTTTACAGGTTTGCACAAAGAAAAGTTATTTATTGTATTACGGTCACATTAGTTAGACAGCTCCTTAACGTAATAGTTTGGTTTTTGCTTGTGATTGTTTGCCTTCTTGTGTCAAATATCACTTGATGTGAATAGCTAGACGATGAATTGAAGAACAGCACACATAACATGGCCGAGACACTCAGCAGCTGATTTCTCTCAGAAGAAAAAGTTGACGCATGCCTGTGACCAGATGAAAAGGAGCAGCATGACAACACGCTCACCGCCATTCGCTATTCCACGTGTTGACTCTAAGTCTGTGCTGTGCGCGTTAAATTCCTTAAATCTACATACTCGACTAGAAATGATTACTAAAATCAAACATGTTCATCTACTATCCCAGAATGGCACAGGCGTTACTTTTTGCTGGGTGCCTTCTCACTGTGGGATCATTCCTAATGAACGGTCGATAGAGCTGCGCGACAAGGAGCACGCAATGTTGAAGGATCACTGTTAGTTAATATCCCCCTCGACCTGCATGAGGGCTATGAACTCTTAAAGCATATATCCTATGATAAGGCAATTAAAAGGCTGCAAAACTCAAATTATTTTTACTCTGAAAATTGCCTAAATATGACGGATGTACAATATATTAAACCTCTCTACACAAAGCCATCTATGTCTGTTTCCAGACAAATCTCAGCTTTGTTTATAGATTCCGTTTAAATGCCTTTCGCACAAAATATTGTAAGAACATTCTGTGCATGTGTGGAAAACAAATTAGTGTTAGACATCTGCTAACTGGTTGTCCTAAAAATCAAAGAAATCTTTTCTATCACACTGAAAGATCCATTCCTATTAGAATCACCTGTAACGCTTAAAAGCATCCTAAACAATGATATACTTCTCTGCAGAATTTCTGAATGTACACAGTGCAGTTGGTATCTTCCTGTGATTGATCATTCTGTTTTAAAGTCAGTCACTTATGACGTTCTGCATACCTCTCCAATTGCCTTTTCTTCCACATTGCGCACATATCCACATTACTTTGTGTAAACATATCCATAGTCCAAATCTTTCTGCATGTTATAGTTCCATTGTTAGTTAATTGCGGAGTTCTATTCTAGTTATTATTGACTCGTAGATTTTGAAAAATGTTCTTGATGTTTCACCCCTGTAGTCTTACAACATACTACAAGTTAAGTTTTCTCCCTCAGTTCTCCTTAACAGTTTGTTTCATAGGCTGTTAACACACACACACACACATATAGGCATACACACGTGCGCGTGCACACATACACTCGCGCTCTCACATACATAAACACACGCACTCACACACGCAAGCATGCACGCACACACACACACTCACTCGCGCACACACATATAATAAAGCACGCGCACATGCGCATACACACTTTCACTCACACACGCACTCATACACAAACTCACACACACATGCATTGATGCTCACGTGCTTACTATTTCACACACATTCTCTCTCTCTCTCTCTGTATATATATATATATATATATATATATATGTCACACACACACTCACATAGTCATACACACACTCTCACTCACACGCACCTACACACACATATACAAACTCACGTACACGCACACACACTCATACACACACACGCATGCATATTCACACACGTACATACATACATTTCACACACACGCACGCACACATACACCCCCCCACCCCCCCCCGACGCCCTTCCCCATACTCACTCACACACACACTCACGTCTGATATCACTATTAAGTGGAAGGACGTTAAACTGAAGAACTGACCGCCATTCCTGTCAGAGCCCCCTCACAACCCTCCTCAGACACCACACTTCTCTGAAATCTAGAAATTCAGCAAGAAGTAAGCGAAGCCAGTCACTGGCAAGTCAGCCTTTAGATCAACTGCCCCTAAAGTCTGCACTGCACTGCACTGCACTGTCAGACAGAACACAACACGCCTCTGGTCAGACTGCAGATGGGATGGGGCCACAACCTTACTGCCCACCTCTCAAAACTGATTCCAGCGCTGTGTGAAGGAGTCTCTTCCAAACAAAACAAAACAAAAACGTTGGTCAAGGTCCAAGAAGAGGAAGAACAGAAGTCCAGAACCAATGGCGTTCCCATGGTGAGCAACTGAACGCAAACTGACAGGAGAAACCAAGCCGAACCTACCTGAGGTTGCTGGCTCCCTTCCACGGGCAGGGCAGGCCAGTACTGCCAACACCCCGAAGACAAAGAATCGCCATCGAGGATCTAGGCCTTGAGCACTGTAGAAAGGCAAATTGACCCCCAGTAAGTAGACCTACGTCTTTTGATTCCAAGAACATCGTATGTAATGACGTCAAAAATAAAAGTACGTATAAAGCCCATCACAACCTGAACCAAAAAAACCACTACCCTTTCAGCACATCATTCTGCAGGACTCGGTTCTGCACCAGTGGAAGAAAAACTTGGGCAGTCCTGTGACAGTAGTGCCTGCATGCAGAAAGCACCACATCTTTTGGAAATACTATTTGGAAATACTAAAGTCCCTGCAGGCTGTCACACCATCTTCCAATAAACCTGATGCAGTCGTGATGCACCAATGATCTCAAATCAAAAGAAGCCCTTGATCTGAGCAAAAGCTTTGTCACCACCCTCAGAGAAGTGGCCAACAAACATCCCCCCCCCCCCCCCACACACACACATGGTTTGTTGTCCGCAACGCAACTGCTGTTCAAGATGCACAACTGGAAGTGAAACGACAGTTGTTTAATGCCATGGTCATTTCCGAGTTATTTGAGGTAGACAACATCACCGTTGTAAGGAATACTCTTTCAACTCTACCATCTAAGAGACGGCATTCACCATAATGCAAGAGGAACCAGCATCCTTGCAGGCAACATAGGGAGGCACTGCGTCATCTTTTGTGGAAAACTCCCCTGAAACCATCTTGTTCACAAAGACCCCACCCTCACCAGTCATACCTTGACTCCTTCAATGACTGGCCTGTCTAATGTTTATTAACTGACATCGCCATGCGCCGAGTTGTCTGGGCCCCAGAGAACACAGCAGTCTGTTCTCGCATTTTAAGTCTTTTTCTGCCGAAGAATTCTTTGCTCTGATCTTTGTCGTTACTGACTTTTCAATTGTGCAGTTTAAGGTGACCTGATCAGCTGAGTAGTTAACAGTGTAGATGTTTTCCCCTGTGCTGTTTTATTGATGTATGCAAAGATTGATTTACCGATTGACTGTCTCATCTTTTACCATCATTTTCTGAGATTTTCATTTAGCCTTTTCTTTTCTTTTCTACGTCTTATGTTTAATTCCCATTACACTTATTCACTAAACAATAATCATTTGTATAGGAAAACTATTAAAATATTCCAAAGGAAATCTCGAATCTCGATTGCTGCACAGAAACTGACTAGCTTGTTCAGCATCTTGCAAGAAAGGCCTATTGTCCTAGCAATTAAGTGCTAAACATAGAGAAAAATGGCCCCGAATCACAGGTGAATACTGCCCACCATCCATCAGCAGGATGATACCACTGGGAAAATTAACAGCCATTTATGTGCGTAAAGGGGCGATATACACTGCATGTCCCAGTCCAGCTCCATTCCACATTTCTAACTTACACTGTGTACTCTGTCCATTCCTTTTAATACCTCATTGTTAACAATTGTCTGTTTATTTGCCTCAAGGGCCGACTGATGTCAACACTGAATGGCTTGGTATACTACAGGAAGATCACGGCAAGAAGTATATCATTCAATGTAGGAGACTTTAATGCTCACTCATCTCTCTGGCAGAGAGATTGTCAGATTATCACAAGCAATCGTTTTGTTGAACATTTAGCTGTTTCCTTCCTATGTCTTTAAAATGATGGTGCAACACACATACCTGACAATTCCAACCACAGAGCAACTGCCATTCATCTAACCCATGTCTCACCTCAATTAGATCTAGCACCACAATGTGAATGGAGTCCATTAACTGATTCCATCAACAGCAGCCATTTTTCAGTTGTGACTATAGGCTAGTGGAGCCCGATAGATCATTGCTAACAGATTCAACAGAACATAAAGTTGCTAGATTTAATTATATAAACGTCCTAACTGGGAACAATTTATAAATCGTTTACTTTCTTACAACACAACCGACATGGACAGCCAGCATAGCGATAGCCTAGATCTATATGCCTATTTTACAAATGCAGTTAGATCTATATGGGCAAGGATTTTATTCCTTAATGTAAATAAATATCTCAAAGTATTAGCAATGTATGGTGGAATGAGCACACTGTCAAACGCAAAAGAAGAGAAAAAATTCAAAACTAACGGCTCATCTAAAGAATAGATCTAAACCAAATCATTCAGAAAAAGAAAAAAGCTAAACATGAATCTAACAGCGTTATTGCCCAGGCAAAGAAACAATATTGGTCATCATTTTGCATTGCTGGGGTATCCAACTACAAAGATCTACAAAAAGTCTGGGGAAAAATTAAAGCAATGAGAAATGGCATAAACTTACCATGGTGTCCCATTAGATTACAGAACTCAGGTCTATCTTCAATGTTTTAAAACACCAAGCCTTTGTGAAAATGTTTGCCAACAAAAGAAACTAGATCTAGCTTGTCAGAAAAAAATAAAAACAGGACGATCTTGATCGACTACAAAATGTTAACGCTCCTCTTTTGTTAGAGGAGGTAACAGCATGTATTTACGCTGTAGCAATGAATTTTTGACAGTTATGACAGCCTTCTACTCTACCCCCTAGGCTATTCTGGCTCACACACACATCCTGCCAGATTTTCAGAACGTTGATAGATTGACCAATCACTGAGCGTTTTGACTGTGCCCCCGTGGGACTAGCTCATGAATATTCAATTAGATAATGACTTAAATCTAGCTGACAACAGGCGATTTCGTCCAAAGGGAGAGGGGGGCAACTTGGTACATGAAAATTAGTGGATTTGATATATTCTACTTTGGTTTGGTGGTTTGTTTTGTGTTTATTGTGATAAAGGAGACAACAGAAACTGCCGAAAAATTAAATTAAGTGAGAAAAGATAAAACATAAGAGTGCATTTTGCATAGCTGTACAGCTGTGTATATACACATGTGTTAGTACCGGCAACACTCACAGACATTCATTCATAATGTTAATATTACTTTTATCAAAGAACTATATATAGATATATATCAACAGCTAGTTTGTTTCTGTCTCATCTATGATCAAGAGTGCCTGTCCGAAATTGCATGGCGAACATTTTTTTCCTAACATGCGATTTTGACCCCCCACCCCCCACCCCAATGGTCCATGTTTCATAACTCCCTTGTCATAAAGCATAAACATAGCAATATTTACACAGATCAGTGACTTCTATGTGTCATAACCAGCTTGTACTCGACGTCAAAAGAAGCTTTGGTCAAAAATCTAAAGCAGAGGTAGTTTCTGGGGAAGATAGGTTTTCAGTTCAAGATGGCCGCCAGCCAGCCGCGTGACATTGACAGTGATTTCATCTCCCTTTATGGACGCACAGTTACTTACCAGAAAAATACTCCCAATGCAACATCGTTTTCCTTATTAAGAATTCCTCTGTGAATCATACATTCAGACTGGACAAACCCAATAGTTGAAAGAGAAGGAAGCGTTGGAATTTTCGGGTTGCTACCCGGCCAGGGGGCCGAAATTACTTGGGGGATGAAATTGCCTCTGTGCCTATGTGAAATTGCCTATGAGCCTATGTGAAACTGCCTATGTGCCTATGTGAAATTGCCTATGTGCCTGTGTGAAACTGCCTATGTGCCTATGTGAAATTGCCTCTGTGACAAGAAAACAGACTTGAAGGAGGTTTTTTTAATGAAATGTTCATGTCTTCCCCCCCCCCCAAAGTGTGTGACTGAAGGTCAGTTTCCACATAGATAGAAACCTCTGGTAGGCATGACAACTGAGCGATCTTGAAAACACTCACTTCTCAGCTGTATGATGTACAAGTATCCATCAAAAATGAAACCAAGCTAAAGTGGATCAGTGGTCTAGAGGATAACGCACCTGCCTAGAAAGCGGAAAGTTCGGGTCGGAAGTGTGCGGTGTTTTGATCCCTGTTTGCTCCAAAACCTTTTCCCTCATCCATTAGACCATGAGTGGTGATCTGGGTGCTAATATTTCGGATGAGACGATAAACCGAGGTCCCCTGTGTTACATAAAAATATTTAGCGCACCTAAAAGAATCCACGGCAACGAGAGTTGTCCCTGGGAAAAATTCTGTAGAAAAAAGCAAGGAGGGTGACAGGATGGTGAAGACGTTCGCTGCCAACAAGTAAACTGCGAGGAGGTTCTGGGTTCGATTCCCAGCATTGCTCTTCTTCCCCAGTTTGACCCCCTAAAAAATGTCAAAGTCCTTCGGATCAGACTATAAACCGAGGCCTCGTGTACGAACGCACGCAGAAAGTCTTGCGTACACGTTGAAAACCTGTTCCGCCTTTCGGAAGAGTAGGTCAATGTGTGCTGGTAGGAACGGATGACAGAAGTCCATTCCATAATTATTGTTGACAGCCCTGCCCACCACGACAGCCGTAATATCAGGGCTGTTGTCACCTCAGTCAGCTTCAGTGGCTCCAGTAACTTTCACCTCGGGTTCAAAACCAACACCTCCTAAAACCTTCAAATATCCAACACTGTCCTCCTGACAAAAATTAAAAGACACAATTCCTAAATCCTTTTATTCCCAGGCTGTACTGCTGAGGACGCCAGCCATTCCACTTAAGTTACCATCAGCAGATTATTTACAAGAACAATAAAAAAAAACGTAAAAAAGAGGAAGCATTTTTAATGTAAAAATACACATACAAATGCCACACGGGCAAATAAGACTGTAGAATGGACATCCTGTGCCCATCCCAGTGTCATTTTTAGACACCATCCCCTTCGGATTAGACTATACACCGAGGCCCCGTGTGCGAACGCACGCAGAACATCTTGCGCACACGTTAAATCCTGTTGCGCTTTTCGTAGGAGTAGGCCACTGTGTGCCGGTGGGAACAGATGACAGAATTTACACAACCGTGAACACACGGGGACTGGATGTAAGAAAAGCATATAAGTGCTTATTCCATTATCCTCGATATAAAAGAATAAAATAAACAAATAAATAAAAAATAAAGACGGAATGCGGCTACCTAAATGGTTGGCTGGGGGAGAGGGGGGGGGGAGGGAGGGGGGGGGGGGGGGGGGCTCTAGCCGAGGAAGAAGAAAAAAAAAAGACCACGACCACAAACAGAGAAAATCATTCATACAAGACACAGAAGGGCACAACTTTTAAAACAGA
>CM054166.1:5528763-5548763 GCA_028751875.1 Rapana venosa
GTGCCCGAACCACTTTAGTTTGCGTTTTTTCACTGAAGTCAAGAGCTCTTCATATGGTCCGATGGAGTTTTCAGTTATGATTTTCACGTTCTCATTAGTGATGTGATCTCTGTATGAGATACCAAGGAGTTTGCGAAATCACTTCATCTCCATTGCTTGTATCCTTCTTTCAATGTCTACTGTAATGTTCACGTTTCACATGTGTACAAAAATATGGACATGATCAGGGAACGCATCAGTCTGATCTCGAAGCTGATGGCGATGTTCTTGTCGTTCCAGAGGACTTTCAGCTTCATCATTGCAGCTGTGGTCTGGGCTATCCTGGAGAGAATTTCAAGTTTGATCCTTCATCTGATACTATAGCTCCCAGATTCTTGAAGCTATGAACGGCCTCGATTTTCTTGCCGTCTATAATTATGTCAATGCTTATACCATTGGCACTATTTGTCATCAGCTGGGTCTTCTCTGCTTTTCCAGCTAGGCAGTCGATGTCGTCAGCAAAATGTAAGTTTGTAATTACCCTGCCTCCAATACTGACTGTTTCCTCATGGTTTTCAAAAGCGTCAGCCACTATTTTCTCTAAGAAGATGCTGAAGAGGGTGGTAGTGAGCAGAAATCCTTAGCGAACTCCAATTGTGGTTCGGAACCAATCTCCTATGTTGCTGTCAGAGTAGACTGCGCTTATTGCCTTGTTATAGAGGCATTCTATGGTTCTGATCAGGTTGGCATTGATGTTATACAGCCTCATGGTTACCAACAGAGCTGCGTGTTAGACTCTGCCGAATGCCTTCTTGAAGTCTACAAAGACGTGGTAAAGATCTTGTTGGTGTTGCAAGCATTTCTCACAGAGTATCCCAAGGTTGGCCGGTGTTTACAGAACATGTCGCCAGCTGTTTCAGTCACGAACTTACAAAGCCTTACAACGTTGGATGGGGTGATTTCGTAAACTGGTTTACGATATGATATGACGAGTTCTTTCTGACTGCAATATGCAGTAGTTTAAAATATGACACTGATTATGATCACCACGTCAGTTGGGGGCTTTGACCTCATCTGATTGAAACAGCTTGCTTTCCACTGTCTCTTTCACCTGCCCCCACACCAGCCCCACCCCTTCCCTCCCTCTCTCTCTCTTTCTCAACACACCCACCACCAACACCATCACCATCATCATCATCATCATCATCATTATTTATTCATTCTTCCTTTCTTTCTTCACCACCACCACCACCACTACCTTCACCACCACCACCACCACCACCACCACCACCACCACCACCTTCACCACCACCACCACCACCACCACCACCACCACCACCACCACCACCACCACTTCACCACACCACCACTTCACCACCACCCTCACCACCACCACCACCACCACCACCACCACCACCACCACCACACTTCACCACCACCACACCACCACCACCACCACACCATCACTACACCATCATCATCACCACCACCTTCACCACCACCACCTTCACCACCACCACCACCACCTTCACCACGTTCACCACCACCACCACCACCTTCACCACCACCACCACCACCACCACCACCACCACCACCACCCTGATCCTCCTCCTCCTCCTCACTGGTGAAGTGTTCAGGGGTACCTCAAACAAGTCAGCAATCTGGGCCTGGCTGAAGTGGACCTGCAGTCCCAGAACGGGGACGCCTCTGAGGTCAATCACCTCCCGAAGAGCTCGAATTCTCCAGTTGCTGCAGCGGTCAGGGGCATCCCGAACACTGCGCACCTTGCACACCGTGTAGTTCTGGTAGAACCTGAAAACCACAGCACCATCACCACCACTGACCTTCTGACTGCCTCCACCCATCATCCTCCTACATGGCCAACCTTCCCTGAAGCCGGAACGTGGCTACCTGAATGGTGGGTCGAGGAACGAAGGAGAAAAAACGAAACCCCAAATACACACACACACACACACACACACACACACACCACGCACGCACGCACGCACGCACGCACGCACGCACGCACGCACGCACGCACGCACGCACGCACGCACGCACGCACACACACACACATACACAAGCAGGTAGGATTTCTGGCTGTTGTTATTCTGCAGACTTTCTAGTAAACAAAGCCCCAACCGGTAAACAACTTGAGGAAGCAGACTCCTTCAGCTACCCTGGATCCACACTGACCAGAGATGGACACCACTCGGCAAAGGTCAGACTAGCCCTGACTTCAGTGAAAAAACTCAAACTGAAGTGATACGGGCACGTCACACTGTGAACATCTGGACTGGCCAAGACTGTCCTACAGGGAACAGTACAAGGAGGGAGACGAAGAAGAGGCAGAACAGAGAAAACGATGGGAAGACAACATCAGAGAGGGGACTGGCTTTGAGTAGAACGACTTGCCACGGAAAAAGCCGAAACCCGCAAGGAATGGAGGAAGCTGGTTGCGAAATCTTCAATGGTTCCCCAACGGTCTACTGGACTACGTGACAGGTGAGGTGAGTGAGGTGAGGACACTGGTAGTGTAAGTCACGGCAGATTTCTCAGCGTGACATTCGGACTTCTCTCGGCGCAGGAGAGAGCGTGTAGCCACGCGATCAGCATTGCCGTTCATTCTACCGTTCTTTTCTTCCATGGGTGCTCGTGTCTCCGGGAGAGTGTCGGGGAGGTTCTTACGTGTTCAGCAGAGGAACGAGGTCCTCGGTGGGAGAGTTGTAGATAGCATCCTGGTTGTCAGGGTCGTCCATTGCGACAGCAGCGCGCGCTAGTTCAATGCAGGCGCGGAAGGCGGTGTCGTGATACTCGGAGCTCTGTCTGCTGCTGTAGCACTCCCAGGACTCCCCCACCTCCTCATCCGTCAGTCTGGACAGCACTGCAACACAGACACAACTCTGAACTCTGAACTCTGAACTGGTTGAATGCACAGGGCCACAATACACTTTGAGGGGCAAAAATGGATGATGCAAAAAAATGAAATATAGCTTCTCGTGAAGTTTGGTAGGACTTTGGCACAATACCTTAGTGCACACTCACAATTGTATGCTCTTCAATATGTGTATTCCTAAATATTCAACCAGTTCAGAGTGCAAGAGAGAGAAAGAGAGAGACAGAGACAGAAAGAGACACAGAGAAAGACACAGAGAGAGACACACAGAGATAGAGACACACAGAGATAGAGACAGAGAGAGACTGACAGACAGACAGACAGACAGACAGATAGACAGACAGAGAGCTCAGAGATCTTCGTGAAGGGGTTGTTAGTGTTGGGCGTTCCCTAGCTTACCATCTTGAAGGTGACCCAGAACAAGCGCTCTGTCTCCCTCATGACACCTGAGAATCACCGTGAAACTGAAAGTACACACACACAGAGGAGGAACACTGGACCTGTGTGGCTGTTGGCATGTAGCTCACCCTATAGGCAGCCATACTCTGCTTTTGGGGTGATTGTTTCTCCTTTAAACGAGAGTGCAGGTTAAGAGCTTGTCATGACTGAAGACAATCTCCACATGATACTTCAAGGCATAACAACAGTGTAATGTAGGCCTTTGTACTTTGGTTACAATACAATACAACACAATACAATACAATACAAAACAACACAACACATCACAAGACAAACAGACAGACCACCAAACACGAATCAGACTGTGAATCAAGACTTAGGGACTGGCACAGCCAGGCATCATGATAACGATGCAGTGCATGCCAGGCAGACAACTGACTGCACAGAGGCAGACTCACAGGACTCCAGCCAAGGGCTGATGTTAGTGCTGCCAGCCTGACAGATGACACTGGTGTTTTCGGCCAGTTTGTTGAGGTAGCGCTGGTACATGGGGTCACACTCCACAATTATATCTGCAAAACACTGCCTCACCTCTGGCATCGCCACGCTGCAGACACAGACCATAATTATTCATTATGTCCAAGGTATCATCATCATGTTTGTATAAGTATCGAGTCATGATTATTCATTATGTCCAAGGTATCATCGTCATGTTTGTATAAGTATCGAGTCATGATTATTCATTATGTCCAAGGTATCACCATCATGTTTGTATAAGTATCAAGTCATGATTATTCAATATGTCAAAGTAGAATCATCATGTTTGTATCATAAAAGTATCAAGTCATAATTATGTATTATGCCAAAGTATAATTATCATGTTTCTATCTCTGTAAGTATTAAGTCATAATTATTCATTATGTGAAGGTAGAGTTGTTATTATGTTTGTATCTCGGTAAGTATCAAGTTTGTGGCAGAAATGGGTTCCTCACGTCTGTCAGGTCATAGTCTTCAGTTTAGAGCACTTTGCAGAAAAATGATTATCAATTCTGTCAGATCATATTCTAAAGTATTTAGTGCGTCGCGGTTATATAGTGATCAGGTCTGCAAGATCATCCTTTCTGCCTATTTTCTGCCTTCTTGATCCATTCTCCTTAAAAGATAACATTTCTCTCCCACGCTGAAGTCGGTTGTGCTAGGCCTGACTTACCAGGCTCTTAAGGGCAGCGCAACTCATTTTCCCTCATACAACTGGCAACAATAGTTGCTGCTTGAGTGTTGAAAGAAGAAGAAGAAGAAGAAGAAGAAGAAGAAGAAGAAGAAGAAGAAGAAGAAGAAGAAGAAGAAGAGGAGAAGGAGGAGGAGGAGGAGATTCTCATTTTAAGTATCAAATCTGTCACGGAAATAATATTAGCAAGTCTGTCAGTTTATTGTTGTAAGTATTAAGTGTGTTTTTGGAAATAAACTTATCAAGTTTTTCAAGTTATTATCTTCAATTTGAAGTATGTCAAAGACATGTTCTCATCAAGTCTGTCAAGTTATTATCTTCAATTTGAAGTATGCCAAAAGACGTGCCATTATCAAGTCTATCAGGTTGTTATCTTTAATTTGAAGTATGCCAAAGACGTGTTCTTATCAAGTCTGTCAGATTGCTAGTCAAAGTATGAAGAGCATTAGGGAGATATAGTTATTAAGTCTGTCGGAGACGTCCAGTGTGTCACAGGTATATAGTTATCAAATTTATCATATTATTATTGTATCAAGTGTTTCACTGATATACAGTTATCAAAATATGTTATATCATTATTATATCAAGTGAGTCGCAGAAATATAGCTATCAAAACAGATTATCATTGTATCAAATGTGTCCCAGAAATAAAGTTTGTCACACCAACTAGTTTATTATTGTATCGAGTGCTTGCAGAAATGAAGTTTGTCAGATTATTGTTGTAAGTTTTGTCATGAAATTAGCTTAGCTCATAATTCTGAAATAAGCTACTTATTTCATTCTGTTCGTTCCTCGGCATGAGCTCTGAGGTTGACCAAAGGTGAAAGTTTGCCTATGCGACCATTTCTGTCCACCATTAAGGTTACTGCATTCTGACTGCGTGGATAGCTACAGAAGTATGTTTGAATGTATTCTTCATATCTATCCAATTAGATTTACGAACATTGTCACAAAAATTGATCATATTCTTCATTATGTCATGAAAATAGGTTATAGTTATCAAGTCTGTACATTTTTATGGTAAACTCTGCCATAAAAATATATAATTATCAAATCTGCCATGAAAACACGTCCTTTAATCATCAAGTCTGTTTGATATTAATTATGAATCCAATCACAAGCATAGATCATGATCACAAGGTCTGTTATGGAAACAGCCCATAATCATCATGTTTGTCCTATCATGTGCTACTTTGAGCCTGTCACAGATACAGATTATGACCCGTCAGTATCAACATTCAGCCTGTAACAAATATACATAGCTGTCATATAGCCTGTAATAAATATACATAGCTGTTATATAGCCTGTAACAAATATACATAGCTGTTATATAGCCTGTAACAAACATACATAGCTGTTATATAGCCTGTAACAAAAATACATAGCTGTCATATAGCCTGTAACAAAAATACATAGCTGTTATATAGCCTGTAACAAATCTACATAGCTGTTATATAGCCTGTAACAAAAATACATAGCTGTTATATAGCCTGTAACAAATATACATAGCTGTTCTATAGCCTGTAATAAATATACATAGCTGTTCTATAGCCTGTAACAAATATACATAGCTGTTATATAGCCTGTACAAAATATACATAGCTGTTATATATACATAGCTGTTATATTATATATATATATAGATTCCCTGACATCTGCCTCCCCCCTCACCTCTGACGTCACTACCGCAACAACTGTTACCAGCCACAACACTGCCTCGCTTTCTGGTCCTCCACCTGTTTCAACATTTGTGTGTGACTCTGACTACATTGGTTCTATCCCTAACGTGTGCCATGATCTGCATGAGACTCTAAATCCCCCGACTGCTCCAGTTCTTTCACCTTCTTTCCCACCTGACTCACAATCCAAACTATCTGCTCTTCCACTGTACACATCTCTACCATCACCCTCATCCTGTTCCTCAGCTAGTCATAGTCACTCACCACCGTCTTCTCCAACCTCTCTGCCTCCCTCAAACCTTCTCCATATGTGTCTTCTAAACGCGCAATCTGTCTGCCCTGATGGCAAAGCTGACTTCATTTCTGATTTTATTTCTGAACACAACCTAGATCTAACTTTTCTTACAGAAACTTGGCTAAAACCACTAGGCCACGAACCAAAGATAAAACAGCTGACTCCACCTGGCTACAAAACTCTTTCTTTCCCCGACTCTCCCGTGGAGGTGGCATTGCCATCATCTACAAAGACACTCTGCATCCAGCTCTGTCTATCTGTCACTCCCTTCCGTTTTCACCCGAATCTTTCGAAGTCTGTGAACTCAACCTCACCTTACCTGGCCACTCTGTTACTTTCTGTTGCCTTTACCGTCCGCCTCCCAACCGTAGAAACAATTTGACATCTTCAGTTTTCCACCAAGAGTTTCAGTCACTCCTTGACCATTACAGCCTCTCTCCAAAAAACTTATCATTCTTGGGGACTTTAACTATCACTTCGACAACCAGTCATCTCCTGATGTCAAGCGTCTTTCTCTTTCCTTGTCAAATCACTCTCTTTCCCAGCTAGTAAATGAACCAACACACAGATCAGGCCACATTTTAGACTGGCTTATTACCGATATTTCACAAGGTCTAGTCACATCTCAGTCTGTATCTGTCACTGACGAACTGCTTTCCGATCATTCTGCCATTCTTTTCTTTCTCAACATTGCAAAGCCTATCAGAAACAAAAAGTGCATTACCCGTCGCAACCTCAAGGCCATTGATATTCAAACTTTCCTTTCCCAAGCTGTTGAACGCCTATCACAAACCCCTGACCATTCTGACCCTTCTAAGCACTACAATACCGTCCTCAGCCAACTCCTAGATGAGCATGCTCCTCCTACTGACCATCTCCTGCCTGATAGGCCATGTGCACCATGGTACAACCGTGACATCCTGGTCGCAAAACGCAAACGCCGGCAACTAGAGCGGCAATGGCGAAAAACAAAAACCGAAATAAACAAACAGCTTCTTCGTAAACAAATCAACAAAGTTAAAACTTTAATTCGTTCAGCAAAAACAGAGTATTACTCTTCTCAAGTTCTTGGTGCTACGTCTATGAAATCTCTTTTTTCCCTCACATCCACGTTTCTTGGATCTGAGAAGGCTAGTCCTCTGCCTTCTATTCACGACCACTCTGAACTTCCTTCTATATTTTCTGCTTTCTTCTCTGACAAAGTCCGCAACATTCGCTCCAGTTTGGATCAGACTCCTTTCCAGCCTGCAACTTCTGATCCCCTATTCTCTGGCACTCCTACTCCTTTCCTTTCATCCCGCAAGGCGAGAAAGAAATCGAACTAATTCTGAAAGGAATGACTATAAAATCATGTGATCTTGACCCCATACCTGCTTCTCTTTTTGCACAGTGCCAGCCACAACTTATTCCCACTATTACGAATATAGTAAACCTATCTCTTGTCTCTGGAAATGTTCCTTCAGCTCTAAAAACTGCCATAGTCACACCTCTACTCAAAAAGCATGACCTTGACCCCAACATTCTGAAGAACTATAGACCTGTTTCCAACCTACCGTTTATCTCTAAAGTCCTTGAAAAAGTAGTTCTAAAACAGCTCTAACAACCACCTTCACTCCAACAGTCTCCTTCCTGCGTTTCAGTCTGCCTATCGCGTCAACCACAGCACTGAAACTACCTTGCCCACACCTTAAAACACACTTTACTCGCTTCTGACTCAGGGAAAATCTCCTTCTTACTCTACTCGACTTATCTGCAGCCTTTGACACTATTGACCACTCTATTCTTATCTCCCGTCTTCAAAAAACATTTGGTGTTACTGGTACAGAGCCCTTACCTGGTTTAGTTCATAACCTTACTGACCGATTCCAGACAGTCACAGTAAACAAGATTCAGTCAGTACCTGCAAGATTGGAATGTGGAGTTCCACAGGGATCTGTTCTGGGCCCTGTTCTTTTCACCCTCTACACTGCTCCATGTCACATACAATTATCCGCCATCAGATCAACCATCATTTTTATGCAGATGACTCTCAAATTCTAAGCAGCGACACTCCTGAAAATCTGCCTTCTCTCTTTACAAATATGGCCCATTGCTTTCAAGATATCCAAAATTGGATGATACAAACAAATTACAGCTAAATGCAGATAAAACTAGAAACCATGCTTGTAGGGACCAAACACAAACTCTCTTCTATCACAACAGCTTCAATACAACTTGGCAATGCATCAGTCCCTTTATCCACTGCTGTGAAGTATCTAGGGGTCATTATTGACAACACACTCTCTATGCAAAAATTCATCACTCAGACCTGCCAGTCCTGCTACTATCAATTACGGCGTATTAGTGCAATTCGAAAGTACCTGTCCACAGATGCAACATCCAAACTTGTTGCGTCTCTCATTCTTTCACGTCTGGACTATTGCAACTCTCTGTTGGCTGGTCTGCCAGCATCATCAATCCAATCCCTTCAACGTATACAAAACTCTGCAGCTCGTCTAATCCTCAGAAAGAAAAAATCTGAGCATATTTACCCCTCTCTTGCAATCCTCTCCACTGGCTGCCTGTGCCACAGAGAGTAAACTATAAGATCAGTACTCTCTGTTACAAATGTCTCCACAAAACAGCACCCGCCTACCTCTGTGAATGTCTTCACTTGTACACTCCTTCTCGTTTCTCTCCGCTCTGCTGCAGATACCTTGTTCCTTACGAATACCTAGATTCAACCAATCCACCATCGGCCGTCGCTCTTTCTCTATTTCTGGTCCATTGATGTGGAATGATCTCCCTCTCTCTCTCCGCCAAAAGCCTTCTTATGACACTTTAAATCCAGTCTCAAGACATATTTATTTCAAACCTAAGATTTTCCCCTCCTGCTCATCTCATAGTTTTTCCCTGCCTTCAACAACCAAGATTCTATCTGCCCTGCCAGGGTGTGTGACCTGTGTGTGTGTGTGTGTGTGTGTGTGTGTGTGTGGTGCGTGCGTGTGTGTGTGTGTGCGTGGTGTGCACATTTGGACTTGATGGAACTATTGCTTGTCACTGGTTGTATGACTGTGTAAGAATGAGTTGAGTGCAAGCGCTTTGATTTGTCTCTGCAAGATATAGCGCTATATAAATTCCATTTATTATTATTATTATTATTATATATCCTGTACAAAATATACATAGCTGTCATATAGCCTGTAACAAATATACATAGCTGTTATATATCCTGTAACAAATATACATAGCTGTCATATAGCCTGTAACAAATATACATAGCTGTCATATAGCCTGTAACAACTATACATAGCTGTTATGTAGCCTGTACAAAATATACATCATTCTAGCTGCTATGTAGCCAGTCACAGGACAGACTATCAGAACCATGTCACAATGTGGTAATCCTCTAGCCTGTCACAGAACTAGATACTTATCAAGTCAGGCCATGATTATCAAGTGTCACTATGTTTTGATAATGACCTCTGGTGCACTACATCTATGGAGAATGTCAGGGGAGTGAATCCTAGTCTAGTCTCTCATATCTGGCTGCTCCTCCCCTCCTCAAAGTGGGGACTGTGGTCTGTGTTGCTTGTCACTGACGTGGGGTTGAAGGCTCGCTTCTCTAAGGCACGGGCTTTTATGCAGAACTCCCACAGTGACTGCTTGCAGAGGTCACGGACCTGCTCTTCACATAATCACTAAATTGCACTCCTCTGAAATATCGCCCATGCTGACGTTAGAAATCTACAGAATGGCCCATGCTGACGTTAGAAATCTACACGAATGTCGGAAGCCACGAAACCTAAGTGCTTTGACCTTCCTTCCATTTTCCAAACGACCCTCTCTGTAATCATTCCAAAATGAACAAAAAAACCAACACCTGCACATGACAAAAGTCAACATCGTGTTATGGGAGGAAGAGGAAAGAGACTGAAACAGGGGGACGGAATAGACTCCACACAATAGTAGCGAATAACACAGCACAAACATTAATGTTCTGTCAAACTGTACTGGTGAAGAAAAGCAACACTTTGATAATATATTATGTTCACCTGTCAGCAACATCACTTTCCATGAAAGCCGCTGATGCATGCCCCGTCACCTGTCTTCATCCCTTCTGTCTTCATCCCTTCTGTCTTCATTTCTTCTGTCTTCATCCCTTCTGTCTTCATCCCTTCTGTCTTCATCCCTTCTGTCCCTTCTGTCTTCATCCCTTCTGTCTTCATCCCTTCTGTCTTCACCCCTTCTGTCTTCATCCCTTCTGTCTTCATTTCTTCTGTCCCTTCTGTCTTCATCCCTTCTGTCCCTTCTGTCTTCATCCCTTCTGTCTTCATCCCTTCTGTCTTCATCCCTTCTGTCTTCATCCCTTCTGTCTTCATCCCTTCTGTCTTCAGTCCTTCTTTCATCTTTCGGTAACTCTGTTCACTTGCTTATGTAGAACATAGGTGGTGTTCCTTGTTGTCTCTTGCCTTTCATTGCGCCCTGGGCCACAGTCTTCACTACATACATGACAGCTGTGAGGTCTCAGGGTGTGTCCACAATAGTTCCCTTGTTCTAACCAGGCCTAGCAGTTCGGGCTGTTGGCTCAGTGTTTTTGCTTTGGTTTGTTTGTCTTTCGGTCATGCTTGTAGTTCGGTGTCTTCCATGGAACCACGTCTCTGCGCTTTTTGATTCGTTTTTCCTCTGCAGCTGTTCTGTGTACAAGCTGAACAGTTGTGGTGAGAGTAGGCATCCTTGTCTGACTCCCCTCTGCATTGGGAGGAGCCTGCAATGTTGTCTGTGCCATCTGATCGTGGCCTGCAGGCCTCTGTAGAGAAATCTGCCGCGACTAAAAGCAGTGAACTATACAATATAATACAATACAATACAGTACCATTCAGTACATTACAGTACAATACTCTATCATGTAATATAATACAATACAATACAGTACAATACAGTGCAATACAGTACAATACTCTATCATGTAATATAAAACAATACAATACAGTACAGTATACTACAATACAACACCTGCAGTAGCGGGAGAGGTAATCTCGCACTTTGGCCTTGGTCCAGGGATCAGAGATCAGCACACGTGGGCTGACCTCCAGTTTGCGGAAGGGATTTTTGTTGTAAGGGCAGGGATTCTCATGGAACTCCCCGATGACAACTGACCCTCGGTTGCAGTCCTCAGCCTCCACTCTGGCACCGCTCGCTGTGCCTTGGGAACAAACCAGAGGCCGCGTGTTGACAACAGCAACAACAGCGACAAGAAGAAGACAGGGGAGGACGAGAAGATGAAGGAGTAGTCAAAGTCAAAGTCAAGTCAAAAACACTTTAATCATCCCATGAAGGGCAATTACAAGAGAGTAAGAGAAGAAGACGAAGAATTCTAAAAACAAAAACAAAAAGAAGAGGAGTTCTGAAGAAGAATTGGGAAGAATTGCAAAGAAGAAGAATTGGGAAGAATTGCAAAGAAGAATTGGGAAGAACTGCAAAGAAGAAAAAATTACAAGAAGAAGAATTACAAAGAAGAAGAATTACAAAAAAGAAAAATTACAAGAAGAATTGCAAAGAAGAGGAAGGAGAAGAAGAAGAATTGCAAAGAAGAAGAAGAAGAAAGAAAGAAGAAGAAAGAAAAGAAGAAGAAGAAGAAGAAGAAGAAGAAGAAGAAAAGAAGAAGAAGAAGAAGAAGAAGAAAGAAGAAGAAAGAAAAAGAAAGAAAGAAAGAAGAAGAAGAAGAACAACAAGAACAAGAACAAGAAGAAGAAGAAGAAGAACAAAAAGAACATGAAGGAAGAAGAAGAAGAAGAAGAACAAGAAAAACAAGAACAAGAGCAAGAACAAGAACAAGAAGAACAAGAAGAAGAACAAGATGTTTTCTGAAGAATTAGAAGCAGAACAGAAAAAACAGTAACAACAAAAACCCAAAAACAACAGTAAAACAATGTAGGGTTTTTACGATGAAAAACAAACAGACGACAGGAGGCAGGAAAACAAGCAGACGCACTCAAGGCAAGACGGGGAGATGTACAGAAACCTAAGTCCCAGCATTAGAAGGAAACAGCCCTTTCCCTAAACCAAACGTCCTTCGCCTTCCTTATTTTCTAGACTCATGGGGGCACTGCCTAACCTTTCCACCCGGGTTTTCCTCTATTTTGTGGGTTTTGGCCCAAAACCTGAACCTTTTAATCAAGTTTTTTGTCTATTTGTCCCGTCGATTGGGTTTTTTTGTCTGTTTTTTCCTTTTTAGCTTTGTCGCGTATGTATGTCTATTCTATCTGTGTGCGTGGGGTTGCGTGTGGTGTGTGTGTGGTGTGGGGTGTGTGTGTGGTTGTGTGGGGTTTGTTGTGTGTTGTTGTGTGTTTTTGTGTGTGTTTCTCTGTGTTTGTCCTCTCTTTCTAGCCCATGTCTCTTCTCTCTCTGTCTCTCCTGTCCTCGTCTCTGTCTCTCTTGTGTCGTCTGTCTGTCTGTCTGTCTGTCTTCTCCCCCTCTCTCTTTTTTCTTCAAAAAACAAATATCATCACAATCATCGTCATCATCACTCTTTTTCCGTCTGCTACTTTTTCGCAAAATAACTTTTGCGTCATCGTCATCGTCATCGCATCATCATCACACACATCACATTTTCTCTCTCTCTTTTCCTCTCCTCCCCTCTCCTTTTTTTCCCCCCCTCCTCTCTCTCCACCTCTCTCTCTCTTTCTCTCTCCTCTCTCTCTCCCCTTCAAAGTTTTTATTTGCAGCATCAGGGGTAGGCAAAAGAAAAACCGGTGTCATTTCGTGATATTTTTTTTGTTCAAACACTACAACGACCCGGAATCTGTCACTGTCTCTCTCTCCCCTCCTCCTCCCCCTGCTGCTCTGGCACGATGACTGACTGTTCGTTCTCCCACATGAAGAAAATTTAAGGGTCAGCCCTGACTTTTACCGCAGCAATTTGTACATTTTGAGGGGCTAATCCACGTGCACTCCCCTACAACTTAAACATTCATTGGGTGAATTGGAAAATTTGGGTTTAAACCACCTTTGCCACTGCAATGTCAACCAGCTCCATGAATTTTTTCATTGGTCTGACCATAGCTTTCTGTAGGTCAAACAACTGCCGGGGCCTGCTGAATCTGACTTTTGCTACTGAATGTCACACAGTCTTTCTGAAGGTATTTCTACTGGATGGGACACATCTGGGTGAACTATTGCACTGGTGGGACAACCTTGCTAATTTTGACTATTGCCCTAGAAAAGGGCACAGTCTTTGCTGAAATCTGACATTGCACGTACTCCATAAATACTCTGAAGGTTGCGTAGTCTACATTGCTACTGTACAACCAAAATAAATACTCTGAAGATTGCTGTAGTCTGACCCTTGCACTGTACGACATCACATAACACTCCTGTATCGACCATTTCTACTGTAAAATCCATAACACTCTAAGGTTCTGCGTCTAACCATTTCTACTATACTGTACATCACAAACTACTCGAAGTTTTCTGCACTGACCATTGCACGTACAACACTAAATACTCTGAAGGTTGCTGTATCTGACCATTCTACTGTCACACAAAACTACCTGAAGGTTGCGTAGTCTGACCAAGCTACTGTACATTTCATAACTACTCGAAATTTTTCTGCATATGACCCTTGCTTTTGTCTCAATAACACTCTGCGCGTCGACCATTGCTACTGACATCCTAACACTCTGAAGGTTGCGTAGTCTGACCATTCTACTGTCACACATAACTACTCGAAGGTTTCGTAGTCTACCCTTGCTACTGTACACACATAACTATCTGAAGGTTTCTGCAGTCTGACCATTGCTACTGTACACCACATAAAACCGCGCAGTCAACCCTTGCTACGTACACCCCATAACTCTCGCTGCGTCGACCATTGCTAGTACATCACTAACTACCTGAAGTTGCTGCGTCTGACCATTGCTACTGTACACCAATAACTACTCTGCTGCAGTTAACCCTTTCTACGTACACCACTAACTACTCTGCGCACTGACCATTGCTACTGTCTCACATAACACTCTGAAGTTTCTGCAGTCCCACCATTTTTACTGTAACACTAACTACTCTGAAGGGTTCTGTAGTCTGACCATTGCACTGTAAAACCACATAATACCTGCGCAGCTGACCCCTGCTACTGTAAACCCCCAAACTTCTGCTGAGTCTGACCACTGCTACTTTTCACCACAAAACTACCTGAAGGTTTCTTAGTCCCGACCATTGCACGTACATCACAAACTCTCTGAAGTTTTTGTAGCCCCACCATTTCTACGGACATCACTAAACTCTTTTGCTGCAGTCTGACCATTGCACTGACACCAAACTACTCTGAAGGTGCTGTAGTGACCATTGTACTGTACATTAATAACTAAATCTGAAGGTGCTGCATCTGACCCTTGTATGACATCACAAAATACTCGAAGGTTGCTGCAGTCCCACCATTGCACGTACATCACATAACTACTCTGAAAATTTCTGCAGTCTGACCATTGCTACACAAAAAAATGTGGGCTCCTGCTGTGGGGCTCACCAACACAACTACGGGGGTCACCCCTCAGTCCCAGTTTCCCAGGTCTGGTTCACGGGGAAGGTTAAGGTTAAACCCCCAAAGGGCACGCGGGAAAACGTGGGTTACTTTAGCTTGTAAAGGGCGGGGGGGTTTTCCTGACCCAAAATCGTAAGTGTTGTGAAATTAACAGGCGTCCCAACCCCTTAACTGACTTAACTGCTGTCGGGGTAAACGTCGTGTTGGGGTGTGCCCGCCACCCACAGACAGACGAACCTTGTCAAGAGAGAGAGAAAAGAGAGAGACAGAGAGAGAGAGAGAGAGAGAGAGAGAGAGAGAGAGAGAGAGAGAGAGATTTTATTCTTTTATTTCAAAGATAATAGAATTAGCACTCATGGGTTTTTTACAGCTAGTCCCCGTGTACATGCAGTTTTGTAACTTTTGTCATCCGTTCCCACCGGCACACAATGGCTTTCCCAGCAGCCATGTGGTAGTAGTTCTTCAGTTTAACGTCCCTCCACTAAATAGCGATATCAGACAGGAAAGTGTGTGTATGTGTGTGTGTGAGTGTGTGCGCGTGTGCGTGTGTGTGCGTGCGCACGCGCACGTGCTTGAGTGTGTGTGTAGGGGGGAGGGGTATGCATATAACTAATCAATCGTAATAAACAACTGTTATGAAAAAAGCATAAACAAGAATTCTGGAAAAACAAAAACAAAAAACCAAAGAAAAAACCAACAACAACCCCAAAAAAACAACAAAAACAAAACAACAACCAACCCCAGAAACATCAAACAGCAAAAATACCAGCTTTCCAATTCATATAACTTGAAGCTATCCTTATATCAGAGGAGTCTGAAAATAGGAGTATGGCTTAATGACAATACAATTTCTTTCATTAATGGAATGTCTTTAAGAATTTGCTGCAAGCTACGGACTGGGAAGGCAGGTAAGATGTTTTTCAGATCTCTGCATCGTAAAAGAATGTGATCATTGGTAAGATTTTCACCACAGATACATGTTGCTTTTAAAAAAAATTTTGTTCTAAAAGCATTGAGCTTAAACCTGTATATAAGAGATACAAAATTTCTATATTCATGTAAATTACGATATTTGATCTTTTCAAAAGATAATACATGGGCTACATCATCACTCCAGGAATAACCGGTACTTTGTAGTTTCTTTTTAAAGTGTTTCCAACATGCATTTTGTAACATGCTATAGCCCTCATGGATGGATAGAGGAACACTTATGCTGCAAGACCCATACGCTCAGCTCCACATTTTGCTTTTCTGTCAACTTTTTCATTAAAGTAAATACCACAGTGCGAGGGTATCCAGCAAAAGGTAACACCAGTGCCCCGTATCATCAGAAAATGAATTAGATGACTAATCTCGATTATCAAATCTTGTCTCACTTTTGAACTGAAGTTTCTCAGGGCAAGTAAGACTGACCTGGAATCAACACAGAAAAGTATTTGAAATATGTCTTTAGGAAAATCTAAAAGATAATACAAAGCCATCAAAATAGCAGACAATTCAGCTGTAAAAATAGATCGATTTTTTCCTACATAAAATGATCTCTCTATTTTCAAAGATGGTATGACAAACGCTGCACCCGCCTCATTATTGTTCAAAAGGGAAGCATCTGTGTAAATTTTTAAATGATTTGGATATGTAGTTTGTATATATTCTTTTACTGATGCCCTAAGAATATTTTCATTACCTTTTTTCGTTAAAGAGGAATAATTTACGTCAAAATTAGCTCTCTTAAGTTCCCATGGGGGACAAGGCGAGGAGTGAATCTTCGATTTAGCTATTTTTGTGGGATTTATATCTGCTTGATCAAATAATTGAGAAGTATAGGTTCTAGCTGTTGTTACAGAGCGAATAGAATGTGCTCTTTTTGGAAAGTTGACATCAGATCTTATACTAAATTCGTTGTCCACATTGGTTTCTTGTGTTGAACAACGTAAGAGATATTTAGCCACAGCCAGTTGTCGATATTCGTCTAATGGCAAAATTCCTATCTCCTTATAGGTACCCATGGACGATGCATGAAAAGGAACCCCCAGAGCTAATCGAAAAGCCTTTCAGTCTAGTCTTGTCATTTTCTGTAATAAATATTTTGGAGCACTGAAAAATGCTTCCTGGCCATAAATGAGTCTGGAACGTACTAAAGATAATGCCAAATGTTTTAAAACAGCTACATCATAAGCCCACACTTGTTTACTAATAACTTTCAGAAGATTAAGACTTTTCCGAGCCTTAGTATTTAAATAATCAATGTGATAATTGCAACTTAGTGTAGACATAAAATATACTCCTAAAAACTTCACCAAAGTTTTATATTCCAACACTTTCCCATCTATTTGGAAAACAGGTAGAACTGGGGGGTTAGTGCCATTATTGAAAAGTACGAGATTAGTCTTTTCAGGAGACAATGAAAGACCATTCTCAAAAATGTAGTCATTAAGTTTGTTTAGCTGAAGCTGATACATATTTTTTATATAGTTAAGATGCCTCTTTGGTGTTTTCTTTTTCATCGTAACATTCATCCACATACAAATGTCATCAGCATACTGGACGTGGATGGCATTACTGGAGAGGCACTGAGGAAGATCATAAAGAAGAATATTGAAAAGATGTGGAGCGATAACTGATCCCTGTGGAATACCCATTGTTGGAAACCGTAAAGTAGAATAGGAATTTCCAACTTTGGCCTGCATACATCTTTCTGAGAGAAATGCTTTAATATAATGATACATATTACCAGATAAGCCAATAGTTTTTAGTTTATATAGTAATCGTTTATGCCAGACCTGATCATATGCTTTCTTTATATCAAAAAAGGTGGCAAGCACATTTTTCCTACTAGCAAATTGGTGTTTAATATGCGTACTAAGTTTAATCAGATGATCTGCTGTGCATCTAGGTAAAGGTAAAGGTGTCCCATAACCTATAAGGTCGTAGGGGAGCGAGGCGTCAGAGACCTCACTTCTCTAGGGCCAGCAAATTGAGGGCGGCGCCCATCTCCTCTCCCTCGCTGCTTTACCTTCCCTGACCCTAAAGAGGGCAGGTACCCATTTACAGCTGGGTGAACTGGGGGAACTGTACTGAAGCCAAGGCGCGCAAACTGTCACCCATCCAACTGGTAACCACGCTCGACGCTGCTTAACTTGGCTGGGGGAAAAGCGAGTGCTCCGACCACTGAGCTATCCCGTCCCGGATGCTGTGCATCTACCTTTTCGAAAACCTGCCTGGCTAATGGGGATTATTTTGTTTTTATCGCAATAATGCATTAGTCGGTTTAAAATTATTTTTTCCATAAGTTTTCCTGTGTGAGAGGTTAACGCGATAGGTCTGTAACTGTTTTTATCATTTTTAGGTTTACCCTGCTTTGGGACTGGCACTAAAATGGAATGTTTCCATATGCTTGGAATGACCCCTTGAGACCAGCAACTTTGAAATAATTCAAGTAATAACATTATCCAATTTTCTGGCAGCCATGTGGTGTCCAGTCATTGATGCTCTGCATCATCCAGTTCTCCATCTGTCTGTCTGTCTGTCTGCCCCTGCGTCTTCCTCCCTCCAGTGTCCACCCTAGGACAGTGTTGGCAAGACAGTTATGACGTGTGACGTGACCAAACCACGCCAGCTTCCTCCTCCTCTGTACAGCAACAGCCAGTAGGGGTTTGTTGCTGTGGCCCAGCTTTCATGATGCATCACCTCTGGCCTTCCACACTGACTCCTGGCTTCTGTGGTCTGCCAGGAAAGGTGTAGAAGCCTTCTGAAGGATTTCGTTTTGAAAGTCAAGGTTCAGCTTCACCCCCGTGCAGCAGTGAGAACATGACGAGAGCTCTGGACAACGTCAGCTTTGCTGGTAAACTGACGTCGTTGTTGCTTTTCCCAATCCTGTTCGTGTTTGCCATGGCCAAGGTTGCAAGAAGGGCTAGTCTGACCTTTGCCGAGTGGTGTCCATCTCTGGTCAGTGTGGAGCCAGGTAGCTGAAGGAGTCTGCTTCCTCAAGTTGTTTACCGGTTGGGGCTTTGTTTACTTGAAAACCTGCAGAATCCTACCAGCTTGTGTGTGTGTGTGTGTGTGTGTGTGGTGTGTGTGTGTGTGGTGTGTGTGTGGTGTGTGTGTTTTGTGTGTGTGTTTGTGTGTTGTGTGTGTGTGTGTGTGTGTGTGTGTGTGTGTGTGGGTATTTGGGTTTCGTTTTTTCTCCTTCGTTCCTCGACCCACCATTCAGGTAGCCACGTTCCGGCTTCAGGGAAGGTTGGCCATGTAGGAGGAGGATGGATGGAGGCAGTCAGAAGGTCAGTGGTGGTGATGGTGCTGTGGTTTTCAGGTTCTACCAGAACTACACGGTGTGCAAGGTGAGCAGTGTTCGGGATGCCCCTGACCGCTGCAGCAACTGGAGAATACGAGCTCTGCGGGAGGTGATTGACCTCAGAGGCGTCCCCGTGCTGGGACTGCAGGTCCACTTCAGCCAGGCCCAGATTGCTGACTTGTTTGAGGTAGCCCTGACCACTTCACCAGTGAGGAGGAGGAGGAGGATCAGTGTGGTGGTGAAGAAAGAAAGAGAGAGGGAATGAATAAATGAATGATGATAATGATGATGATGATGATGATGATGATGATGATGAGGTGGTGGGGGTGGTGGTGGTGGTGGTTGTGTGTGTGTGTGTGTGTGTGTGTGTGTGTGTGTGTGTGTCTTCAATTTTACGTCTGTTCACTTAAAGTGATATTAGACGATGGAGGCAGGGGGGGGGGGGGGGGGGGGGGGGGGGGCAGCATAATGGGATAAGGGCTTTAAGTAGAATAGATACGTGTTGGTATAAATGCACATTAAAAGACTATTCCAAACTATATAAACAGTATGCAAAAACATGGCAAAGAAATAAAAAATTAACAAAAACCCCGAACAATTGAAAAATACTCTAAAGTTGGAAAACAAACAATTGTGAACTACTTGTAACGGCAGCTGCAAAACAAGCAAAATGTAGATTCCGACGATCATACTTTACAAAAAAGAGAATAC
>CM054166.1:5553763-5573763 GCA_028751875.1 Rapana venosa
GTCTATTTTTTTATTGTTTATTTATTTTTATTTTATTCTTTGATTTTTTAGGATAGTGGAATAAACACTCATTGCTTTTTTACACCCAGTCCCCATGTGTATGCAGTTTTGTACATTTTGTCAACCGTTCCCACCGGGACACAATGGCCTACTCTTCCGAAAAGCGGAACAGGTTTGAACCTGTGCGCAAGGTGTTCTGCGTGCGCTCGCACACGGGGCCTCGGTTTATAGTCTCATCCGAAGGACTTTTGGAGAGAGTGGAGTCGGCACTGATGTTAACCCCAGGAGAAAGTATCCCCTTGAACCGGATTTAAACCCGGGTCAGCAGATCACAGCGCAGTGTGCATGCTCTAACCAACCAGGCTATCCTGCCCCCCCCCCTCCCCCCCCCCCACCCCTTGTCGATGATTAAATGTATTGTTGTATATTATTCAAGAAGTTTTTATTTTAGATCTCTGCTTCAGGGATTGGTCCCATGGGAAGTTTAAAGCAGCACTGATTCCACATCTCTGAAAGTCATTCCGAGTTTTGAGCAGTGGTTCTCTCTCTCTCTCTCTCTCTCTCTCTCTCTCTCTCTCTCTCTCTCTCTCTCTCTCTCTCTCTCTCTCTCTTCTGTCTGTCTGTCTGTCTGTCTGTCTGTCTGTCTCTCTCTCTCTCTCTCTCTCTCTCTCTCTCTCTCTCTCTCTCTCTCCTCTCTCTCTCTCTCTCTCTCTCTCTCTCTCTCTCTCATGAGGGGGCCAAGGCCTATAATGAATAAAACTTTCGCATTCGCATTCTCTCCCTCTCTGTGCGCGCGCGCACGTGTGTGTGTGTGTGTGTGTGTGTTTGTTTGTTTGTTTGTTTTATTCTTTTATATCGAGGATAATGGAATAAGCACACCACCATGTGCTTTTTTACATCCAGTCCCCGTGTGTATGCGGATTTGTGAATTCTGTCATCTGTTCCCACCGGCACACAATGGCCTACTCTTACGAAAAGCGGAACAGGATTTAACGTATGCGCAAGATGTTCTGCGTGCGTTCGTGTGTGTGTGTGTGCCTGTCTGTCTGTCTGTGTGTGCAAATAATATGTAATCGTATGAGTGCATGCTTGGGTCTGTGGGAATGTATACTTGCAGGGGTGCGTGCAAGCCACTTTACATCTGTTGATAGACCCGTGTGCGTGTGTGTGTGTGTGTGTGCGTGCGTGCGTGTGCGTGTGTGTGTGGAAATGCATATAATGTGTGCACGCTTAAAAATGTGTGTCCCATTTCATTGGTAATAGCATTGCATGCGAACAACAAGCAAGAAACAAAGAAACTGTCACAAAGCCATCACCAATACACAATATAGGCCATGCTCTGAGCCTACGTTTGCTCTCCTCTCTCTCTCTCTCTCTCTCTCTCTCTCTCTCTCTCTCCTCTCTCTCTCTCTCTCTCTCTCTCTCTCTCTCTCTCTCTCTGTGGTGACAGGATAGCCTGGTGGTTAGAGTGATACATTTGTTATCTGCTGACACGGGTTCGAATCTCGTTCTAGTGGATTTCCCCTCATCATTGCCGACTCCACTCTCCCCAAAAGTTCTTTGGATGAGATTATAAACCGCACGCAGAACATCTTGCACACACGTTAAACCCCGTTCTGCTTTTTGGAGTAGGCCATTGTGTGCCGGTGGGAACGGATGATAAAATATGCAAAACTGCATACACACGGGGACTGGATGTAAAAAAAGCGCATGAGTGCTTATTCCATTATCTTTAAAGTAAAAGAATAAATAAAAAACACAATCTCTCTCTCTCCGTGACCCTTTCCCCGCAGAAAAATATGCAAACATTTTTTTAGACATTCCAAACGTTTGCCTTATTTCCATGGCCCCCATCCTCTTCAAACAGATAGAGATGCAGACAGACAGACAGACAGACACCACACACACACACACACACACACACACACACACACACACACACACACACACACACACACACACACACTACACACACACACACATAACAACACACTCACACACACACACACACACAAAAACAACACACACACACACACACACACACACACACACACACACACACACACACACACACACACACACACACACAAATCCCCCCAAATCTCTCAGATTGACAGATGACGAGTCGGAACAAGAACTACTAACGATCCAACTGTCGCGTCATGTCAGAGTCACCTCCCCTCCCTGCATCCTTATTATTTGTCTCCGGCCTCGTTATCTCCCCCTGTCTGCCCCTCCCTCCCTCCTTCCCAACCACCCCACCCTCTCCCCGGGACATTCACCCCTACTCTCCTCCCGCCACAAAACTTTGGCGTGGACACTGTGTGGTCATTAGACGGGGAGGACAGACAGAGCCTGTGGCAGAGCAGACGGCCGGCAAGCCTGGTGTGCTTCAGGTGAGGTGGCTGGCAGGTCTGTAGGCCCAGCTGGCTGGCTAGTGCCTCTGCTTCCTCCTCTTCTTCCTCTCCTGCTTCTTCTTCCTCTTCTTCTCCCTCTTCTTCTTCTTCTTCTTGACGCTGCATGTCAAACTGTAATGATTGTTTGGTTTGTTTCCTTCTTGTTGATGGTGATGGTATGGGGTTTCTAGCGGATCAAGTTGGTTGTTGGTGTTGTGTTGGTTTTTGTGTTTTGTTTTCTTTGGGTTTGGATATTTTTTGGGGGGGGAGGTGGAAATTGTTGTTTTGTTGGGGTTTTTTCTTCAGTTTAACGTCCTTCCACTAAATAGTGATATCAGTTGTTGTGTGTGTGTTGTTTTCTTTTCTTTTTTTTTAAGGGGGGGGGGGGGGGTCTGTTTTTTCTGATTATTGGCAATGTTTTGTGGGTCTTTTTATTTTATAACTATTTGTGTTTTTTATGTGTTTGCGTGTTACTTTTCTGTTTTGTTTGTTTGGGGGATTTAATTTCGTTTTTTCTACTCAGATTTGTTGTTGTTGGCTGTGGTATTTGTGTGTCTATTTAGTTGTTCTTGCATTCAATTATGTAGACGTTGGGTTTGTTTGGGTTTTTTCTTTAAAGTAGCGGGGTTGTTTTTTTTGCTTTTGTATTTGGGGTTTCTTTATTATTATTTTTATCATCATCATCATTATTACTATTGTTATTATTATTATTGCTGTTGATGTTAATGCTGTTTATGTTTATTTTCACGATATATCCTCGACAAGGGCGGGGACTGGATGTAAAAAGGCACATGAGTGCTTATTCATTATGCTCGAAATGAAAGAATTTTGATTGGGTGACTGATTGAATCAGCCAGCAGCCTTCTGGCTGTGTAGTTGGTGGTGTCCTATTGCCTGCAGTCTATGTAAGCCAGGCGTGGCGTTGCTGTTGTTGTTGGGCGTTCCTGGGGAGGTTCGCCCAGAATGTGTGGTCTCAAATCACAGGTTTCGTTATGTTTCGTGGTGGAGCACGCTGTAAGCCATTAGCTTGCCTTTGCTCCAGCGTGTTTAATGTGTTTTGTTTTCTGAACAAACATATGTTAAAACCATATCTACTCTTACCCATCACGCTTAATCCAGGCCAAAAGCTTTGTCACTGATTGATGCAAGCATCTTGCCAAAGTCTACAGTGAAATGTTGTTATGCTTTTAAAATGTTTGTTGATATTGTCTCCAGCCACCACAAGCTTTTTGTACAATTTGTACACTCCTTCAAAGAACAAGGCAAACATCCTCTGAAGTTAGAGTATGGCTGCACATATGGGAAAGCAAATGCAAACAGTTGTACACGCTTACTTCTCATCTAGTGGGTACTTCCAGTCTCAGTGATTTTCGTGTGAGATGAAGGACGTACTTCATCTTCTGAATGGTACACTCGGGAAGGGGGAGTAAGGCGGGAACACCCCACACTCACCGGATCCAGCCCAGTAATGCAGTACACCACCAGGCCACATTGACCTGTGCACTTCAGGCCACATTGACCTGTGCACTTCAGGCCACATTGACCTGTGCACTTCAGGCCACATTGACCTGTGCACTTCAGGCCACATTTACCTGTGCACTTCAGGCTACATTGACCTGTACACCACCAGGCCACATTGACCTGTGCACTTCAGGCCACATTGACCTGTACACTTCAGGCCACATTGACCTGTATACATCAGGCCACATTGACCTGTATACATCAGGCCACATTGACCTGTATACATCAGGCCACATTGACCTGTATACATCAAGCCACATTGACCTGTATACATCAGGCCACATTGACCTGTATACATCAGGCCACATTGACCTGTACACCACCAGGCCACATTGACCTGTGCACCACCAGGCCACATTGACCTGTGCACCACCAGGCCACATTGACCTGTATACATCAGGCCACATTGACCTGTACACCACCAGGCCACATTGACCTGTATACATCAGGCCACATTGACCTGTACACCACCAGGCCACATTGACCTGTACACCACCAGGCCACATTGACCTGTACACCACCAGGCCACATTGACCTGTATACATCAGGCCACATTGACCTGTACACCACCAGGCCACATTGACCTGTACACCACCAGGCCACATTGACCTGTATACATCAGGCCACATTGACCTGTATACATCAGGCCACATTGACCTGTACACCACCAGGCCACATTGACCTGTGCACCACCAGGCCACATTGACCTGACCTGTGGGGCAAGGTGAGGGCGGAGTGGTCCGGGGTTTACCGCTTCACACTTCGGTCTGACAGTACCTGAGGCTGAGGGTTCCAATCTTCACTGGGAGGGGGAGGGGGGAGGATAGCTTTGGTGGTCATAGAGCTCGCTTGCGATCTGAAAGCCCTGGTTTGAGCCACCACCACAACGCCCCCTTACGAGGATTTGTCCTCTGCAGTTAATCAACATCAGTGCTGACGCCACTCCCTTGAAAACGCTTCGGATGAGGCAGTAAACAGAGGTCTCGTGTGCGATCTCCGGTAGAACATCTGGAGTACACGTGAAGAACCTCCATCCAGTTTGGGTAGAGCACTCGATCAGATACATCCGGTGACATGGATGTCACAGACATACCCAGCATGCACCCTGTAACGTGGAGAGGGTCTTTAACATGCATATTTGATCTTCTGCGTCTATATACATAATATACATCTTATGAAAAATAAAAAGCAAAAAACAATGTATATAGACAAACAGTCTTGACCACAGGGCTATACGGCATGTGAGCTGAACGTTGAATTCATTCTGACTTCAGATTGGTGCTGAGGAGCAGGATGAGGGCAGAGGCCGGTGTCTCGGGGATAGCAGCTGTCGCCGCCCTCTGCTGGGTCTGCCTCTCCTCCTCTGCAGGGGCGCTGTACTGGGAGGACGGGCACTACAGGCTGTACGGTGAGGGCGCCACCAGCAGGCTCCTTCACCTGCAGTCCCTCAGGGCTGATGGGAGACAGTCACCGCTATCTCTATCTATCTGTCCCGTAGTCTGACGACCGTGGGGGCACCCTCAAAGACTCAACAACCAGTTCCCTCCATTCCTCTCTCTGTTCTGCCTTTCTCAGGGTTTTGTTGAGTTCTAGGCCTGTCCATTCGCTGATGTTATCCTCCCAGCTCTTCCTTGGTCTGCCTCTGCTTCTTCACCGCTATACCACAGCGATTGTCTGACATGACTAAGTAGCCTTGTCTAAGGAAGTCGCCTTTGATGAAGTCATCCCACTGCAGCCAGTCCACCCAGCCGTTATGTGATGGCTGTGACACCCTTCCCCCAATACTGCATTCTCAACTGACAACATTTACAAAACCGCGCACACACGGGGACTGGATGTAAAAATGCACATAAGTGCTTATTCCATTATCCTCGATATAAAAGAATAACATAGAAAAAATAAACAACATGATTATTTATTTGGTTTTTTTATATCGAGGATAATGGGATAAGCACTCATGTGCTTTTTTACATCTAGTTTCCGTGTGTATGCAGTTTTGTAAATTTTGTCATCCGTTCCCACCGGCACACAATAGCCTACTCTCCCGAAAAGCGGAACGGGTTTTAACGTGTTACGCAAGATGTTCCGCGTGCGTTCGCACACGAAGCCTAGGTTTATAGTCTCATCCGAAGGACTTTTGGGGAGAGTGGAGTTGGCACTGGAGGAAAAATCCTCTTGAACGAGATTTGAACCCGGGTCAGCAGATCACGAGCGCGTCACTCTAACCATCAGGCTGTGCCGGTCTGACATGACTAAGTAGCGTTGTCTAAGGAAGTCGCCTTTGATGAAGTCATCCCACTGCAGCTAGTCCTCCCAGCCGCTATGTGATGGCTGTGACACCCTTCCCCCAATACTGCATTCCCAACTGACGACAACATGGCTCAAAATAACAAGAAGTAATTAATGAATAAGCATAAACGAGCTACACTGCCGTTAATACAGATCTAGGCAGTCTTTTGCAGCTGATCTACTTCCAAATGACCAATTAACGCTCAGAATGAGGAAGCGGAACCGGTCTCTCAATTTTATAAACTAGTAACGGTATAAAGAGACAGGTCCGTTTTATCGCACAGTTGAGATTCGTTTATTTTTAAAGAAAGAAATTTCAATCATAGAACAGTTGGTTTTCTTCCTTGCTTTTTTGTAAAAGATAAAGGTATCCCGAAGTGGTCGTAAGGGAGCGAGGTGTCAGAGACCTCAGCTTCTCCAGGGCCAGCATATTGAGGGCGGCGCCCATCTCCTCTCCCTCGCTGCTTTACCTTCCCTGACCCTAAAGAGGGCAGGTACCCATTTACAGCTGGGTGAACTGGGGTACTGTACTGAAGCCAAGTCACGCAAACGGTCACCCACCCAAGTGGTAACCACGTTCGATGCTGCTTAACATTGGCTGGGGGGAAGCAAGTGCTCTGACTACTTTTCTGTAGTTTCGCTTAAAAGATTTCGATAGGATACTACATTATTAAGTTGTTAGTTTCAGAGTAAACCATTGCCCCCCCCCCCCCCCCCCCCCCCCCCCCCCCCCCCCCCCCCCCCCCCCCCCCCCACCCGGGACGGGATAGCTCAGTGGTCAGAGCACTCGCTTTCCCCAAGCTGAAGTTAAGCAGCATTGAGCGTGGTTACCTCTTGGATGGATGAATGTTCGCGCCTCTTGGCTTCAATATGGTCCCCAGTTCACCCAGCTGTAAATGGGTACCTGCGTCTTTAGGGTCAGGGAAGGTAAAGCCGCGAGGGAGAGGAGATGGGCGCCGCCTCCAATATACTGGCCCCTGGAGAAGCTGAGGTCTCTGACACCTCGCTCCCCAACGACCGCATAGGTTATGGGAACGTCGTCTTCTTGTTCTTTTTTAAACCAATGGTACAGGGGACGGGATAGCTCAGTGGTCGGAGCACTCGCTTTCCCCCAGCCAAGTTAAGCAGCGTCGAGCGTGGTTACCAGTTGGATGGGTGACCGTTTGCGCGCCTTGGCTTCAGTACAGTTCCCCCAGTTCACCCAGCTGTAAATGGGTACCTGCCCTCTTTAGGGTCGGGGAAGGTAAAGCAGCGAGGGAGAGGGGATGGGCGCCGCTCTCAATATGCTGGCCCTAGAGAAGTGAGGTCTCTGACACCTCGCTCCCCTACGACCTTATAGGTTATGGGACTCCTTTACCTTTACAGGCTAAAAGCTTTGTCAGTCATTTTTGTGAGTGAAGTGCCTAAGCGTACACATAGAAACAGTCATCGATTAACTAGTTAGTTATATTTTGTTTGCTTTGGTTCCCTTTCTTTGGCCTCTTTGCATACGATACTGGAGTTCCTGTCTCTGTGTGTACGTGTTTGCACGCGCGCGGGGTGTGTATGTGTGTGTGGTGTGTGTGTGTGTGTGTGTGTGTGTGTGTGTGTGTGTGTGTGTGTGTGTGGTGTGTGTGTGTGTCCATATGTTTTTTTCTACCAACATAATATCAGTTACTAGCACATATGTCACCAGGTACCGTATTTGTTTGCAGGTACGCAAATGAGAGAGAGAGAGAGAGAGAGAGAGAGAGAGAGAGAGAGAGAGAGAGAGGGGAGAGAGAGAGAGAGCTAGAGAGAGAGAGAGAGCTAGAGAGAGAGAGAGAGAAAGAGAAGAGAGAGAGAGACAGAGACACAGAGAGAGAGAGAGAGAGAGAGAGAGAACTCTCCCTTTATTCTTCATTACTTGTTTTTCTTCTTTAAACCAGACACCACTGTGGTGACAGTGACGCAACCAGCGCCTCTACGTCACAGACACCGACGCTCACACGACGTCATGCCGGCCACGATTGACGTCAGTCTGGACACCAGGGGAAGTGTCGTCAAACTGAGACTGCGGAGAAATGTGCTGGCCAGGAGAAACATCCCGGTGTTCACTCTGACAGGGGGGCATTTTGTACAGCATGACACCGCTTCATCTTTGGTGGTATGGGGTTCTGCTTTATGGGAGGGCATAAATTAATGACGGATCGGTGGTCGAGAGGTAACACACTGGGGTCGGACGGGGAGAGTGGAGTAAGCACTCTCCCCAATAGTCCTTCCGATGAGACTATAAACCGATGTTCCGTGTGCGAACGCACGCAGAACATCTTGCGCACACGTTAAAACCCGCTCCGTTTTTCGGAAGAGTAGGCCATTGTGCGCCAGTGGGAACGGATAACAAAATTGACAAAACTGCACACACACACACACACACACGGGGACTGGATGCAAAAAGCACTTGAGCGCTTATTGCATTATCCTCGAAATAAAAGACTAAATAAATGAATCAATACTAAAGCCAGACACCTGCGGATTCGACTCTTGCTGTTTCATCCCGAACTTTTCCATCGCTCTCTAGGCCACGACTTGTGGTCTGGGTACTAGGCTTTCAGATGAGGCGATAAACTGAGGTCCCGTGTACAAACATACTAAGCGTGTGTAAAAGAACCCACGGCAACAAGAGAGCTGTCAGGGGGACATTTTGTAGAAAAGCAGCTACATTATTAGGAAACAAGTTATGCATGCAGACAGGTTTCTTTTTTTTTTTAAGGGAGACAGGGTAGGGGGGGGGGGGGGGTGACCTGCTCTTGCAGCGACACGCTTTTCCCAGGCGGAGCAACCCACATTTCACACAGAGGAGTCCACTGAGACTGAAGTTAGTAGGCAATACAATACAGTACAATATTATAGCAACATGACACAATAGAATACAACACAACACACCAGACCCCAATGCAAAGCAATCCAATGGCGTCAATCAGAACCTCCTGCTTTTAAAAAATAAATCTTCCAATATCCCATTAAATCTTGTTGACAACCAATGTCTTCATTCTCTTCATCTTGTATTCTGTTCACTGCATGATTTAGACATACAGGTGTTCGTACTTCGTAACTTTTTCCATAAAAAATGTACTCTAACTCCAACGTTGAAGTGTTGTTGACTTGACTTGACTCGACGTTTATAACATCATACTCATAATAATACTAACAAAAGATTCTACAGGAGAGTAACAAAATGGTTTCAGCGTCTGGTGTTGCTGAAAAATCAGATGGTCTGTTCCTAACTTTCCTGTATCTCGCTCAGCAAAGTGTCCTAGTCTCAGGAAGGTCGGCAAGCGTTGGACGTGCAAATGGTAGATGGCCAAATACTGAAATTCTGTGCTAACAAACGCCTGTGGCATTTCTTGTTGTTGCTGTTGTTTGTTTGTTGTTGTTGTTTGGGGTTGGGTTTTTTTTGGGGGGTGGGTGGGGGGAGTTGTTGTTGTTGCTGTTTTGTTTTGTTGTTGTTTTGAAGGGTATTTGTTTTCCATGTGTACAGCTAAAGTACATGATAATAGAGTGTGTGTATGTATCTATGTGTGTGTGTATGTGTGTTAGTGTATCTATATGTGTGTATCTATGTGTGTGTATGAGTGTGTGTGTATGTGTTTGTGTATCTATGTGTGTATGAGTGTGTCTGTGTGTGTATGTGTTTGTGTATCTATGTGTGTGTGTATGAGTGTGTCTGTGTGTTATCTATGTGTGTGTATCTATGTGTGTGTATCTATGTGTGTGTGTATGTGTGTCTGTGTGTGTATGTGTGTGTGTTTATCTATGTGTGTGTATACCTAGTACCTGTGCATGTGTATGTTCGTCCGTGCGTGCGTACGTGTGTGATGCATACATGTGTGGCTGTGTGTTGGCCGACAGGACGTGGGCAGGTCTGCATTCTACCAAGACTGGCAGTCCGCCGCTTCCTTCTATGTCAGACGACCCCACAGCCACCTGGAAGCCTTTGACTTGGTGAGTAACCTCCTTTACCTTTGACCTGGTGAGTAACCTCTTTGACCTTTGATATGGTGAAGTAACCTCTCTTGCCATTGACCTGGTGAGTAACCTCTCTTGCCTTTGACCTGGTGAGTAACCTCTCTTGCCTTTGACCTGGTGAGTAACCTCTCTTGCCTTTGACCTGGTGAGTAACCTCTCTTGCCTTTGACCTGGTGAGTAACCTCTCTTGCCTTTGACTTGGTGAGTAACCTCCTTTACCTTTGACCTGGTGAGTAACCTCCCTTGCCTTTGACCTGGTGAGTAACCTCTCTTACCTTTGACCTGGTGAGTAACCTCTCTTACCTTCGACCTGGTGAGTAACCTCTCTTACCTTTGACCTGGTGAGTAACCTCTCTTGCCTTTGGCCTGGTGAGTAACCACTCTTGCCTTTGACCTGGTGAGTAACCTCTTTTGCCTTTGGCCTGGTGAGTGACCTCTCTTGCCTTTGACCTGGTGAGTAACCCCTCTTACCTTTGACCTGGTGAGTAGCCTCTCTTGCCTTTGACCTGGTAACCTCTCTGACCTTTGACCTGGGAATTATATTCTCTGATACTGGTGTGCAATGTATAAATTACCATTAAACAAGACAGAAACAAAATTGTGTGTATAACCAGTACCAAACACTACACAACTTTACCGCCTAGATTTGAGCATTATTGAACACACACACCACACACACACACACACACACACCACACACACACCACACACACACATTACACACACACACTCTCTCTCTCTCTCTCTCTCTCTCTCTCTCTCTCTCTCTCTAGCTCTCTCGCTCACACACACACGCACACATCACACATTCACTCTCTCTCCCCCCCATCTCTCTCTCTCTCACACACACTTGCGCGCGCGCCACACACACACACACACTCTCACTCTCTCTCTCTCACACCCCTCTCTCTCTCCCCTCTCTCTCTCTCTCCACACACACACACGCACGCACACACGCACACACCATGTATGGAAAGCATACTATGGAAACTAGCAAGACGATTCTCTTTAAGACACTGGGAGGTTTGAACCCAACTCCACATTAAGAAGCATAAACACCCTGACTTTGATCCTCAAAACGCTGTCCATGTGCAGATGTCATTCTTTCATTTCAGGATATATTATATACCCAGACTGTCACCTCCTTCCAAACCACAACTCGTGCCAACAGTCACCTCAAATTCAAACTGAACAGATGCAGTTTGTACTAATCCCTTCAAACACCAACACCCTCAATCAGTAACAATGTATGGCACAGTACCTGAACTAATCTATTCCATGAGGCCAATACGCCCAGGCTATGCTGAAGACGCCTGCCATTCTGCTGAAATAAAACATTCCAGGGTTTTTTTTTCAGCGTTAAAAATAGCAATTAGTTCAAAGTGATCAGAAAAAAAGGAACTGCCTTGTGGGCAAAATAAAGAACTGCTCAGAGTGGATACCCTTTGCCCATCCCAGTGTAGTCCCCAACAAAACACTACAGACAGAATGTCGGTTGACTTGTTCGGGAAAAGGTGTTATCAAACATTCTGAAGAAGAAGGTAAGAGGATGGAGTCTGAAAGAAGAAAATGAGACAGACAGAGAGACCGAGAGACAGACAAACAGACAGAGAGACACACAGGGAAGGACCATAACAAGAACACAAAAAATGATAGAAAAGGGGAATTTTCACCCAACAGAAGGTCTGGATGCTATGAACCTTAAAGAGCTTCTGGAATCCCCACAGAGGAACAACCGAGATTCAAACCCACAACTTCAGTGTCTCAGGATGAAAATCTCCTGTTTTATCCACTGAACCATTTCAGGAAGGACCACTGATGATTAACGGAAGTTCTTTCCTCCTGACGCCATCACGTGACCTGGTGGCAATGCATTCTGGGGCACGAGCTCACCAGCTGAAAAGACTGCTGACTGTCATCCACTTCGGCCATGACTTCAGGGATGAGAGAAGTTCGTGTCCAGAGTTTGTGAACTTGTCTGCCTGTCTGCCTGCCTGCCTGTCTGTTTATCTGTCTATCTGTTTATCTGCCTTTCTCACCTCTCTGTACCTGTCTTGGTCTCTCTCTCTCTCTCTCTCTCTCTCTCTCTCTCTTCTCTCTCTCTCTCTTTCTCTCTCTCACTCTGACCCAGAAGGTCACTGTGAACACTGAATACACTAAGCAGGCAATGAGTGGCTATTGTTTCTGACATAATGTGGGGCAATGTTTTTATTTTCACCCCCTTTTTCCCTTCTCATGATGTCACATGTTACATGCCATGATAAAGCACAATAGAGTGAGTGTTGGATTTTTTGCATGACTATTGATAATCTGCTTACATTGCATCAACTTCAGACTGGCAAAAGTGTATTCAGTAAACACGGTTTTCTGGTATGGAGACTTCTGAAAATGCAACAGTTTATGAATATGATTAATTTCAAATAACTTCATGATGTTGTACTTGATGTTTATTTTTCTATGGGATAATATAGCAACAATACCAAGTATTATATTAAAGAAAAAGTGTGTCACCCTTCCTTATCTCAAGGCCATAGATATTCAAACTTTCTCTACCCAAGCTGCTGAACGCCTGTCACAAATCCCTGACTACACTGACCCATCTAATCACTACATCACTGTTCTTAGCCAACTGCTTGATGAGCACGCACCTCTCACTGACCTCATTCTGCCTGACAGGCCCTGTGCCCCATGGTACACTCATGACATCCTGGTCACAAAGCCAAACACCGACAACTTGAGTGACAATGGCGAAAAACAAAAACTGAAATAAATAAAGAGCTCTTTCGAAAACAAATAAACAAAGTAAAAACCGTAATCCATTCAGCAAAGACGAAGTACTACTCTGCTCAAGTTCTTGACCCTACTGTTCACTGCCACTCAAACTTCCTGCTATATTTTCTTCATTCTTCTCTGACAAAGTCCACAACATCTGCTCCAGACTGGATCAGACTTCTTTCCAACCTGCGCCTCCTGATCTCCAATTCACTGGTATTCCTCCTGATTTCTTTCATCCAACAAGCGAGAAAGAAATCAAGACAATTCTAAAAGAAATGACAATAAAATCATGCAATCTCAATCCTGTACCTGCTTCTCTCCTCATTCAGTGTACTCCACAACTTGTACCCACTATCACAAAAATAATAAACTAATCTCTTCTTTCAGGAATTTTTCCATCACATCTCAAAACTGCAATAGTTACACCTCTACTCGAAAAGCACGACCTCGACCCTAACATTCTGAAGAATTACAGACCTATTTCTAACCTACCTTTTATCTCTAAAGTCCTTGAAAAAGTTGTTCTGAAACAACTCAACAACCACCTTTATTCCAATAGTCTTCTTCCACCTTTCCAGTTTGCCTATCGTCCCAACCACAGCACTGAAACCACCCTAGTCCACACGTTAAACACGCCTCTACATGCTTCTGACTCCGGGAAAATCTCCATTCTCACTCTTCTCGACTTATCTGTAGCCTTTGACACTATAGATCATTCAATTTTTCTGTTCCGTCTCCATAACATGTTTGGTATTACAGGCACATCCCTCACCTGGTATACTTCATACATTACAGGGCGATTCTACTCAGTTAGAGTAAACAAGATTCAATCATCACTTGCAAAATTGGAATGTGGAGTTCCACAAGGATCAGTTCTGGGCCCTGTTCTTTTCACTCTCTACACTGCTCCTCTTTCACATATAATAAACTGTCATCAGATCAACCATCATTTCTATGCCGATGACTCTCAGATTCTTAGCAGTGATACACCTGAAAATCTGCCTTCACTATTGACAAATATGGACTACTGCCTTCAAGATATTCAAAACTGGATGATATAGAACAAGTTACAGCTAAACACAGATAAAACCGAAGCCATGCTCATAGGGACCAAACACAAACTCTCTCCCATCACAACAGCTTCAATAGAATTTGGCAATACATTAATTCCTCTATCCACTGCTATGAAATATCTTGGAGTCGTTATCAACAACACACTCTCAATGCAAAAATTAATCACCCAGACCTGCCAGTCGTGCTACTGTCAATTTCGCGAATTAGTGCAATTCGAAAGTACCTGTCCACTGATGCAACATCCAAACTAGTTGGGTCTCTCATTCTTTCAAGTCTGGACTATTGCAATTCTCTTCTGGCTGGTCTGCTGGCATCATCAATCCACTTCCTTCAACGTATACAAAACTCTACAGCTCAACTAGTCCTCAGAAAGAAAAAATCTGAGCACATAACTCCTCTCTTGCAATCTCTCCACTGATTGCCTGTGCCACAGAGAGTAAGCTATAAGATCAGTACTCTCTGTTACAAGTGTCTCCACAAAACAGCTGCTCCCTCCTACCTCTGTGACTGTGTTCACCTATACACTCCTTCTTGTTCCCTCCGCTCTGCTTCCCATACCCTGTGCTTACGAATACCGAGATTCAACCAATCCACAGTTCGCCCTAGCTCTTTCTCTGTTTCTGGTCCAGTGATCTGGAATGACCCCTCTCTCTCCCTTCGCCAAAAGCCTACTTATGACACTTTTTAATCCAGCCTCGACATATCTATTCCAAACCTAAGATTTTCCCCTCCTATTTCATCTCAAATTTGTCCCTGCCTTTAACAGCCAGAATCCCCACCACCCTGCCAAAGTGTATAACCTGTGTGTGTGTGTGTGTGTGTGTGTGTGTGTGTGTGTGTACATTTGAATTTGTGAACTCTGTTAATTGGTATTGGTTGTATATGTATGGGTGTGTTGTATGCAAGCGTTTTGATTTGTTTTTGCAAGATATAGCGCTATATAAATTCCATTCATTATTCATTATTATTATCATTATTATTATTATATCATTTCAGTTTTGTTTCCAGGCCATATTGGATTCAGGTGGTCTTCGTAGAAGCAAAGTAAACGAGTTTATCTGCTCTGGGATTTTTAAAAAACCCTTTTTATGGTCTCAGTCAGCACTTTATTGGTGTTTATGAAACATGCATGTAGGGGTGTGTACTTTTGTGTTGCCAAGGTCTGAACAAAGTTTGTGTGAAGCTATGTTTATTTTTCTTCCTCTTTCCACTCTTCTACCTTGAAATGTATTGTGGCCACAGGCCAGTGTACATTAAACAATTGCAGAGTTCCTAGCACTCTCTCTCTCTCTCTCTCTCTCTCTCTCTCTCTCTCTCTCTCTCTCTCTCTCTCTCTCTCTCTCTCAGATACATACAGAGACAGAAATGCCCCTCCATTCACTATGTCCCTGAGCTAATGATGAAACATGGACATTCAGGCAGGGCAGAGAAAAAACACAGATCTTCCCGAGCACACACCCGCCGTGCCAGACGACTGGGACTGACCAGATACAGACGACACTCCAAACGTCCACCCAGGCAGCTCCAAATGACCAGATACAGACGACACTCCAACCGTCCACCCAGGCAGCTCCAACTGACCAGATACAGACGACACTCCAACCGTCCACCCAGGCAGCTCCAGCTGACCAGATACAGACGACACTCCAACCGTCCACCCAGGCAGCTCCAACTGACCAGTGTCCTTCAGCACAGCCATCGCCAGGGCAGTGTGCCACCAGACCTGACGTCACACAGCGCAGGTGGCACGCGGCATAGTTTGGCAGTTGGAAGCAGACGACACGACACATGGCACACCAGGGCCCCGAGCAGTGGTGGTGGTGGTGAGGGTGAGGAGGGACTGACGGGGATCAAGACACACAGGAGGCAGAGCAAATGGTTGAGAAGCAGACGACAGGGAAAGTCACGTGACCGCCGCCAAAGCTCCGTGACCCATACGGTGGAACTGACCATTGTGGCTGACTACAAGATTTACCAGCGGTGAGCTTTCTGATTGGTTGTTGTTGTGTTTGCTGTTGTTGTCGATGATGATGATGATGATGATGATGTTTGGCGTTTTTCATTTTAACACACCTGAGGGTCACCCACAGTATTCTCTCTCTCTCTCTCTCTCTCTCTCTCTCTCTCTCTCTCTCTCTCTCTCTCTCTCTCTCTCTCTCTCTCTCTCTCTCTCTCACACACACACACACACGCACGCACGCACGCACACACAAACACACACACACACACATTACACCTAGAAATCACTGTGAGACCGTAAATACACACTGTATGAGAAGTCTGCGTGTATGGCTGTTTTCAAATACCTTGCCATTCAGGCAGCCATACTCCGACTTCAAAGGACTTGTTGCTGCCTGGTCCTCTGTGAGGCTCCTGTCCTGATGTGCCCCGCGCCGCTCATCTCCACCTCTGCCTTAGCCATGCCCGGACTCGTCACCTCGTGTCTCCAGGGTCAGAAGTTCACAGGAGCCTATCAATGTCAGGCCTCCGTGGGGCCACCAGCCAAACGGACCCTGCACTGCTGATGGGTCACTTTGGTAGTATTAGGTAGTGCCTGTTCTGAGCTCACATACACAGGACACCACCTCCTAAGCCCCATACGGACAACATTCATAGTTCAATCCCAGCGCCAGGTTGAGAGAGAAGCTCACTGGGAGTGGCGACCATCAAAACCATGAGACTGGAGCAACCACATCCGCCAAATAACATGCGATTTTCTATTAATACACGATGACCAATGATGAGGCCCGAGAGATACAGACACCTGCAGTGTTGGTCAGGTAAGTTGAGCAACACTCTCAAACTCGCATCCGTGAAATGGATGAAGCTCGACTGTGTGGTCCCAGTCTTCCCAACCAGCCCACAACACTCTCATCCCTCTGTCTACAAGTCGGCAGAAGTTAAAAAAATACTTTTTTTTTTAAGTCCCTATGACCATGGGACTCCACCTGGCGACTTTCCCACCCAAGGCGCTAACTTCATCATAATGTTCTCTCACCGGTCTCTGCTCACTTCAGCTACTGACAAAGCGTTTTACCCACCACAGCTTTTCTCATTTGAGATTTTTTTTCTATCGTATCTCTCTCTCTCTCTCTCTCTCTCTCTCTCTCTCTCTCTCTCTCTCTCTCTCCTCTCTCTCTCTCTCTCTCTCTCTCTTTGGTGGTGGTGGTAGTGGTGGGTGGGGGGGTGCATGAGGTATGTAGTGGTTGGAGGTTTTGTGTTTTTGTTTTGTGTGCTTAAAAGAAATCGTCACTTGCGGAAGATTCCATATTGTATGTTACGGTATTCTGTCAAGAAAAGAAATGAAAATCATTGTCCTGTTGAACGTTTCCTAGCCTCAGTTTCCCTGTGTTGCAGATTTCTGAGGTACGCTAATGGGGACAGAGAGAGAGCATTGTCAGAAATGAAGCTGTACTACGTCTTCATGGCAAACTTGGTAACTGACTAGTATTTTTATGTCCCATCATTTTCATTATCGTTGTCATTATTCCTGTGACTGTTGTTGTCTGACGATAAGAGAAAAACGTTTGTGTTGGTGAAAAAGGTGCCTGTGTGTGTGTGTGTGTGTGTGTGTGTGTGTGTGTGTGTGTGTGTGTGTGTGGTGTGTGGTGTGTGTGTGTGTGTGTGTGGTGTGTGTGTGTGTAGTGTGTGTGTTTGTGTGGTGTGTGTGTGTGTGTGTGTGTGGTGTGTGTGTTTGTGTGTGTGTGTGTGTGTGGTGTGTGTTTGTGTGTGTGTGTGTGGTGTGTGTGTGTGTGTGTGTGTGTGTGTGTGTGTGTGTGTGTGTGGGTGTGTGTGTGTGTGGTGGTGTGGTGTTTGTGTGGGTGTGTGTGTGTTGGTGTGTGGTGGGGTGTGTGTGTGTGTGGTGTGTGTGTGTGTGTGTGTGGTGTGTGTGTGTGTGGTGTGTGTGTGTGTGTGTGTGGTGTGTGTGGTGTGTGTGTGTGTGTGGTGGTGGTGGTGGTGGTGTGTTGTGTGTGTGTGTGTGTGGTGTGTGGTGTGTGTGTGTGTGTGTGTGTGTGTGGTGTGTCTGGTGTGTGGTGTGTGGTGTGTGTGTGGTGTGTGTGTGTAGTTTATGCAGTAACATAAATGTGTGCACTAGTAATAATCGCTATTTTCATAGCGGATGATATTTAACAGAAATTGTCACAGTGTCACTATCGGTGTGGCTGTGCCGTTGACTGGTCACTGGATGTGTCGGAGAGCTGTCCATCTTGGCCGGTGTCTTTCTTCTGTGAGGAGAAGCTGTGACTGTCCAACATGTCTGCTGCTAGTTCTTGTGCAGCTGTCATGATTATTGTCCTGATGTGGTCAGTGGACAGAGTGCTGTCATTTCTGGAGTCCTTGTCTGTAGCTGCATTGTCCACAGTATTATTGCATTGTTCGTCTTCCATCACGTCTTCAGTAGGATTGTCCTTTGTCAGTGCAACAGACGGTCTTGCTGACGTTTCACTGTGTGCTGTGAAGAAACCTGTCATTTTTCTACATCGTTGTCAGTGTCGGGCGCGTCACTTTCGATCTGAGTCATCCAGTCACAAGGTGGCACCCTCACTGACACTGGATGTAGCTACTCCACCCACACCTGAAGGCAACTGCGGGCTGGGCGCACCGGTCGTGCTGCACGTGAACATGGAACAGCGGGGCGAGGAGAGAGAGAGAGAGAGAGAGAGAGAGAGAGGAGAGAGTGTGTGTGTGTGTGGGAGGGGGAGGGGGACTCGAGTGTGAATGTGTCAAATGCAGTGGCGTTTTGTGTACTGTAAAATAAACTTGGGGGTACAGGCAAAAACAAGTCAGAAGGAGATGAAGACTGTTCGTTTTCCTTCACTACACTAACCTTGTGTCACTCGGCCCTGGACTTGTCTCTGGCAAGCTGTGACACAGATTTTTTGTCGGAGAATCACACTCACTTCGTGTGTGCGCGGCAGTAGGTTGATGATGTGGTGACAGACGAAGCACAGTACCTGTCTGACTTTCTCTTCCGTCTGGTTTGAAGGAGATCAGACACATTTCCTGTGGAACGATGTTGAGCACAGTTTCTAAATACAGAGGGAGGCCTGTAACGGGCTTACTGAATGTCTTCCTGGGAAAAACCCACCATTACCACTCACTGTTCAAATGCCCTTCTGGCTGGTAGCCAAGCTAGGGAAGCCACCGAACGAGAGAGAGAGACACACACACATGCACACAGACAGACAGACAGACAGAACAAGACAGGGAGATTGAAGGTGATGAGAGAGAGGGTGTGGAGGAACGAGGAGATAACGGGTAGTGCTGTACTTAGGAATGAAATTTGTCAGTGGGTTGTTCCCAGGCAAATGTTAACACACACAACAGAAATTGGTGACTTCTCCTCTGCATGATGTACCAAATAATTTCATGAACCATTGTTGTGTCTGCTGTTTTGTTGTCTAATTTTCCTTTTGCGCTTTTTTTTTTTTGGATGCCCGTAAATTTTGCATTGATGATCTCTTTGTTGATGGATACTTCATTTTAGGTGTTGTTGTCATGTTTCCAACGGAATATTTTCTTAGGATTTGTATATGATGACAGTTGTGTTACTTCGTTCTTTTGTTTGGATATGATTTGCTAAAGTTGGTTGCGCGCTTTATGAAGCTTGTGTGTGTGTGTGTGTGTGTGTGTGTGTGTGTGTGTGTGTGTGTGTGTGTGTGTGTGTGTGTGTGTGTGTGTTGTGTGTGTGTGTGAGGGTAGGATAAGGGGAAAAAATCTTGTAAAAGCTTACTCTTTTATCCTCTATAAAATCATTTCGACTTGACTTGACCTTCTTCCCCGTCCTCTTTCTTCTGGGACGATGGATGGAGGAGGGATGAGGGATGGGTGGAGGGAGAGAGAGGGGGATTAGGGGATAGAGGGGTGGAGGGAGGGAAGGATGGAGGGATGCATGTTCGATAATAGCAGATGGAAGGACAGGCGGACAGATGAAAGGACAGATGGGTGGGTAGGTAG
>CM054166.1:5583763-5681263 GCA_028751875.1 Rapana venosa
GTCACCCAGAATATGTCACCCAGAAAAATTATGTCACCCAGAAAAATTATGTCACCCAGAAAAATTATGTCACCCAGAATATGTCACCCAGAAAAATTATGTCACCCAGAAAAATTATGTCACCCAGAAAAATTATGTCACCCAGAATATGTCACCCAGAAAAATTAAGTCACCCAGAATATGTCACCCAGAAAAATTATGTCACCCAGAAAAATTATGTCACCCAGAAAAATTATGTCACCAAGAAAAATTATGTCACCAAGAATATGTCACCCAGAATATGTCACCCAAAAAATTATGTCACCCAGAATATGTCACCCAGAATATGTCACCCAGAATATGTCACCCAGAATATGTTACCCAGAATATGTCACCCAAAAAATTATGTCACCCAGAATATGTCACCCAGAATATGTCACCAAATATGTCACACAGAATATATCACCCAGAATATGTCACCCAGAATATGTTACCCAGAATATGTCACCCAGAACACGTCACCCAATATGTCACCCAGAATATGTCACACAGAATATGTCACCCAGAATATGTTACCCAGAATACGTCACCCAGAATATGTCACCCAGAATGTCACCCAGAATATGTCACCCAGAGTATGTCACCCAGAATATGTCACCCAGAGTATGTCACCCAGAATATGTCACCGAATATGTCACCCAGAATATGTCACCCAGAATATGTCACCCAGAATATGTCACCCAGAATACGTCACCCAGAATATGTCACCCAGAATATGTCACCCAGAATATGTCACCCAGAATATGTCACCCAGAATATGTACACTGTGTGAATCACAGTCAGCCGAAAACTATACACTGTAACTTGTCTTACTCATCGCAGGTAGGAGTCACTGTGAGACCATAACATACACACTGGATGAGAAGTTTGCGTGTACGACTGTGTTCAAGTACCTCACCAAAAGGCAGCCACAGTCCGACTTCAGACGATATATTTATTACAGTTCAGTGTCGAACATCTAAACCAAACTGAACACCGGCCACATCTTCCGAGGTGTCATCCTTGTCAACTTTGGTGCACTGAAGTAGAAGGTCTGGCACTCCATGTCCCTCTGCTCCTTCTTCCCAAAGTGTGCTGGCAAGGAAAAGAGGAGAGGGAAAGAGGGAGAGGGAAAGATGGAGAGGGAAAGATGGAGAGGGAAAGGAGGAGAGGGAGAGGGAAAGGAGGAGAGGGAAAGATGGAGAGGGAAAGATGGAAAGTGAAAGATGGAGAGGGAAAGATGGAGAGGGAAAGGAGGAGAGGGAAAGATGGAGAGGGAAAGATGGAGATTGAAAGATGGAGAGGGAAAGATGGAGAGGGAAAGGAGGAGAGGGAAAGATGGAGAGGGAAAGATGGAAAGTGAAAGATGGAGAGGGAAAGATGGAGAGGGAAAGGAGGAGAGGGAAAGATGGAGAGGGAAAGAGGGAGAGGGAAAGATGGAGAGGGAAAGATGGAGAGGGAAAGATGGAGAGGGAAAGGAGGAGAGGGAAAGATGGAGAGGGAAAGATGGAGAGGGAAAGATGGAGAGGGAAAGATGGAGAGGGAAAGATGGAGAGGGAAAGATGGAGAGGGAAAGAGGAGAGGGAAAGAGGAGAGGGAAAGATGGAGAGGGAAGATGGAGAGGGAAGATGGAGAGGGAAAGATGGAGAAGGGAAAGGATGGAGAGGGAAAAGAGGGAGAGGGAAAGAGGGAGAGGGAAAGACGAGAGGGAGGGAGAGGAAGATGGAGAGGGAAAGAGGGAGAGGGAAAGATGGGAGAGGGAAAGGGAGAGAAGAGGGGAAAGATGGAGAGGGAAAGATGGAGAGGGAAAAGGAGAGGGAAAGATGGAGAGGGAATGATGGAGAGGGAAGAGATAAAAAGAGGGAAAGATGGAGAGGGAAAGATGGAGAGGGGAAAAGGAGGAAGAGGGGAAAGACGAGAGGGAAAGATGGAGAGGGAAAGATGGAGAGGGAAAGGAGGAGAGGGGAAAGATGGAGAGGGAAAGATGGAGAGGGAAAGATGGAGAGGAAAGATGAGAGGAAGATGGAGAGGGAAAGATGGAGAGGGAAGAGGAGAGGGAAAGAGGAGGGAAAGTGGAGAGGGAAAGAGGAGAGAAAGAGGGAGGAAGATGAGAGGAAAAGAAGGAGAGAGGGAAAGAGGAGAGGGAAAATGGAGAGGGAAAGAGGAGGGAAAGGAGAGAGGGAAAGGGAGAGGAAAGAGGAGAGGAAGATGGAGAGGGAAAAGGAGAGGAAAGAGGAGAGGGAAAGATGAGAGGGAAAGTGGAGGAAAGGAGAGGGAAATGGAGAGGGAAAGAGGAGAGGGAAAGATGGAGAGGAAGATGGAGAGGGAAGATGGAGAGGGAAAGATGGAGAGGGAAAGAGGGAGGGAAAGAGGGAGGGAAAGAGGGAGGGAAAGGGAGAGGGAGATGGAGAGGGAAAGAGGAGAGGGAAGATGGGAGGGAAAGATGGAGAGGGAAAGAGGGAGAGGGAAAAGAGGGAAAGGAGAGAGGGAAAGAGGGAGGGAAGAGGAGAGGGAAAGGGAGAGGGAAGAGAGGAGAGGAGAGGAAGTGGAGAGGGAAGAGGGAGGAAAGGGGAAGATGAGGGAAAGAGAGAGGGAAGAGATGGAGAGGGAAAGAGGAGAGGGAAAGAGGAGAGGAAAGATGGAGAGGGAAAGATGGAGAGGGAAGAGGAGAGGGAAAGATGGAGAGGGAAAGATGGAGAGGGAAGATGGAGGGAAAGAGGAGAGGAAGTGGAGAGGGAAAGATGGAGAGGGAAAGAGGAGAGGGAAAAGAGATGGAGGGGAAGAGGAGGAGAGGGAAAGTGGAGAGGGAAAGATGGAGAGGGAAAGATGGAGAGGGAAGAGGGAGAGGGAAAGGGAAGGAGAGGAAAGGATGGAGAGGAAAGATGGAGAGGGAAAGAGGGAGGGAAGGAGAGAGGAAGATGGAGAGGAAAGAGGAGGGAAAGAGGGAGAGGGAATGAGAGGGAAGATGAGAGGAAAGATGGAGAGAGGAGAGGAAGAGGGAGGAAAGGGAGAGAGGAGGAAGGGAAAGAGAGAGGGAAAGATGGAGAGGGAAAGAGGAGAGGGAAAGATGGAGAGGGAAAGATGAGAGAGGAGGATGGAGAGGGAAGATGAGAGGAAAGAGGGAGGGAAAGGGAGGGGAAAGAGGAGAGGGAAAGAGGAGAGGAAAGATGGGAGGGAAAGATGGAGAGGGAAAGAGGAGAGGAGAAGGGAAAGGAGGAGAGGGAAAGGGAGAGGGAAAGAGAGAGGAGGGAAAGAGGGAGAGGGAAGAGGAGAGGGAAAGATGGAGAGGGAAGAGGAGAGGAAAGAGAGGGAAGGGAGAGAAAGGAGGAGAGAGGAGAGAGGAGAGAAAGATGGAGAGGGAAAGATAGAGAGGGAAAGATGGAGAGGGATGGTTATCCTCCATGGCCCAGGCCAAAAGCTGTGTCAGTTATTGATGTCAGCAAAGTACCAAGGCTTACATTACCATGTTGCTATGATTTGACATGTTAAGTTGAGATTGTCCTCAGCCATGGCGGCAGAGCTCTTGCACAAGAAGCTTTACTCTCTATTGAACCCCCAAAAGTCTTCTGAAGTCAAAGTATGGCTGCCTTTATGACGAGGTATAGAAAACCAGCGATGGAAGGAAAAGTCTCATTCAGTGTGTACTTATGGTCTCACAGTGATTCCCAGGTGAAATGAGTGAGACAGAGTGCATGTTGTGGGTGAGCTCCTGAGTGTTAAGCTGGGGAACGCACAACAACACATCAAGTCATCTATAGTGTCCCTACGGCAGATACATCTCAGGGATATGTAATGTAATGCAATGTAATATAAATGCTTGCCGTCAGCGCCTGGGCTTTATCACAGTTCTTGATTAAACCATTGACGCTTGGGGTAACAGCAAAGTGAGAGGCTGTATGACCAGTGGCTTTCCCACTCATGGAATTCCACTTTACAGCTTAGTCTTTAGTGATCGACTATGACTCTCTGACTAGGAGGCTTGACTCGCACAGTCCTTATGTGCTGCAGCCCTGGGGGCTGGTTGGCCTTTGGAGAACATCTCCAACGCTGACTGCCGAGAGAGTGGGGATGTACTGTGGGCTAGGCATCTCCACTATAATCAAATTTCTGCCCAGTTTCCAAAACAGCAGCTACCTTCTCTGCTGTTTTGGAGGTCATCGTCCGACACGACGGACAAACATACAATATAAATCCAATGTAACATAATGCAATGTATTAATATGCAGTATAATGTAATGTAATGCAATGTCTCAGAGTCACAATCATTTCTGTTTCAGTGTTACTTCCGTCACCTTGTCGAATGTCAATGTTCTGTTCGTGACAATAAAGCAAATTCTTCTAGTTTTTTCTTTGATATAATTGTCAGTTATGTGCCTAGATTGTCATGTCCTTTATTTCATCAATATTTTTCATTTGCTTTATTTCAAGTCTTACATTTGTTAGCTTGCAAAAAAAGAAAGAAAGAAAGAAACAGTGAATTAACAGGACAGGACAGGACAGGACAGAACAAGACAGAACAGAATAGGACAGAACAGAACAAGACAGAACAGAAGACGGGACAGAAGAAGACAGGACAGAACAAGACAGAACAGGACAGAACAGAACAAGACAGAACAGAACAAGACATAGCAGAACAAGACAGGACAGCACCAAACAAGACAAGACAGGACAGAACAAGACAGAACAGAACAGGACGGGACAAGACAGGACAGGACAAGACAGAATAGAACAAAAGAGGACAAAACAAGAACAGCACAGAACAAGACAGGACAAAACAGAGCAAGACAGAACAGAACAGGACAAGATAGGACAGAACAAGACAGAACAGAACAAGACAAAACAGGACAGGACAGAACAGAACAAGACAGAACAAGACAAAACAGAACAGGACAGGACAAGATAGGACAGAACAAGACACAACAGAACAGGACAAGCACAGAACAAGACAGGACAGGACAAGCACAGAACAAGACAAGACAGAACAAGACAAGACAGGACAGGACAAGCACAGAACAAGACAAGACAGGACAAGACAGAACAGGACAAGACAGGACAGGACAAGCACAGAACAAGACAGGACAGAACAAGACAAGACAGAACAGGACAAGCACGGAACAAGACAGGACAGAACATAACAAGACAGGACATAACAAGACAGGACAGGACAAGCACAGAACAAGACAAGACAGAACAAGACAGGACAGAACTCAAGAAGACAGAACAGGGTAGGACAAAACAAGACAGAACAAGGCAAGGCATTCAGGAAAACACAGGACATGACAGAGCAAAACAGAACAGAAAAGGACATCATTTATAGCTGCAGAACCTCGTGAGGCTTATACAGTAATAATTTTTTTAAAGTTTATGTTCCCCATTTTCCAGTACAATCTACATAAAACACAAAAGACTTTTCTTTAAGTCACCTTCTGCAAGCAACTCTTTGGATGAGCCAGACACAAGTGAGCCATTCAAGGCTTGGTCTCTTCTGTAAGTTTAACGTTTGTGTTTAGGGGCAGATAGTTCAAGGTCAGTTAGGAACTGACCTGGTGTGTCCGATTTCTTGTTTAAGCCTGACCTTTGTGGCTCTGTGGACAGACAGTTCAGGATCGATTGGGTCATGACCTGATGTGTCGGAGGATGTATTGTTACCTGCCTGACGACCCTGGCTTTTGTGCCTCCATCGTGGCCCAGGAATACACGGTCTGCAACACGAACAAGGTCAGTACTATCCTGAAGCTCAGATATGGCAGCTACTTCTGAACTCAACTCATTTTTAAAAGGGGTTCATTTCATTTTATAGAGGGGCATTATTAGGCGTCACCTAGAATTCAATCCACGTATGTGAAATCTGACTTCAAGATATGGTTGCGGTGCACACGATTCAAGATAGCCGATAAATACAAAAGTGACATCAGTAAAACGTCAAAACTCTAAAGCGTGGCTTGTTTTCTTCTTTCTGACTTGATCAACTCTTTATCAGTGGATCGGTGGTCTAGAGGTAACGCGCCTGCCTAGAAAGCCAAAAGTCCGGGTCCGAAGAATTCGGTGGTTTGATCCCCGTTTGGGCGCGAAACTTTTCCCCCATACAAACCGAGGTCCCATGTGTTACACATAATTATTCAACGCACGGGAAAGAACTCACGGCAACAAGAGAGTTGTCCCTGGCAAAATTCTTAGAAAAGAGCCACTCCTATAGGGAAACAAATACAGCTGCAGACAGGAAAAGAAAAAAGTAATGGGTGGCGCTGCTCTGTGGCAACGCGCTGTCCCCGGGAGAGCATCCCGAATTTCACGCAGAGAAATCGATTGTGACTTGAAGTGGTATGAATAGAATAGAGTAGACAACTTACTTTTTTCATCGTGGGACAATTTTTCTTTTTATCTCAGAAATGTAATCTTTACACCAATGTTGTTCAGTTTGACAAACAACTCCAACACAAGAATGTTTACTTTGACAAAGTCTCCTCACTGTAAAGACTGGGTGTTGTCTGTGTAGAGCAAACTTTGTGGTCACTCTACTGCATGAGACAAAACTGTCACAAAATGATACAGTTTTGTCCGTATACAAACTGTCTCCATAAATTACACGAAAATTATCTGCTTTGTGAAACAGAGAGATCTTGTGTTAGACACACCAAAAGTGTCCGAAATGCGGTATTGTTGTGTGCCCATAATTATTATGTTCTGCTATATGCAGTTTTATTTTCTTTTATTTTCTGGCGATCAAATGGAGAACGTGTTGGCATTGGAGCGACGGGTGCTGGAGAACCATGGTGTGGTGGGGTGTCGTTTTCCCAATGGGAATATATATATATATATATATATATATATATATATTCAAGACACAACACCCAAAAAGTCATAAAAGAAATATCAGCAGAAAACCTTAACTCTCACTTTGCAAACATTGCTGAATCTATAATATCAAATAATAGAACAACAACAAATGAGCTGACAGAATTAAAACATTCACACTCTCACTCACTCAGTCCCTTGTCCCAAAGGACGTAGGTGGGACATGAGAGAAGACGCAACAGAGATCTTTTTCCATGCTTCACGATCCTGTGTGGCTAGTAGAAGGTGTTGCAGGGGTTGGGCGGTCCACACTTTGATGTTGTCATTAAAACATTACTGTTCATCAAAAAGCATTTCTTCTGAATTTATCATACCCCCAATCACAATAACAGAAGCGCTTAATAGCTTACTCAAATTAAAACAATCAGGATTAAGAGACCTTGACAAAATAGATAGAAAAATATTAAAAACCAGCGCATATGCTATAAGTGATACTCTAACGTATATCTTTAACTTGTGTATTGACAAGAATTATTTCCCATTGAAGTCTAAATGAGCCAAAATAATACCTTTACACAAATCAGGAGACCAACCAATCTGTCTAACTATAGACCAATATCCATACTATCAGTCCTATCTAAACTATTAGAAAAACATGTACAATTTCAACTGCATTCTCATTTTAAAACCCATGATCTAATTAATGAAAACCAGTCAGGATTTCGTGAAAACCATTCTTGTCATACTGCCCTAAAACAACTGACCGAGCGATGTCTTTTGAATATCAATAATAGTGAAATTACGGGAGTCCTCTTTTTAGACTTTGCTAAAGCTTTTGATGTTATAAGCCACTGTCTCATTAAACAATTAAAATGCTACAGAATTTCCTGTTAAGCATTATCATTTTTAGATTCATTTCTCAGTAATGGTCAACAGCTTGTTGAAATCGGGCGCAGGAGATCAACCTTATTACCTGTGATATATGGTATACCACAGGGATCAATACTAGGACCACTTCTTTTCTCTATTTATATTAATGACCTTCTCTGTTTATATTAATGACCTACCTCTGCATATTCATTGGTTCATGTGAAGTGTTTGCTGACGATACATCAATTCCATGTAGCAACAGTAATCCTAACCAGCTTGTGAATGATATGCAGGCAGATATTGATAAACTCATTGAATGGACAAAACTCAATCATAATGTCTCTTAATTCAAACAAAACAAAATGTATGTTTATAAACGACTCGGAATAAAAGGCAGAAATTGCGTTTTCCGTTCGCCCCAATATTTATCCAAGGACGAAAAATTGAAGAAGTGGTTTCACACAAAGTACTAGGTGCAGTAATTGACAATGATTTATCTTGGTCAGAACACATAGCCACTTCAGGAAAACGAATCTCAGTAAGACTATATCGACTTAGAAAAATCAAACATTTTCTAAACCTACAATCACGAAAACTATTCTTTCACGCACATATTCTATCTCTTATAAATAATGTTTCAACCTTATGTGATAGTGCTAGTGAAACAAACCTAAAGCATATAAGCCGTCTATATTAAAAAAAAAAGTTGTCAAACTAATCCGATTGAATCTTAATACATTGACCACCAACAACTACAAAGACTTAGATATTCTTCCACTCAAAGACAGTCTGCATTTCAACAAGTGTCTATGTATGTACAATAATTATATTAAACGGAAAAAGCCCCCCCCCCCAAAAAAAAAAAAAAAATTGTGAAAAAGTTTGCATTAATAAAAACAAGCCTACACATAGATTGTCTTTGCCCAGGCCCCATAACAATCTCTATATGTCAAGCCTTACTTATAGAGGAAGAACAGTGTGGAATAGTCTACCTATCTCTTTAAAATCAGCTCCTTCGAAACAAACGTTCAAGAAATTCTTGAAGAAACATCTGATGGACAAATTGTAAGTCCCCTTTTATACTCGAGGTTACCTTACATCTGGCTACTTTGTTGTTATTCCTACCTTTGTTATTTGTATTTTCTTCATTTGTTGCATGACTTGAGCTTATGTTTATACTGTCTTGGTTTTGTTTTATCTTGTCTTATGAGTCTTGTTTTTGTTGGTTTTTGCTTTTGTTTTTGGGGTGGTTTTTGTTTTGTTTTTTTGTTTGGGTTTATTTTGGGGGGGGGGGGGTTCCCTTCATTTATCTGTATGACTTGAGCTTTTGTTATACTGTCTTGATTTGCTTTATCATGTTCTGTTAGTCTGGATTTATATTTTAAAAAATCTCCATAAATTTTTGTCTTCAACATGTGTAAACATTGTATTGTGATTGCTTTTATATGTAAATTTTCTTGATTTTCTTTTTTGGTGAGGGCAGGATGGAAAAAAAGTTGTATAAACTTAATCTTTTACCCTCAATAAAGATCATTTTGACTTGATTTGACTTCACTTTATATATATATATAATGTTTGGTGTTTTGAGGGTTTTTTTAAATAATAATAATGAATGGAACTTATATATCTTGCAAAAACAAATCAAAGCACTTGCATTCATCTTACTCTAACACATGCAACAAGTTATAATTAATAATTTTTACAAATTCAAATGTATACACACACGCGCACGCACGCACACGCACGCACGCACGCACGCACGCACGCACGCACACACACACACACACACACACACACACAGGTTGTGCACTTTGGCAGGGTGATGGGGGTTTGGGCTGTTGAGCGCAAGGACAGAAATGAGATGAAACAAGAGGGGAAAGTTTTAGGTTTGAAATAAATGTGTCTTGAGGCTGGATTTAAAAGTGTCATAAGTAGGCTTTTGAGGAAGGGAGAGAGGGGGGTCATTCCAGATCGATGGACCAGAAATAGAGAAAGACCAACGGCCAACAGTGGATTGGTTGAATCTAGGTATTCGTAGGCACAAGGTATCTGCAGTAGAGCGGAGGGAACGAGAAGGAGTGTACAAGTGAAGACAATCACAGAGGTAGGAGGGAGCTGTTTTGTAGAGACATTTGTAACAGAGGGTACTGATCTTATAGTTTACTCTCTGTAACACAGGCAGCCAGTGGAGAGATCGCAGGAGAGGAGTAATATGCTCAGATGTTTTTGCTTCTGAGGACTAGTCGAGCGGCAGAGTTTTGTATACATGTTGAAGGGAGTGGATTGATGATGCTGACAGACCAGCCAGAAGAGAATTGCAATAGTCCAGACGTGAGAGAATGAGAGACGTGGCTAGTTTGGATGTTGCATCAGTGGACAGGTACTTCAAACTGCACTAATACGCCGTTATTCATAGTAGCATGACTGGCAGGTTTGGGTGATGAATTTTTGCATGGAGAGTGTGTCGTGGATAATGACCCACAGCAGTGGATAGAGTGACAGACATATTGCCGAATTCTATTGAAGCTGTTGTGGTGGAAGACAGTTTGTGTTTCGTACCTACAAGCAAGGCTTCGGATTCTTTTTGCATTTAGCTGTAACTTGTTCTGTATCATCCAATTTTGAATGTCTTGAAGGCAGTAGGACATATTAATCAAGAGATATGGCAGATTTTCAGGAGTATCACTGCTCAGAATCTGAGAGTCATCTGCATAAAAATGATGGCTGATCTTATGACGATTTATTATATGTGAAAGTGGAGCAGTGTAGAGAGTGAAAAGAACAGGTCCAAGAACTGATCCCTGTGGGACACCACATTCCAGTTTGACAGGTGATGATTGAATCTTGTTTACTGCAACTGTTTGGAATCGGTCTGTGAGGTATGAACTAAACCAGGTGAGGGTTGTGCCTGTAATAACAAACGTGCTTTGGAGGCGGGAGAGAAGAATTGAATGGTCTATAGCATCAAAGGCTGCAGATAATTGAGAAGAGAGAGAAGGGAGATTTTTTTTCCTGAGTCAGAAGCGTGTAGAAGCGTGTTTAAGGTGTGGACTAGGGTGGTTTTGGTACTGTGGTTGACGCAATAGGCAGATTGAAAATGGGGAAGGAGATTATTTGAATGAAGATGGCTGTTGAGTTGTTTCAGAACAACTTTTTCAAGGACTTAAGAAATGAGAGGTTGGTTAGATACAGGTCTATAGTTTTTCAGAGTGTTAGGGTCGAGGTCGTGCTTTTTTAGTAGGGGTGTGTAACTATTGCAGTTTTGAGAGCTGTTGGGAAAGTTCCTGAAAGAAGTGATGAATTTAATATTTTTGTGATGGTGGATATAAGCTGTGGAAAGCACTGAATGAAAAGAGAAACAGGCACAAGATCAAGATCACATGATTTTATTGTCGCGATTTCATTATCCCTTTTTGGATGAAAGAAAAGGAGAGGAATGTCAGCAAATTGGGGATCAGGAGGGGCAGGGTAGAAAGAAGTCTGATCCAATCTGGAGTGAATGTTTGCGGACTTTGTCGGAGAAGAATGAAGAGAATGTAGCAGGAAGTTCAGAGTGGCTGTGAACAGTACGCAGAGGGCTTGCCTTTGCAGATCCAAGGAGAGTTGAGGCGAGGGAGAAAAGATATTTCATGGTTGTGGCATCAAGAACTTGAGCAGAGTAGTAGTTTGTCTTTGCTGAATGAATCAGGGTTTTGACTTTGTTTATTTGTTTTCGCAAGAGCTGTTTGTTTATTTGAGTTTTTGTTTTTTGCCACTGCCACTCTAGTTGTCGATGTTTGTGCTTTGCGACCAGGATATCGTGAGTGTACCATGGGGCACAGGGCCTATCAGGCAGGAAAAGATCGGTGGGAGGTGCATGCTCATCAAGCAGTTGGCTGAGAACTGTGTTGTAGTGTTTAGCAGGGTCAGTGTGGTCAGGGATTTGTGATAGGCGTTCAGCAGCTTGTGAAGAGAAATTTTGAATGTCAATGGCCTTGAGATTGCAACGGGTGACACGCTTTTTCTTTTTGATAGGCCTTGCGATATTCAGAAAGAAAAGAATGGCAGAATGGTCAGAAAGCAGTTGATTAGTGACAGATACAGATGTGACAAGATCTTGTGAACCATCAGTAATAAGCCAGTCTAAGATATGACCTGATTTGTGAGTTGGTTCGTTTTTTGCTGTTGGGTTTGCTTGTTTGTATTTTTACAGGTTTTTTTTATGTTGTTGGGTTTTTTTCATCTTAATTTGAAGGATGATATAAGCAGACTTCCCTGACATGGCCAAGTTTTGTTTACCACAAGGAACGGAAGAAGTGAAAAGCAATGTCATTTGCTGTTTGTTGTTGTTTGTTTGCTGTCGTTTGTTTGTTATTGTTTGTTTTTGTTGTTGTTGTTCCTAGGCTAGAGCTTCAAAGTTCACCAAGGATGAGATTTTTGTGTATGCCACCATTTTGCCCACCATTAAGGTAGCCACAGTCCGATGGGTTTGTTAATGTTGAGGAAGAAATGAAAGTGAACACTAATGAGAGGTTTGGAATGACACAGGTTGGCAGCGCTTGTATAGCGCTCTTGGTTGGTGGAGCTTTAAAACAAGTGAAATGAAATCAAAGCAAAGGTTTCAGTGTGTGTGTGTGTGTGTGTGTGTGTGTGTGTGTGTGTGTGCGCGCGCATGCTTGCTTGCTTGCTTGCTTATACGGACCATTTTCTGTTTCAGTGGTGCGAAAAGGGAAAGTGCGTCTTCCACGAAGATGCCCCTTCCACTGTCCGTGAGTATTGTTAGTGAGCTGGTTAGTTAAGTGGTTAGATCAGTTATTATCTGTTTATTGTTGATCTGTCAACAGGTACAGCAACTTCCCACAAGCATAGAGTTCTGAATCAATATGAGTTATTCATTCATTTATCTATGTATTCATTTATTTATTCCTTCCATCAATTTATGTGCTAGTTCATTTAGTTTTCTTTATTTATTTCAGTATTTATCTACAGTGCTAACCTAGCATTCTCATTTAACTTTAAAAAAATCAAACCGTTCACAACACACACACACACACACACACACACACACACACACACACACACACACACACACACACACACACACACACACACACACACACGGGACGGGATAGGGATAGCCTGGTAGTTAAAGTGATGTATTCGTGATCTGCTGATCCGGGTTCGATTCTCGTTCAAGAGGATTTTTCCTCTGGAGTTAACATAAGTGCCGACTCCACTCCCCCCAAAAGTCCTTCGGATGAGACTACAAACCGAGACCCGTGTGCGAACGCACGCAGAACATCTTGCACACACGCTAAAACCCGTTCCGCTTTTCGGAAGAGTAGGCCATTGTGTGCCGGTGGGGACGGACGACAAAGTGTACAAATCTGTATACACACGGGGACTGGATGAAAAAGGCACATGAGTGCTTATTCCATCATTCTCGAAATAAAAGAACACACACACACACACACACACACACACACACACACACACACACACACACACACACACACACACACATATCATTACTTACTGTGGTTTTTTGTTGTTGTTTATTTTGTTTGGGGGTTGTTTGATTTTTGCTGCCTCATTCACTATGACGTTCCTGTCCTGCTGTTTCCACACCGCTCATTCCACCCTCCCCGCCACAACCATATGTACCCAGATTCGTTAGGTTTCATCTTCAGGGTCGGAAGCCCACAGAGAACCAATCAATATCAGGCCGCCATGGGGCTACCAGCCAAAAAGGCCCTGCACTGCTGTTGGGTCACTTTGGATGTGTTCATTGGTGCATGTTCTGAGCTAACATGCGCAGGACACCACCTACTAAGCCCCCTACTAACGGCAGTATTAGCTCAGTCGCGGAGCCAGACTAAGTGAGTTGCCCACTCGAGGTGGCAGCCACCACAACGTCCCTCCAACGACCGTCCCCGAGGAACCTCCAGTCCCAAAGGCTTTGACACAAACTCACCACAGGCACAGAAGTGTATGGGGAAACCGAATCTGAGGTCTCCATGAGACCAGAGCAACTGGGACCACCGAATCAGAGGCAATTTTTTGTATTGCATGATGATCAATGATAATGGGGATGATGTAATGATGGCTGCTATGGAAGTGCATGTGCTTTGAGACTACTTAACAGGGCTGTACTCTACCCGTACTATCATAATAATTGTATCTGGGGTCAACGGGATACCTGCAGTGTTGGTCAGGTAATTTGAGCAACACTCTCAAACCCGCATCCGTAAAGTGGATGACGCTCGACTGTGTGGTCCCAGTCTTCCCACTGAGCCCACAGCACACTCACTCTGGGTAGGAACAAAAAATTATCCCTTTGACTCTTATGGGATTCAAACCTGCGACCTTCCAGTCCATAGACCAAGGCACTAACCACAGCGCCATGGCAGCTGGTGTGTTCTGGATTGTGTGTGTGTGTGTGTGTGTTGTCAAAGTGTCATTCACACAGACAAGACAGGGGCTTTGCCCATCTCATTTCGGACCACCCTGCTGACGTGTCCACAGCAAACTGCCCACAGGGGGACGACAGGGGCTACGACTGTCACAACGCCGACTGTTCTAACAGCAAGGTCAAGGACGCCTACTGTTGTCGCACATGCGCACTGCGGCGAGGCGTGACCATTTCCGCTGACATCACGGTATCCACTGTTGCTGACCTTGCTCAGAACGAGGCTCAACCTAAACCGCCCACTACCTCCGCTATTCTCCCACACACGTCCATCATGACGTCAGCAAGATCTTCATCCAGCACTGTGAAGATCACGCCAGGTCATTCTGACGTCACAGTGGAGATGACAACAAGAGTCTGTGATGATCTGGCCTGTCAGTGTCGGCGCCACTGGTCACTTCTCTGCCTCTACCTCCTCAGCGGGTCAGCTGAACACTGAACATAAGCGTGTTCACTGTTAAACGTGGGGGGTTGGTTGTGTTGGTTTTGTTGATAAGGCAGGGAGGGGTTAGTTAGGTTTGCCTGTATCTTGTCTCTGTGAATGAAACTTTGACACACACACACACACACACACACACACACACACACACACACACACACACACAATCCAGAACACACCAGCTGTCATGGCGCTGTGGTTAGTGCCTTGGTCTATGGACTGGAAGGTCGCAGGTTTGAATCCCATAAAGGATCCTTTAAGCTGTGGTGGATTTTTGTGTGTGACGTAAGACATGGGCATTTCAGTTTTGTCAATGGCAGAAGACTCCCTCTCTCTCTCTTCTCTCTCTCTCTCTCTCTCTCTCTCTCTCTCTCTCTCTCTCTCTCCTCTCTCTCTCTCTCACCCATCCTTCACCTTCACCTATCCCGTAGTCTAGTAGACCGTTTGGGCGCCACTGAAGATTTTGCAGCCAGCTTTCTCCACTCCTCGCAGTTCTCAGCTTTCAGGCAGTATATCGCTCCACTCAAGGCCAGTCCACTCTGATGTGTCGTCTTCCCATCGTTTTCTCTGTCGGCCTCTTCCTCTCCCTCCTTGTACTGTTCCCTGTAGCACAGTCTTGGCCAGTCCAGATGTTCGTGTAACCCCCCTCTCCCCTCTATATACACACACACACACACGGGGAAGAAAACAAGTGAACTGCACTAACCAAACACATTTCTTCATGGTTACTAAAGTGATTTTGCACAGATAAACAGAAACTTACAAGCTCACACTAAAAGATGCAATTTTATGATAACAGCATTTGAAACATTTTGCGATGGGGCGGAGGGGGGGGGAGGAGGGGGTTGACCGTTACGTTGACCTTCTCTGACCTTTTGACCCTGAATGAGCTATTGTCAAAGGTCACGGTAGTGATGGTTATTAGTCCTCCTTCCTTGGTACCTACAGTTTTTATATAGATTTATATTTTTTAAAAATTCTATTACTTTTTACATAATCATAATGTCTGGTTAGTTGTACAATTCATGTTTGTGTATAATGTATTCAGATTATTTTTTGCTTTGTGTAAATGTTATACATTTTTCAAAAAGTTAAACGAGAAAAGAATTGAGTTATTATTAAAGTTCTTTGTTACATAGTTGTACTACAATGATTGTTTCTGCTGTTGTTATCTTTTGTTGTTGTAGTAGTAGTAGTAGTAGTAGTAGTAGGAGGAGGAGGAGGAGGAGGAGAAGGAGGAGGAGGAGGATGATATTTTCATTATTGTCGTTATTGTTGTTATTGCTATTGTTGGTTTTTTAACACTATATTTTACTACTACTATCATACTTTTTAGTACCATTTTATCATTACCTCTTCTGTTGTGGGGATTTTTGTTTGTGATGGTCTAATTCTTGTTATTTTGGGTGTATGCTATATCTTATAAGATTTTCATTTTAAAGAAAAACTGAAAAAGGTTTGGATTTTTAAAAAAATCCTTTGCACCTTACAGAGTCATGTTGTCAGGAGAAAGAATACAACAATTCTGTGACCGTCCAATCCTGATATCAAAGGGTGACATTTGGAGGGGGAAAAAAACAATAGAAAGTGTACTTTAAAAGGATAGAAGGTGTCTCACAACCTGAGGGTCGCTAGGGGGCGAAGTGTCCCAGGCCTCAGCTTCCCTACAGCCAGCATCTTGAAGGTGGCGCCCTTCTCCTCTCCCTCAAAAGCGATTGTTGCAAATTGAATATGAAAAGAAATAAGTAGATACCTTTACGCCTTGGGTTAAGAGATTTAAAAGGATATGGGAGGCGGTTTGAAGGGTGTGTTTAGAGTAGAGTGTGAATGGTGTATATCAGCTGTCTGACAAGCTAGCTATGCACGCTTAGACAATGTACATCTGACAGGCAGTAGCTGCACAGAAGCCATTGTTCACGTCTCCCCAGAGATAGATACAGAACCACACGTTCCCCCAATGAACAGCTCCCACAGTTTCGCTCTTTTCTCCTCTTCTCTCCTAACTCCCTGAGCAGTTACTGGGTCCCTCGCTGCACTGCGCTGCACTGAAGTTAGCTCCTGGCTGTGTCTCCTGGGCAAGTTGTTGAACCTGGCGGCGGAGCCCATCCCTCTCCAGGCTGCAGGCTGGGGTGTTTTCGGGAGACGTAACCAACAGAATTCTTGTTGAATTTCGGGTTCTTAAACGTGTGTGTTTTATTTTCTGCATGCGCATAAACACAAAGGACTGTAGGGCACTGGCGGGTCTGCGCTTTAAGTCAGCCTAGGAGATGATTAAGTCTGCTCCCTTGATTCACCAGACCCCGCTGCCGAGACTTCATTGACCCCCAGGTTCAAAGGTCAAAGGCTGTGTCCTCTCAGCTGTAGCCTCTGACAATTTGCAAATGGATGAAAACAGGAGCAGGTAATCAGGTACAATTCTGTCAGAAGTCCGAACATGTGTGTGTGTGTGTGTGTGTGTGTGTGTGTGTGTGTGTGTGTATCCTTTTGATAGGAAAAAGGATCCCTAAAGAACATAAGGCACATGGATTTGTACCACTATTATTTTCATGTATTTTCCTTTTCTTTCTATTTTTCATCTTTTGCTGGCAGCGGTGGTAGACCACAAGAATATCTATTTATTCTTAGGGCAGCAATAGACACTTCTGAATTATGGGTGTCTTGCTGTTATGTACCTCAGAGGATAAGTGAGGGAGGATTCAAACACTGCGGGACCTCTGAAGAGTGCTCAACCAGGAGCTGAAACTCGAGTCAGGTCAGGCCAAAGGCATGGTTCTTACTCAATTATTCCCCAAATGCTGCCGTCAAAGTTTTATCTTATAGTGAATGGGTTTTTTCTCGAATCTTGGACAAAAATCATTTTTATGATAGGAATGAAGTTGTAACTGGTTATCTGCACTTGTTTTTCTTCACTATATTTTGTCAATTATATATATATATATGTATATATATATATATGTATATATATGTGTGTGTGATTATTAACCAGTGTTGGAGGTTTATGTGTAGTTCATCTTCCTCATCATCAGTCCCTTGACCAAGATGGTCACTGGGAGAGGTGGGTGGGGGGGGGGGAGACACGAGGGACACTCTGTCTTCAGTCTTGTCCAGGCTGGCCAGTCTGTCTTCAGCCTTTCACGCAGCAGCAACAGCACAGCCACGTCCAGGCCTGGCCAAGCGGTGATGCTCTCCATCCAGCTCTTGTTATGATCAGGACCACTAAGCTGGCTGGGCCTGATTCCTACACTGCTTTTTTATGTTGGCCGTCGTCAGAGGCCGTCAGTTTAGAAGACCTTGTTCGTCCCTGCTATTTTAAAGAGAAACATGTTTTCCTTTTCCCAGTTTACCAAGTAATTTAATTATAAAAAAGGATAACGGAAGAAATTATCCATATGTTACCACACACAGCTCCTTTATCATTACGAACATGATTTTGCAAAAATCAACAAACAAAGCTTTATTTCAGAAGTCATAATATGGCTGCCTTGGTGATGGGCAGAAACAATCGCATACGCACAATTCTCACCATGGGTGAACCTCAGAGCTCATGCCGAGAAACGACAAATCAACAAATCAACAAAAGTTTAAAAGACTGAGAGAAACCTAAAATTGATTTTTGAAAATGTAAACATTTTTACAAAAAACGAAGTGCGCTGGCACACGCGTCGTACACACACATCACACACACACATCACACACACACACACACACACACACACACGATTGCACACTTTCACTTACTATTCAACTCGTGTTTTATTAGAGAACGAGGACTTTCCAGACAATCTCTCAACCCAAGTATGCCTGTCTCTTTCAGAGGTCTGTTATTGGTTGGTCATTTCAAATCCCTGCAATACCACACAGTACATGTTTTGGATCTGATCTTCTGTTCTGTGGCAATGCTCCTGCACCCACGCCCCTCATTCTGATCTTATCTCCACAGCAACACTCGGCCTTGTTCGAACAGTGTACCACTTCAAGAGGATGTTTCCCCTGGAATTAATTAACATCAGTGCCGACTCCACTCTCCCCAAAAATTCTTTCGGATGAGACTATAAACCGAGGTCTGTGTAAGAACGAACGCAGAACATCTTGCGCACACGTTAAAACTCGTTCCGCTTTTCGGAAGAGTAGACCTGTGTGCCGGTTGGAACAGTTGACAAAATTTACAAACCCGCATACACACGGGGGCTGTGGATGTAAAAAAACAAAAAAAGCAAACCAGTGCTTATTCCATTGTCCTCGAAATCAACACAATAAAAATCAAATAAATAAATTATTACATAAATAAAAAAATACCTTTGGAGTCAGACGTGTTGGTAGACACAGGTAACACGTCCGTCTAAAGCGCCAGAGGTCCCAGGTTCAAGTCGTAGTGGAGCCCGACCTTTTCCCCCATCCACAAGGCCATCATTGGTGGTCTGGGTGCTAGCCTTTTGGTTGCCATGATAAACCCATGTCATGAGTGCGCTAAACATTTAGTACACGTAAAACAAAACCTCGAGAACAAGAGTTTTCCACGGAAAAAATAACTCTCAAAGACAAACAAGCACATAATATCCATACAGAAGAAAAACAAAATTAAATGGGTGGCGCTGCTCTTGTGGCGACTCGCTCTCCCCAGATAGAAACTCTTCCGTGACTGGAACTGTTATTCAATACAATATATTACAATAAAATGCAATGAAATGCAATGCAACACAACACAATACATTACAATACAACACAATACTTTACAATACTTTACAATACCGTACAATGCAGCGCAGTACAACACAACACAACACAAAACTACCGTACAACAGCACTGCACGCCACACAGCACCATACCACACAATACAATGGAGAACTTCTACAGCCTCTTTTTAGAGGCCACATGCTAACTAACTGTCTGGCCGTGCTTTGTACCTGGGGGTTGTGCAGAGATGTTAGAAAGGATGTCAGAAGAGGGATTTTAACCCCACTGGGATTGTCATGGGACTGGGTGCTGGTAAGGGTGGACTGGAACGCACTGGGCGGGTGACAAACGTTAGGGGCAGCTGGCTTGAGCATCAAACATGCTGGTCCGAGGTACGGGGGTGGATGTGACGGGGCAGTAATTAGATTACCTCCCATGCAATCGGAGACCTGTTGCAGCGTTGTGTTTCTAAATCGGGACACACCTGCGAATTGTGGGACACTCCGTTTCCTTGGGTGGTGGTTTAAAATACTGTGTCCCATATAATTCGCCTGTGGTAAAGTGCGTAAAAAATACTGCCCGTTTTTCGAAAAGTCGCATTTTCGCACTAAACGTCCCTCTGATTAAAATATGACAATATGTTTACTAGTGTAGTTTCTTGCGTGGTAGAATTACAGTGTCAGGCTTCTTGTATACTAATCCGTTGTCCACTTTTACCCCCTTTGGAATCAACAGATAGTCTCTGCAATGAAGGCAGTTGTACGCTGCAGGCCCTCCCAGTCTCCATAGAGCTTCATGGCCGCTGGGGTGGTATAGGTCAGTCAGGCCAGATCCTCTTTCAGAGCGCTACCTATGTAGCGGGCAAGACGCAGCACATGTTCTGTTGTCTGGCTGCCAGTCATGCTAGGCACTCATTCCTCTGTACAGCCTAAAAGTGGACAGTTGACAATAAAGCTGAAGCACTTCAAACCACGATAGTCACGGAGAAAAATCACAAAGCAAAAGGGATACTTGAACAATACACGACACCAACCATAACCTCTCCCGCCCCCCAACAGAAAACCATACCAGTAGCTGCTGCTCTTAATGGGGGAGGGATAGCCTCGTTGGTTAGAGCGCATCGCTCGTTATCTGCTGACACGGGTTCGAATCCCTTTCAATAGGAATTTTTTCTCTGGAGTTAAACATTGGTGCTGACTACTCCCGCCAAAAGTCCTTTGGATGAAACTATAGAACGAGGTCCCGTGTGCGAATGCACGTGGAACATCTTGCTCACACACATTAAAACCTGTTCCGCTTTTTCGAAGAATAGGCCATTGTGTGCCGGTGGGAACGGATGACAAAATTTACAAAACTGCATACACACGGCGACTGGATGAAAAAATGGCAGCTGAGTGCTTATTCCATTATTCTCGAAATAAAAGAATAATTAATGAATATTTGAGTGGAGCGTTCCCCAGCTTAATATTTCGGTAACATAAACACCAGAACAATCAGTGTAAAGGAGAAAAGAAGATGAGCACTCAAAGCACTTTAAATGTTATCATGAGAAAATGAACCAAATAAGTTAATAGACAGGGTTTTTTGTGGGGGGGTGGGGGTTGCAGTTTAAGGGTAAGTCAGCTATGGTCGGTGTTATCTAACACGAAAGCCACGAATAGAGCTTACTCCGCCGGGTATGGCAAGCCTGTGAGACACTATGTATAACTTTGGTTGGCCCATTGACTTCTCAGAAAATCGAAGGAAGATGAATACCAGATTTACTGTAATTGGAGTCTATATTTAGCAACCGTACTCAGCACACCAGCTTCTAGTCGACTTCCTGATAAGCCAGCCTAAGTTCACTCCTACTGAGGTCGGGTTAGCTGTGATGTCACCGGCAATATCCACACTTTTTAAAACCAGAAAAACACAGATATTTCCCCTTCCACTGAAACAACTGACATGCATGAACTCTGCTTTTTATCTGAGCAGGGATCAGCTTCTTCCGTGGACAGGAAATGAAAATGCGGAGGTTGACCTGACATGAGGAGAGTTGAACATATTGCCTGAGAATAAGCCCAGCTCTCAGGCGGCCATCTTGCTTGTGTAGACTTTATCTATCTTTGTGTTGCTGACAATCACAGCGTGTTCGTTGCACTTAGTTTATAATAATTATAGACTGTATGTGGACAGGGAGAACAGGTAGGTGTTATATTTTGACTTTAAGTAGCCTCTGTGTGTGTGTGTGTGTGTGTGTGTGTGTGTGTGTGTGTGTGTGGGGTTTCTTCAATATTCTTGTTATTTTATTTTATTCATTCTTTTATGTCGAAGATACTAATTATGCGGGTTTTTTTTTTACTCCCAATCCCAATGTGAATGCAATTGTGAAACTTGTCACCCATTCCTATCGGCACAGATGGCCTGATCTTTCAAAAGGCGGAGCAGGGTTCAACGTGTTCAAGATGTTCTGCTTGCCTACCTCGATAGGTGTGTGTGTGTGTGTTCTTGCGTGCGTATGTGTGTATGCGTGCGTGTGTGCGTGTATGTGCGCACGCGCGTGTATATTGACCTACCTTTTCTAACGTGTGTCACTCATACAAAAGCAAGTGTCTTCTTTCTACTTGATGTAGAGAAAAAAACGTTTATTTTCACCTGCACTATGCAAGTGAGGCCAGTCGACACGTGACACTGACAGCTGCACTGACCTGGTGGTGACACCTAGCCCAGGCCAACAAACCCTCTGTCAGTCAGTGATAGCAGTTAGCTTGATGTCAAGGCCTACATTAATTAACGTGTTGTTATGCCTTGACAATGTTACGTGGAGATTGTCTTCAGCCATGACACACTCTTAACCCAGCAACTGCACTAGAAGTCTGTGTTCTGTTTTAAAGGAGAAAAGCATTCCTCCGAGGTGGAGTATAGTGTATTTGGAAACAGTCCTACAGGCAGTGTTCATCCAGTGTGCACTGATAATCTGACAAGAATCCCCAGCTATGAGGAGTGAGATAGAGCGCATGTTCTGGGTAATATGCCGAGATAGAGAAGCAGACAGAGAGACACAGAGCTAGAGAATGAGAGAGAGAGAGAGAATGAGAGAGAGAGACAGCCATTCCCTTTTCCTAACTGATAATTGTCACTACACTCACCTGCAGGGTTTGTGCGGCAGGTGTCAGGACACAAGACACACCAGGTGAAGCTGTGGTCTCTGGACCAGACCTCAGCGCCCACTGGGCCCACAGCTTTCCCTCGTCAACTTCTTCCCATGTGCTGACTCATCGCGTTGCTCATTATCGCTCATGTGACAGGTAACAGTAGTTGCTGTCTGAGTGTTTGAGGAAGAAGAAGAAGAAGAAGAAGAAACAGCCTGCCATTACTCAGCTCACTAAAGGTAGTGACTGACTTAACCTCCCGAACCGTACGGCAGGGACGGTCACAACAAAACAGATTCCAAACGGATCGTTTGTCGCTCTAAACTTAGGCCTTAATCAAGCGGCTTGTGGCGTCAGGTTCAGTTCAGCTGTTTGCAATTAGGGTCTGTTCTGTCTCAAACGGTCAAGCCAATCAACGCTCAGTTTTATGGTCTGGTTGTGCGCGCACGCGCGCGCGTGCGTGCGTGTGTGTATGTGTGTGTGACTGAAGCCTTGGAACTCTCACAGACCTCCACCTTTCGTATATTTTTAACAGTTTGTGTTGCAGTTCTCCTTCTCACACTGACAGGTCCAAACGAACAGATTCAAACAGTCTCTCTGAATCACACGGATAGTTTGTCACATGCCTAACTGAACATCACAAATATTAATGCGATAAAAGATGGCTGATTCACCCAAAGGACCGAGCCACTTCAGACCTACCCCTCCACCTAAAACCTTGGAAGATCTCGCTTCCAGAGTCACCGAGCTGGAGCAAAACACAGCACTGCTGTACAGAGACCAGACAGCCATCCACGTCAAAAACAACCAGCTGACGACTGAAGTCTCAGATCATAGTACTAGTTTCACAGACCTGATAAACGCCCACAGCAAGCTGGATGCAGATAAACAACTTCTTGAAAGAGAATTCAGGGAAGTTCAGAAAGAGCATAAGGACCTCGGGCAGAAGCTTTCTGCAGTCCATTTGTACCTTGACGTGTTCCAGGCAGATCACAGGAAGGTGAAGGAGGAACAGAACAAGTTGAATACAGAGATAAACAACGTCAGGGACGAGTGTCAGGTAGAGATAAACAACGTCAGAGCCGAATATCAAGCAGAGCTAAACGACATCAGAGATAAGCATCAGGCAGAGATAAACGACGTCAGAGCTGAATATCAAGCAGAGCTAAACGACATCAAAGATAAACATCATTCAGAGATAAACACTCTCAAAGCCGAACAACAGGCACGTGTGTCTAGTCTCATGAAAATAGTTGCCCATAAGGAATACGTCGTCCAGGAAATGACATCACTGAGAGAGGAAACCATGTCTCAACTACATGATGTCGTCAATGCCAAGGTCACGACCTCTGCAGAACTACTCCAGCTGGAGCTCCGCACTCTTCAGGCACACCTCAGCCACCTCCACACTCTCAGCAACAACTTTCAAACAGAGGTCTCCAAGCTGACAGAAGATCACCAGACACTGACCGCGGACCAGGCCAACCTCAAGATGGACGTGAAAACTCTTCAGACAGAGCAAGGACAGCTGCTCAAAGACGTGGACACAGTCAGAACAGACCAGAAGACTGTCCAAGGTGTCTGGACACAAATCCAAACAGACATGGAAACAGTCAGAACAGACCTGAAATCTGTCCAGGCTGACTTGACAAAGCTTCACAAAGACGTGGCCACAGTGAAAACAGACCAGAAGACCACCAAGAATGATGTGGCAAAGCTTCACAAAGATGTGGACACCGTGAAAACAGACCAGAAGACCATCAAGAATGATGTGACAAAGCTTCACAAAGATGTGGCCACAGTGAAAACAGACCAGAAAACACTACAAACTCATGTGGCAAAACTTCACAAAGACGTGCAGGCCATCAGAACAGACAAGGAGACTGTCCAAGGTGGCTGGACACAAATCCAAACAGACATGGAAACAGTCAGAACAGACCTGAAATCTGTCCAGGCTGACTTGACAAAGCTTCACAAAGACGTGGCCACAGTGAAAACAGACCAGAAGACCACCAAGAATGATGTGGCAAAGCTTCACAAAGATGTGGACACCGTGAAAACAGACCAGAAGACCATCAAGAATGATGTGACAAAGCTTCACAAAGATGTGGCCACAGTGAAAACAGACCAGAAAACACTACAAACTCATGTGGCAAAACTTCACAAAGACGTGCAGGCCATCAGAACAGACAAGGAGACTGTCCAAGGTGGCTGGACACAAATCCAAACAGACATGGAAACAGTCAGAACAGACCTGAAATCTGTCCAGGCTGACTTGACAAAGCTTCACAAAGATGTGGCCACAGTGAAAACAGACCAGGAGACCACCCAGAATGATGTGGCAAAGCTTCACAAAGATGTGGCCACAGTGAAAACAGACCAGAAGACCACCCAGACTGATGTGGCAAAGCTTCACAAAGATGTGGCCACAGTGAAAACAGACCAGGAGACCATCAAGAATGATGTGACAAAGCTTCACAAAGATGTGGACACAGTGAAAACAGATCAGGAGACCACCCAGACTGATGTGGCAAAGCTTCACAAAGATGTGGACACCGTGAAAACAGACCAGAAAACACTACAAACTCATGTGGCAAAACTTCACAAAGACGTGGACAGCCACCAGAAGACTCTACAGACAGACGTTTCAAAGCTTCACAAAGACGTGCAGGCCATCAGAACAGACCAGCAGCGAGTGCAGGCAGAGGCGAGCAGGCTGCAGAAGGACCACAGGGACACTGCCCAGGCAGAGCAGAGTCAGCTGAAGCAGCACCAGGACATGCTGACCTCAGTGAAGAGAGAGGTGCAACAGGTGAAGACATCGCTGCAAGAGTCAGTGCAGAGCACTAGCTCAGCCATGACTGCCCTGAGGACTACCCTGGGTGAGTGGTTCTTCTTTTGTGGTGGTCTGTTATGTTTACCTGTCTGATTACCTGCATGTAGGTCTGTTGTAACACGTGACTGTATTATCATGTTTACCTCACTGACTATCTGCCTGTAGGTCTATTATAACACCAGACTGTCTATCATGTTCACCTGTCTGGTTACCTGTCTGTAGGTCTATTATAACACCAGACTGTCTATCATGTTCACCTGTCTGGTTACCTGCCTGTAGGTCTATTATAACACCTGTCTATCATGTTTACCTGTCTGGTTACCTGTCTGTAGGTCTATTATAACACCAGACTGTCTATCATGTTTACCTGTCTGGTTACCTGTCTGTAGGTCTATTATAACACCTGACTGTCTATCATGTTTACCTGTCTGGTTACCTGTCTGTAGGTCTATTATAACACCTGACTGTCTATCATGTTTACCTGTCTGATTACCTGCCTGTGGGTATTTTATAGCACGTAAGTGGACGTGGATTCAAATCCCACTTAAATCATCACGTTGCAGGGGATGGTGCAGATTGGACTTAATATGGATGTGATTGTTTATGGTGGTTTGTTCTAGCAAGTGGTATACGCCATTTTCTTTATACCCTGGGGGAGAGCAGTGTCATCGTACTGGGGTAAAAGATGAAAGAGTTGTTTCCCTCTTCTGATTCTTCAGAAAATGATTGGTTATTCACTACAATGTAGTTTAGATTACATATTCATTCTTCAGCAAAGAAACGAACAAAAAATTAACAACAACATCATCATCATCACCACCATCATCATCGTCATCGTCGTTATCAACAGCATCATCAACAACAACTACATAATATCTTTCCAATGATTTTGGGGTGGGTTTTTTTAACTGACTTGAAACCATCACAGGCCAAAATACTGTGAAAAGAGAGGAGGGAGTGGAGGCCAGGTCATTCAAACTGTCAGCCTTGTGAACACAGTGTCAAAACAAAATGCAGAATGGGCACAGAGGCACAGGCAAGCACAGACAGGTAACTGATGGGAGAATGAAGAACACTACAAACTCGGTAACCAAAGGCGAATTATCTGACATTCCCGAGCTTGTGATGATTTGAGTCTAAGGCCTGTAACTCCGTGTCAAGCAGACTGGGGTCATGCATATTGGTGAGTCCATGGATGGAAGCGTACAGGTGGATGGTGGACCCTTCAGAGTTGTTCACCAGTTTAGATACCCGGGTCATGCAAATGACCCGATGCCTCATGTACTGAAAACATTAAAGACACTTTTTCAAGCCAATCCAAAAAACCGGTTCATCTTACTAATAATATTTGGACGGACAGATATTTAGGAAATGAGCCCAAACTCTTAAAGTTTCAGATGAAAACAGACTCAAAATCGCATACTTGGCTCTACGGAAGACGGCGAAGAATAATTTGGACTGAAGGACGAACAAACCAGAGCATTTTGCAAAAACTGAACACATAGCTTGTAGGCCTGGTTAGCAAAAGGAAAAGAAAATACTTTACACAAACTACAGACACGGAGCTGCCATGTCATGAAGACTGTGGCCCAGGGCAAAATAAAGTGCAAGAGAAGACAAGGAAGACCACCGACTTCCTACGAGGACAACAAAACCAAGTGGACGGAATGACTGAAAGATGACCTGTACAGAAGGGAATGAATAGAGCGGACGGGGCTTGCACCTGTGGGTTACCATCCAGAATGAGGTCGCCGACAGGTGAACGGGTGACGACTCGTGTCCATGTCAGCCTTTCCATACTTTACCACACCATCCTATCCCATCCCATCCCATACCACTCACTACACACCACACCACACCACACACCATCCCTACACCCACACCTAACCATCCAAACGTCTGAACTCTTGCAGAAAAAGCCCGCATCCTCTTCTCCGCCTCTGAACCCAACGCGGACTCGGCCAAGCCAGACCACATCATGCGCTTCAACGCCGTGCTCTTCAACACAGGCGGCCACTACGACGTGCAGACGGGGGTGTTCACGGCCCCCTATGCAGGCCTCTTCTTCTTCGAGGCCGGAGTGCAAAGCCTGCACCAGGGCACCACTGTCCACGGCTGCATCGTGGTGGAGGGTGAGGAGTGCTGTGACGTACACGGGGGAACTGAGGGAGGCTGCAGGAGCCTGATGGTGAGGCTGGTGGCGGGACAGAGGGTGTGGATGAGGGCGGACAGCGACGTGCGTCAGTACTGCGTGTGGTACAGCAGGGCGGGCTGCACCTACTCCACCACCTGGTTCAGCGGCACCTCCGTGCTGCCCTTGCCCTGAGGACGTCAGGTACTGTCTCTGGGCTTGGGTTGGTACTGCAGTTGGGCTTGGGTTGATACTGTCTCTGGGCTTGGGTTGATACTGCCTCTGGGCTTGGGTTGATACTGCCTCTGGGCTTGGGTTGATACTGCCTCTGGGCTTGGGTTGGTACTGCAGTTGGGCTTGGGTTGATACTGCCTCTGGGCTTGGGTTGGTACTGCAGTTGGGCTTGGGTTGATACTGCCTCTGGGCTTGGGTTGGTACTGTCTCTGGGCTTGGGTTGGTACTGCAGTTGGGCTTGGGTTGATACTGCCTCTGGGCTTGGGTTGGTACTGTCTCTGGGCTTGGGTTGGTACTGCAGTTGGGCTTGGGTTGATACTGCCTCTGGGCTTGGGTTGATACTGCCTCTGGGCTTGGGTTGGTACTGCCTCTGGGCTTGGGTTGGTACTGCCTCTGGGCTTGGGTTGATACTGCAGTTGGGCTTGGGTTGGTACTGCAGTTGGGCTTGGGTTGGTACTGCAGTATGGCTTGGGTGGGTACTGCAGTCGGGCTTGGGTTGGTACTGCAGTTAGGCTTTGGTTGATACTGTGTGTGTGTGTGTGTGTGTGTGTGTGTGTGTGTGCGCGCGTGTGTGTGCACGCGAGAACTGTTGCAGCTTGAACAAACATGTCAAATAGATAACAAATATTGTGTCTATAGATTTCATTATACATTGACTGATGAATTTGATCTGGTCTAGACGGACATGAGGTAGTGTTAGAAAACACTATCCATATAATAACTATGACAGACACTGACCATACCACCAACGGACAAGCAGCCTACGCCAAACCATCAGACACTAGATCAGACAACATCTGCTGGCTTCAGTCAAAATGAAAAGTATGTTGATAATTATGGCCACGTTACAAAATCCAATGGCCTGGCTGTACTATAGATTATATATCTGTTCTACAGGGTACTGTCGAGGGACAATGACAATGACAAAGAGGTAGACAGAAAAAAGGATAACTGAGTAAAGAACGGGGAAGAAAACCATGCGCAGAGGCTGTGGCACACAACCAACATAAATGGAGGAAATCAAATGTTCAAGCCTTCAGTGCGGTGCCCCAACGACTTCCTATACAGTTAAAGTAACTTCTGCTGCTGCTGCTGCTGATCATGATGTGACAATGATGCTGATGCTGATTATGGTGACGTGATGACGGGTATGTCACCCATGAGCAAGCTTACAAACACACAGAGTTCATTATTATGAAGCCTCAGATTTTCAAGACCCAGCCACTGAACCCTCAGAGGCTCTTACTAGGGTCTACATCACAATAATAATAATAATAATAATAATAATAATAATAAATATTTTTAAAAAATGGAATTTATATAGAGCTGTATTTTGCAGACAAATCAAAGCGCTTGCACTCAACTTATTCCTACACAGTCATGCAACCAATAGCAAGTAATAGTTCTAACTAGTCCAAATGCACACACACACACACACACACACACAGGTTATACACTTTGGCAAGGTGATGGGATTTTTGGCTGTTGAAAAGCACGTACAGCTATGAAATGAAACAGGGGAGAACAATTTTAGGTTTGAAACCAATATGCCTTGAGGCCGGATTTAAAAGTGTCACAAGAAGGCCTGAGGCGAAAAGAGAGGGAGGCCATTCCAAATCGGTGGACCAGAAACAGAGAAAGAGCGACGGCCGACGGTGGACTGGCTGAATCTAGGTATTCGAAAGCACAAGGAATCTGCAGCAGAGCAAAGGGAACGAGAAGGAGTGTACAGGTGAAGACATTCACAGAGGTAGGAGTGTGCTGTTTTGTGGAGACATTTGTAACAGAGAGTACTGATCTTATAGTTTATTCTTTGTGGCACAGGCAGCCAGTGGAGAGATCGCAAGAGAGGGGTAATGTGGTCAGATTTTTTTCTTTCTGAGGACTAGTCGAGCTGCAGAGTTTTGAATACATTGAAGGGAGTGGTTAGATGATGCTGGCAGGCCAGCTAAAAGAGAATTGTTATAGTCCAGATGTGAAAGAATGAGAGATGCCACGAGTTTGGATGTTGCGTCTGTAAACAGGTACTTTCGAATTGTACTACGACTAGCAGGTCTGGGTGATGAATTTTTGCATAGAGAGTGTAAGAAGTGTTCTGGATAAGGTGATAAAGTAAAACCCACAGCCTGTGTCAGTGTGTAGGAGAACCCATGTCAACAACAACTTGGGCCCAGGCCAAACTGGGTACATAAAGCCCCTCACATTGAGAAACTGTATCTATCTATCTATCTATCTATATCTATATCTATACAAAATGACATAACAAAGGAAGACTATTAGAGGGGGCAGTGTGATGTCCTGCAGTGGGTAGACAGTACCATCCTAGATCCTAAGGTAGACAGAATAACGGATGACTTTAAACTAATTTTAAAACCCATACAACCTTCCTTTGGTTTTTAAGTCATGTCACATTGCTCAATGGATCAGATCAGGCTACATATATTATCAATCATTTATTCTTTTATTTCAAGGCTAATAGAATAAGCACTCATGTGGGGGGTTTTTACCTCCAGTCCTCGTATGAATACAGTTTTGTACATTTTTGTCATCCATTTCCCCCGCGCACACAATGGCCTACACTTCCGAAAAGCAGAACAGGTTTTAACATGTGTGCAAGATGTTCTGCAATGCATTCGCACATGGGACCTCCATTTATAGTGTCATTGGATTTGATATTAACTCCAGGGGAAAATATCCCCTTGAAGGGGAATCAAACCCAGGTCAGCCAATCATGAGCGCAATGCTTAGCGCTATGCATTGTGTGTGGCCTGTATATACATGTCAATTTAGTGGGGTTTCTTATTGTGTAACATGATTTGAAGTAATCAGAAGCTACATGAAAATATTGTTTGCAAATTTCATAAGTAGGCATACTGACTTTTATTAGTAGTATGCTGTTATCATTAATTTTTGTGTGAAAATGTTGATTTTTTCAAAACTATAGCCAAAATTGTGTCTCATGGTAGAACAGACAGTCCAATTTTACTGCAACTCAAATAAGTTACAACCGTCATTTATCTCCAATGAGTTAATTAATACAGCCAGATATCGCCTATGAGTTAATACAGTCAGACATCTCCTGTGAGTTAATAGTCAGACATCTCCTATGAGCTAATACAGTCAGACATCTCCTATGAGTTAATACAGTCAGACATCTCCTATGAGTTAATACAGTCAGGCATCTCCTATGAGTTAATACAGTCAGATATCTCCTGCGAGTTAATAATAATAATAATAATAATAATAATAATAATGTATGGAATTTATATAGCGCTGAATCTTGCAAAGTAAACAAATCAAAGCGCTTGCATTCAAATCATTCACATGCATGCAACCAGCCATAAATATCAAGATAAACAAAATTAATATCAAATTTATATACACAACACACTTAGGTGGGGGTGGTGGAGGTGAAGGCAGCTATTGAGAAGTAGGAACAGATAACAGGGGAAGATCTCGAGTAGAGTATAAGTGCGTTTTGAGGCTAGATTTGAAAGAATCAAATGAAGGCTTTTGGCGAAGTGGAAGAGGGAGGTCGTTCCATGTGGTGGGACCGGAAACAGAGAAAGAGCGACAGCCAACAGTGGTTTGTTTAAATCTGGGTGTCCGAAAGCACAAGGCATCTACAGATGAACGAAGGGAGCGGGACGGAGTGTACAGGTGAAGACAGTTACAGAGATAAGAAGGTGCAGATTTGTGGAGACATTTGAAACAAAGGGTATTAATCTTATACTTTATTCTTTGTGAGACAGGCAGCCAGTGAAGAGATCGCAAAAGAGGAGTGATGTGTTCAGATTTTTTCTTTCTAAGGACCTGTCGAGCTGCAGAGTTTTGTATGCGTTGAAGGGAGTAGATGGATGATGCTGGCAAACCAGCCAAGAGAGAATTACAGTAGTCCAGTCGAGAGAGAATGAGAGATGTGACAAGTTTGGATGTTGCTTCAGTAGACAGATACTTGCGAATTGCACTTATGCGCGTAATTGATAGTAGCAAGACTGGCAGGTCTGGGTGATGAATTTTTTTCATAGAGAGTGTGTTGTCAAGAACCACACCTAGATATTTCACAGAGCTGGACAGAGGAACCGACGTGTTGCTGAATTCCACTGAAGTCGTTGTGATGGAGGAAAGTTTATGTTTGGTCCCCATGAGCATGGCTTCCGTTTTATCGGCATTTAGCTGTAACTTATTTTGAGTCATCCAGTTTTGAATGTCTAGAAGGCAGTGGGCCATATTTGTCAGGAGGGAAGGCAGATTTTCAAGGGTATTGCTACATTGAAGCTGAGTGTCATCAGCATAGAAATGATGATCAATATGATGGTGGTTTATTTAATAGTCAGACATCTCCTATAAGTTGTGTTTTTTTCCCAAAATTAGCAAACTGCTGTTATATCTACTCTGATAATTATTATGTTATTGTGACTAATGGGTAGTAATTATGTGCATTAAATATTGTATGGAGGCAGGTGACATGTATCTAGTCTCCACATCGATCAGTAACCCTGCTATTGTTGTGATAGATACGTAATATATATGTATGTGTATATATATATATATATATATATATAATATATGTATGTGTATATATATGTGTGTGTTTATATATATTATATATATATATATATATATATGTATGTGTGTATATGTATATATATATATATATGTCTACCCAAAATAAATGTTGATAGTAATAAAAAAAAATAAGGGCAAGGAAAAACCTGTAACCCTATGTTAATTTTTGACAGAAACTGATAACTATGTGTCAATGTATGTGTGTGGTAAAATGTTTGTGGACTCCTCATAGCACATACAAGAATCGTAAGTGCTATACAAAAAATAATCCAAACAAATAACAGATCTGCATGCCTATATAGTGACCAATGATTTGAATTGATAACCCTTTGTGTCAGAGTATGTTTATGTATATGTGTGTGTATATGTGTGTATGCATATGTATGTAGGTATTTGTATGTATATATGTATGTATGTGTGTGTGTGTATGTATGCATGTATGCATATCTATATGTATGTTTGCTTGTATCTTTCAATGTTCCCATGTGTTAGAATGTAACATTTTATTAACATTACCTCATAAGTGTAGAACATTTTTTGAATTAGTTACTTGTGCCTCTATTACTTAGTACCATTTTTTAACAAAATTAATGTGCAAAATACTATAGCCAGCTTGAAAAATGGTGTATGTATTGATATTGAATTCATGTGCATTTATGTGTTAAAACGGTGGGGACACGGGTTAGAAACGATACTTATGATGTTCAACTTATACTTGTTTTGTGTTCATATGCAAAAATTGAATAAAAATGGTTATATAAAAAAAATTCTCCTAGAGTTGATACAGTCAGATATCTGTAACGAGATGAGATGATACATTATACAGTCATCATGAAATTCACACATGACAAAGCATGGAATCCAATAAGTCTCAAAATGGTTTTCCGTTCTTCAGCGTTCTGGCTGCTTTAGTATTTTGTGTGTGTGTGTGTTTGTGATTAATTTTTTTTTAATTTGAAGTTATATTGAGTTTTTAAACCAATATGAAATGTAGCTTTCTTCTGTCTTTCAAGATTAGGATAGGTATCAATGTGCCTGTCAGTATTGTAATTGCCCTTCATGGGATGATTAAAGTGTTTTTTAATTGACTTTGACTTGACTCTGTGTGTGTGTGTGTAAGTGTGCATGATTGCATGCTTGTGCATAAGGACAAATGTATAGGTATGTGTATATACATGCAAGTGTGCATATGTGAATACATGTTTTGCATGTGTGTATATTTGTGTCCATATTCAAATGGATATATAAATATCCATGTGTGTATATGTGCATGTATATAAAACATTGTATAGCTAGCATTTCCTGTCGCTGACAATCCCTTTTCATCCTTCACAGAAAAAGACATAAGTTGCACCAGTTTTTCTTTTCTCCAAATTGCAGTTTATTAACAACAAGACGCCAAGAATAATCAATGATGCTTGACAGTATCACAACCCCTGACATCCCAAGTCCACTCACAGTATATTACTCCGTTCATTCACTTAGTACATAATGAATCCTTTCACTAAGCGCCTTCTCTTGTGTACACTCCCTGCTGCACCAGTGGCACACTACCATGATGACGATGCCTATGTTCAGTCACATCACACAGCCAAAACTCTTTTTCTCTAAATGCTGATTGAACTTGCCACCGTTTCTGCCTGTATTTGATTTCTTTGACTTCGATCGTACCAAAACCACCATCTGAAAAAAACAATAGAGTCTGCCTGCTACCTTACCTGTAGACTTAAACATGTGTGTGCATATGCACGCATGTACGCAAATATGAACACACACACCTGCACACACACAAGCACACACACAAGCACAAACACACCAAATTCTGTAAGCAGAGCTAAATCTAGTTTATACTTTGCGTTAAAAAAAAGTTAAGGTAAAGGTGTCCCATAACCTGTAAGGTCGTTGGGGAGCAAGGCGTCAGAGACCTCAGCTTCTCTAGGGGCCAGCATATTGAGGGCGGCGCCCATCTCCTCTCCCTCGCTGCTTTACCTTCCCTGACCCTAAAGAGGGCAGGTACCCATTTTACAGCTGGGTGAACTGGGGGAACTGTACTGAAGCCAAGGCGCGCAAACGGTCACCCATCCAAGTGGTAACCACGCTCGACGCTGCTTAACTTGGCTGGGGGAAAGCGAGTGCTCTGACCACTGAGCTATAACACCAAAAACATATAGTTCTTCCTCCACCCACCACCCACTCCCTACTCCTGCTGCACCAAAAATCTGTACTAAAAAAACAACAAACCTGAACAAACAAACAAAAGACGCATAATTTTACATTGTGTTTGGAGTTATACCCATCTGATTTTACATGGATTACATAAACACATAAACTGCATCATAACAAAGCTCTTCCCCCTTCCCCGTCCCTGAAAGTGAACTCTGATGATGACGATGATGATGATGTCATCAGTACCAAAGAAGTCGATTCTACAATAGTACTATATCATGACGTTTACAGCAGGATGACAGAAAGAAAGAAAGGTTCATTCTATATATTACACCATATACAGTTTACATCAGAATAAAAGAAAAGTATTTAGTTGATTCTGTATATTACACCATATTAAATTACTGACATCAGAATCCAAGAAAAGTATTCAGTTGATTCTATATATATTACACTATATAATAAAGTTTACATCATGATGAAAGAAAGTACTTTGCCGATGGTTGTAACATCAACAACACTCTACGCAACAATAATTCCTCTCTCTGTGTCTCAAGTGCATGCACACACACACACACACACACGCACGTGCACACACACACACACACACACACACACACACACGCACGCACACACCACACAAACACATATACGCACACACACACACAAACACATATACGCACACACACACATACATACATACGCACACACACACACACAAACACATATACGCACACACACACATACATACATACGCACACACACACACACACAAGCAACTGAATCAACTTGGAAACGAGGACTTACTCCTATTGTACTTTAAGTACATAAATACAACAAGAAAAAAGTCTTTGCCAGCAAACAACACCACTACAAAAGACAAAGCAGCTGTCAGGTCTTCCACCCTACAAAACAACTGTTCAACAACACATGTATACAACACTGCACTGCTAAACACCCTCCTTTGTTTTTGCAGAAACAATATCATTCTTCATACAACACTGCACTGCTAAACACCCTTCTTTGTTTTTGCAGAAACAAAGTCATTCTTCATACAACACTGCACTGCTAAACACTCTCCTTTGTGTTTGCAGAAACAATTTCATTTTTCATGTCAAAACAGTATCATCTGTTATCTCTATAATAAATGTCTTACAATGACCTTGCAATGACTTTGCATGATCCTCAATTTCATTGATAGATTGTCAAAATGACACACACACATAAAAAAACCTGCTTTTTACAACTGATATAAGAGATAATAAAGTGTACAAAAATACATACAGGTATAGATTCTTCCACACACACAAAAACAAATATATGCAAGCATGCACACACACACACCCATGAGCACAAGCTCACACACACAAATATATTCTCTCTCTCACACACACACATGCACACACACATAATACACATACAACCAAACATTCCCACTTCACACACACACACACACACACACACACACACACACACACACTCACTCTCTCAGAAATCAAAATTACATACAGATGAGACTATAAACCGAGGCTTTTGTGTGCGAATGCACGCAGAACATCTTGCGCACACGTTAAATCCTGTTCCGCTTTTCGTAAGAGTAGGCCACCGTGTGCTGGTGGGAACAGATGACAGAATTTACAAAACCGCATACACACGGGGACTGGATGTAAAAAAGCACATAAGTGCTTATTCCATTATCCTCGATATAAAAGAATAAAATTAAAAAATAAATAAAAAAACACAGACAGAACACAAAAACTCAACGAAAAAGCAACGAAAAAAAGGTGGACAGATAAAAGCAGAGTACACACACACACACACACACACACACACACACACACACACACACACACATTCTCTCTCTGTCTCTCTCTCTCTCGGTGTCTCTCTTAAACTGAACACCCCCACTCTCGCTCTCTTACAAAACACTCTCACCTCCCCACCAACCAACCACACACGCACAATTCTTTCATATCTCCACACACACACACACACACACACACACACACACACACACACACACACACACACACAACACAAACACGACACAAAACCCCACAGAACACCACAAAACCACACAAAAAAGAAGGCGTTGGACAGATAGAATCGGAGTACACAAATGAAGGCAAGGCCTGCCCCGGTAGGCTCTACGAGTCCCCTGAATTGAGGGCGCTGTACTTGGAGAAGCTATGGAAGTCTTTCTTGGACAGGGGCCGGTAGTGCAGGGTCAGGTCCCCGGGCTGCTTCCAGATGAAGTGCCGCACCGTCCGCAGGTCCATGTTGGGGTCCAGCACCTGGGAGTGGCACAGCAGCAGCAGACAGGACAGTGAGAGGGGAAGCAGGGGGGGGGGGGGAGCACTTGTCTTGGTCTCTTGTCATCTGGTCTTTTGTCATCTTGTCTGTCTTTGTCTTTTGTCATCTTGTCTGTCTGTCTTTGTCATCTTGTCTTTGTCTTTGTCATTTGTCATCTTGTCTTCTTTTGTCATCTTGTCTTTGTCTTTGTCTCTTGTCTCTGTCTTTTGTCCTCTTGTCTTTTGTCTCTTGTCTTTGTCCTCTTGTCTCTGTCTTTGTCCTCTTGTCTTTTGTCCTCTTGTCTCTGTCTTTTGTCCTCTTGTCTTTTGTCCTCTTGTCTTCTTTTGTCCTCTTGTCTTTTGTCCTCTTGTCTGTCTTTTGTCCTCTTGTCTTTTGTCCTCTTGTCTCTGTTTTGTCCTCTTGTCTTTTGTCCTCTTGTCTCTGTCTTTTGTCCTCTTGTCTTTTGTCCTCTTGTCTTTTGTCCTCTTGTCTCTGTCTTTTGTCCTCTTGTCTCTGTCTTTTGTCCTCTTGTCTTTTGTCATCTTGTCTTTTGTCCTCTTGTCTCTGTCTTTTGTCCTCTTGTCTGTCTTTTGTCCTCTTGTCTGTCTTTTGTCCTCTTGTCTCTGTCTTTTTGTTATTCCTCTGCCACAGCTGTGTGGGTCACCAATGGCCAGATGTTGTGCAGGTGACTGTTTGTCTACCCACCAGTAAGCAGGCAGGCAGCATTCCGACTCCTGGGATGATGTCTAAACAGTACACCAGTGTGCGTGCCGTTTGTGTGTGTGTGTGTGTGTGTGTGTATGCTTTGTTTGTTTGCTGTCTTTGTTGCTATTTTTCAATTCTGTCATCTGTTCCTACAAGAAGCAATGGCCTATTCTTCAAACAGGCCATTTTATAACTGGTGCACAAGATATTCTGCATGAGTTTGTTCACCTGGCCTTGGTTTATGGTCTCATCTGATGGATTTTTGAGGGAGTAGAGTTTGCTACTGATACTCCAGCGGGAACAAATCCCCTCATATGGGTCTCTTGGTGGTGGCTCAAACCTGCGTTGTCACATCACCAGCTCAACGCTGTAACGACTAGGCTATCCCGCCCCCTGTGCAAGGTCTGAGGCTTGAGACTCAAAAGAGTATTGTATTATCTCAGTTACTGAGAAATTAGTACTGACAAAACATAGCACTGACAAAACATAGCTAAGTGACAAAACATAGTTAAGTGACAAAACATAGCACTGACAAAACATAGCTAAGTGACAAAACATAGGTAAGTGACAAAACATAGCTAAGTGACAAAACATAGGTAAGTGACAAAACATAGGTAAGTGACAAAACATAGGTAAGTGACAAAATATAGCTAAGTGACAAAACATAGCTAAGTGACAAAACATAGCTAAGTGACAAAACATAGCTAAGTGACAAAACATAGCTAAGTGACAAAACATAGCTAAGTGACAAAACATAGCTAAGTGACAAAACATAGCTAAGTGACAAAACATATCACTGACAAAACATAGCTAACTGACAAAACATAGCTAAGTGACAAAACATAGCTAAGTGACAAAACATAGCTAACTGACAAAACATAGCCAAGCTCTTTCAGCGGCGACGAGTCACGTTCTCGTTCTCTTGCACGTTTCGTTACCACAGTGACACACAGTCTTTCTTTCTTTCTTTCTTTCTCCTGTTCCGTCCTTCCCCAGCTATACACCAAATCCTGGGACACAAACAACAAAAGTGGAGGAGGTTGGCAAACAGCTCTTCAGGGCAGTGGCCCCACCCCTGCCAAAAGGCCGGACAGGTGTAGCTTGCCCCCCTCACCTGGTCGCTACACAGCAGCTCCACGCGCTCCTCCGCCACGGTGGACAGATCTTCGTCCTTCTCCGCCTCCTTCTCCTGACTGGCGTTGCTGGCAGCCGCCTGCGACCCCGCGTCTGACCCCTGACCCAGGACTTTTTCGTAGACGTGTTCGATCACCTTGCGCACCTGAATCATGTCGCTGGCAGACAGGCGGTCCCTGAGGGAGAAATGACGCGGGGTGAGATACAGGGTGAATGCTGGGGTGAGATACAGGGTGAATGCTGGGGGTGAGATACAGGGTGAATGCTCTGTGTGTGTATGTGTGTGTGTGTGTGAGTGAGAGAGTGTGAGTGTGATACAGGGTGAATGATGGGGTGAGATACAGGGTGAATGCTGTGTGTGTGTTATGGTGTGTGTGTGTGTGTGTGTTGTGTGTGTGTGTGTGTGTGGTGTGTGTGGGGAGTGAGAGAGTGCGAGTGTGATACAGGGTGAAGGTTGGGGTGAGATACAGGTGAGTGAGGTTGTGTGGTGGAGATACAGGGAGAAGTTGGGGTGAGTACAGGGTGAATGTTGGGGTGAGGTACAGGGTGAATGTTGGGGTGAGATCAGGGTGAATGTTGGTGGTGAGGTACAGGGAGAAGGTTGGGTGTGAGGTACAGGGTGAATGCTGGTGTGTGGTGTGTGTGATCGGTGAGTGTGGGTGTGTGTGTGTTGTGGTGTGTAGTGTGTGTTGGTGGTGGGTGTGTTGGGGTGAGACAGGTGAGTTGGGTGATACAGGGTGAATGTTGGGGTGAGGTACAGGGTGAATGGTTGGGTGAGATACAGGGTGAAGTTGGGGTGAATACAGGGTGAGGGTTGGGGTGAGATACAGGGTGAAGGTTGGGGTGATATACAGGGTGAAGGTTGGGGTGAGATACAGGGTGAGGGTTGGGGTGAGATACAGGGTGAATGTTGGGGTGAGATACAGGGTGAATGTTGGGGTGATTACAGGGTGAGGGTTGGGGTGAGATACAGGGTGAATGTTGGGGTGATATACAGGGTGAAGGTTGGGGTGAGATACAGGGTGAAGGTTGGGGTGAGGTACAGGGAGAAGGTTGGGGTGAGGTACAGGGTGAATGCTGTGTGTGTGTGTGTGTGTGTGTGTGTGTGTGTGTGTGTGGTGTGTGTGTGTGTGTGTGTGAGTGTGATACGGGGTGAATGTTGGGGTGAGGTACAGGGAGAAGGTTGGGGTGAGGTACAGGGTGAATGTTGGGGTGAGGTACAGGGTGAATGTTGGGGTGAGGTACAGGGTGAAGGTTGGGGTGAGATACAGGGTGAAGGTTGGGGTGAGATACAGGGTGAAGGTTGGGGTGAGATACGGGGTGAAGGTTGCAGAAGTGTAGTGCATTGTATACAGAAATCAGGAGATACAAGGTGAAGGTTACTGAATGTTCAAGAGATATGTGAAAAAAGTGTGTGTAAGCAAGTTTATGTTTTCTGTTTTGTTTTATATCTTTTCTTTTTTTCTTTCTTTTTTTTTTGGGGGGGGTGGGGGTGGGGAGCCAATGGAGTGATAAGTAGTATTCACAGTACTCTTAGCATTAAACCTATTCATTAACATTAATGGGTACATTTTCATTTATTTATTTATTTAATTTATACCACTTTAAGTCACAAGATTTCTCTGCATGAAATTCAGGCTGCTCTCCCCTGGAAAGAGCGCGTCGCCACAAGAGCAGTGCCACCCTTTTTGGGCTTTTTTTGGTCTGCAACTGTATTTATTTCCCTATCAGAGTGGCTTTTTCCTAAGAATTTTGCCAGGGACAACTCTCTTGTTGCTGTGGGTTCTTTTACGTGCCCTGAAAATTTAGTGTAACACACAGGACCCCGGTTTATCGTTTCATCCGAAAGACTAGCACCCAGACCACCACTCATGGTCTGATGGATGGGGGAAAAGTTTTGGGTCCAAACGGGGTACCTGGCCTCTTTAGAGTCAGGGAAGGTAAAGCAGCGAGGGAGAGGAGATGGGCGCCGCCCTCAATATGCTGGCCCTAGAGAAGTGAGGTCTCTGACGCCTCGCTCCCCTACGATCACGTAGGTTATGAAACACCTTTACCTTTTACTGTACATACAAACACACACACACACATGCACTCACACGCACACATGCACACACATACACATACATACACACACACACTCACAGGCACACACACACACACACGTGCACACACACACACACAGACCATCTAACAAACAGAGAAACAAGAGTAAAGAAAACAAAAACAAAAACCACCAGGTGAAAAAAGACGGACTTTTTGATAGGCTTGATTCCGGTGCTGGGGTGAGGCTGCAGGAAGAAGGGAATCTTGGTGAACTTGGGCATGTTTTTCTGAAACACACCAAGTCCAGTCCAGTCCTAAACACTGTGATCATCCCATGAAAGGGCAACTACAACACTGACAGGCACATCAGTGATAGGAACCACCAGACAAGACAAGACAGCTGTGCACACATGTCACTGCGTCAACGTTTTTCACACACGTCACTGTGTCAACATTTTTCAGAGAGCTGTACACACTTCACCGTGTCAATGTTTTTTTCAGAGAACTACATATCACTGTGTCAACGTTTTACACACGTCACTGTGTTAACGTTTTATACACGTCACGGTGTCAACTTTTTACACGTGTCACTGTGTTAATGTTTTTCAGAGAGCTACACGTCACGGTGTCAATGTTCTACACACATATCACTGTTTTACACATATCACCATGTCAATGTTTTACACACACCTCACTGTGTCAACGTTTTACACACAGGTCACCGTGTCATTGTTTTACACACGTATCACTGTTTTACATGTCACCGTGCAACGTTTTACACACACCTCACTGTGTCAACGCTTTACACACGTCACTGTGTCAATGTTTTACACAGAGCTGTACACACAGGTCACTGTGTCAACATTTAACACACATGTCAATGTGTCAATGTCTTACACACATATCACTGTTTTACACATGTCACTGTGTCAATGTTTTACACACACCTCACTGTGTCAATGGTTTACACACAGGTCACAGTGTTAATGTTTTACACACGTATCACTGTTTTACACATGTCACCGTGTCAACGTTTTACACACACCTCACTGTGTCAACGCTTTACACACATATCACTGTGTCAATGTTTTAGACAGAGCTGTACACACAGGTCACTGTGTCAACGTTTTACACACACCTCACTGTGTCAACGGTTTACACACATGTCACTGTGTCAATGTTTTACACATACCTCACTGTGTCAACGCTTTACACACATATCACTGTGTCAATGTTTTAGACAGAGCTGTACACACATGTCACTGTGTCAATGTTTAACACACAGGTCACTGTGTCAATGTTTTACACACAGGTCACTGTGTCAATGTTTAACACACAGGTCACTGTGTCAATGTTTTACACTCAGGTCACTGTGTCAATGTTTTACACACAGGTCACTGTGTCAATGTTTTTCTGTTTATCTCCTTCAGTGTCAAACTCAGGAAGGAAACAATCACTATAACAAAGAATCCTGCAAGGAAAAAACACTGCAGCGACAGTGGCAAAACCACGTTACTTTTAAAGTACACACACACTCAGCTTAGCTAAACTAAAGGACACACGCACACTGACTGTTTTCATTTCCTAGGCGTGGAGATTCCTCCACCTTCTGTGCTTCAGTCCTCTGCTACAGTTCCGAGGTTCACCAGCCCTGAGCCTTCCCTTACCAACAAGGCAGCCGCATTCTGACTTCAGGGATGATGATGTCCCAACACGACACCAGTGTGTATGTACTTTTAAACCGTTGTCATCCACTCCTATCAGCACTCCATGGCCTACTCTGCCAAAAGGCAGCCAGGCATCTACACCCAGGACCATGTTTTTTTGTGTGATGTTTTTCCTTTCGTTCCTTGGCTAGAGCTCCCAGTGTCACCAATGGAGGATGGTGTTTCGTGTACGCCACCATTTTCCCCACCATTTAGGTAGCTGCATTCTGACATCGGGGATGATGTCTAAACACCACACCTGTGTGAATGCATTTTACACATTTTGTCATTCATTCCCACCGACATAAAATGGTCTACTCTTCTGATAGGCGGAATGGGTTTCCAACGTGAATGCAAGATGTTCTGCATGCATTCGCACAAAGGGACTCAAGGTTTTAGTCTCATCCGCAGGACTTGAGACATTCAGTTTGATTTTCTCATCAAACTGGGCAGAAAGGGCTGGGAGTTGAACCCAGAACCTCACAGTTCACTTGTCAGGCAAGTGGCAGTCTTAACCGAGCTGCCACCTTTTACCCTCTGGTCTCAAGGACTATGGGGGGAGTGGAGTCAGTGCTGACCTTAACACCACAGCAAAGCTCCCCTCAAACAGTCAAGTCAACACACAACATGATAACCTCATAAAGGACAATGACAACACTGACAGGCACATACACATATCATAGGCATATACAAAAATTATTATAGAAACACGAAGAAAAGATATGACTGATGGGTTTTTTCAAACATCCCAATATGACCTCAAACAAAAGTTCCACACACACACACGCACACGCACGCACACACACACACACACACACACACACACACGACACACACACACACACACACACAGGGGTTCTGGTGGTGGCTCTAATCTGCGCTGTCAGACTGTAAGCTCAGCACTCTAACCACTAGGCTGTCCCAGCCCCCTGACTGCAGAATATCAGGGGCATTGTTGACATAAAAATTATGTTTTTAATCTTCTTCACTTTAAACACTGCACTGTTAGACACCAAGTCCAAAACTCCATTAATGAATACAATAGGCTGTGTGTTAATTTCTGTCTACAAATGTAGCTACACAATTATGTTGGTTGTTTTTGCTGGCTTTATTTGTGTGTGTGTGTTGTTTTTTGTTAGTGGTCCTCAGCTAGAGCTTCCAGGTTCACTAATGACAACATTTTGCCTGTGCAGCCTTAAAGCAGGAATTTTCCCATACTACCTTTCGAATGTGCTTTAAAAAGTTTTTTCATCAGATTTTTATCTGTCATCTGCGCAAAATGTACACTGGTGAAATAACCAGATGATCAGTTCCACAATCAGAACAGGATGTTTTAACATTTTCAAACTGCATACATGCATAGTGTACAATCAGAATGAGATAGTGTACAATCAGAATGAGATAGTGTACAATCAGAATGAGATAGTGTACAATCAGAATGAGAAAGAGACCAAAAAAACACACACAACCATACACACACACAATAAGCACACACACACAAGCCCACAAACACCCATGTGAACACACACACACACACACACAACACACACACACAAAGAGACACTTACATGCACAACCACATCCACTACCCAAGAAGGCACAGTCTCGTTTAGCAACATTTGTTCTGTCTCCCCTCCTGCGTCTCGACACAGCAAGCGGAACAGAGTTCTCCCCCCTACTTCACTGCAAAGTCAATGTCACGGCCAAAGTTTAGTTCAGATACCCCATGTGTGTACATGAAATCTGAACAGAAACAGCACACATTTTGCAAAGAGATGTCAATAAATCGTGCATTTAACAGACAAATATCCACAAACTGGCACATAGGAAGAATGCATAACTGTATCATTCTCAAATACATGTATTTTGAAAATTAATTCATGAATATTTTCAGATGACGATGATAATGGCTATAGTCTCACAGCAACTGGAATTCAGAGGTTAATTATTCATGACCAGGGGTCACAGACAATATAATGATCAGACTGACAGTCTCACAGGAACCTAAATTCAGGAACTTCAGCCAAGTCACGACAACAAGTTCCTACCACTTCTCTTCTCTGTCTTCCCTTACTGAGGGGGATGCTTGGCGCCTCCTGTGCTTGTCACTCTGCAGGAGGTCTGCCCACTGGCCTCAGTCGACACATTCCAACTTCTGAGCAGCTCATTTTTTGGTACAGGATGCATAATATGCTGGGTATGTTCACATTTACATAACCTAGCAGGTGCTGACATGAATTACAGGATCTCTAATATTCTTATTTGATTTTTGCATGATTTATGAATGTACGTACACAAAGAGAACAACACACTGAAAGTCTGCACTTGAAGCTGACCTTGGAGACCACAGCCATCCCCACCCTTAATTCACCAGATGCTGCTGCTGCTGCTGGGATTCGAATCTCTGACTTCATGGACCCATGGGGTTGAAGTCAAACACTCTTACAGCAGCACCCATCAGCAGGTTCATACAAAACACATGCGGACAGAAACTAAGAGCCACCACCACCAAAAGTGAGAGGGGTCTCTCCTCTGCAGTGTGTGGCAGGACCAGTGAAGTAGCAGCCCCGGCCACCACGGAAGGAACGACCTGACAGGGAGGGACTTGTCCTTACATCCCTGACCTGTTTTAGTCTTTTATTTATTGTATTTCACAGATAATGGAATACCCACTCGTGTACTTTTTTACAACCAGTCCCCGTGTGTTTGCAGTTTTGTAAAATTTGTCATTCATTCCCACTGGCACACAATGGCCTACTCTTCCCAAAAGCAAGAATGGGTTGTTAACGTGCGTGCAAGATGTTCTGCGTGTGTTCGCACACGGGGCCTCAGTTTATAGTCTCATCCAAAGGACTTTAGGGGATGAGTGGATGTGAACTGATGTTAACTCCAGAGGAAAAATCCTCTTGAATGAGATTCGAACCCAGGTCAGCAGATCACAAGCACATTACTTTAACCACTAGGCTAGGGTGTGTGTGTGTGTGTGTGTGTGTGTGTGTGTGTGTGTGTGTGTTGTGTGTGTGTGTGTGTGTGTTTGTGTGTGTGTGTGTGTGTTGTGTGTTTGTGTGTGTGTTGTGTGTTGTGTGTTTGTGTGTGTGTGTTGTGTGTGTGTGTGTGTGTTTGTGTGTGTGTGTGTGTGTTGTGTGTGTGTGTGTGTGTGTGTGTGTTGTGTGTGTGTGTTGTGTGTGTGTGTGTGTGTGTGTGTTGTGTGTTGTGTGTGTGTGTGTGTGTGGGGTGTGTGTTGTGTGTGTGTGTGTGTGTGTGTGTGTGTGTGGTGTTTGTGTCTGTGTGTGTGTGTCTCTGTGTCTGCGTGTGTGCATGTGCATGTGCGTGTGTCCTCCATCCCACCGGCCATAACTGGCCTACCTTGTGTTACCCAAAGGAAGGGGTACGGGGTTTCCCTGTGCCTGCAACATGCACGCTGTCCATGCGTTCCCACACAGGACCTCAGTGACGGTCTCCCTGAAGGCCCCACAGGGCAGTGGAGCCTGTGCCAGCGTTAGCTAGCTGCAGCAGTGATGCCCTCAAGTGAGCACCTCTGCAGGCACTGGAGGCCACCAGGTCCTGAGGACCGCCCCACTCTTCACCACACCAGTAGTCTGCCACACTCACTGCAGCATTGGGTGGTTGTGCGTGTGTGTGTGTGTGTGTGTCTATGTGTGTGTGTGAATGTGGGTGTGTGTGTGTGTGTGTGTGTGTGTGTGTGTGTGTGTGGTGTGTGTGTGTGTGTGTGTGTGTGTGTGTGTGAGTGTGTATGTGTGTGTGTGTGAGTGTGTATGTGTGTGTGTGTGTGCGTGTGTGTGCGTGTGTGTGAGTGTGTGTGTGTCTGTGTGTGTGTGTGTGTGTGCGTGTGTGTGAGTGTGTGAGTGTGTGTGTGGTTTTATTCCACAAAGTTCATAAAGAAAAATTAAGGTTGGGAGGGAGGGAGGAGGGGGTGTTCTGACCTGAAGATGACGGGGGTGTGACCAGGAACAGAGAAGATGGTGGAGGGTGGACCTCTCTCTCCTCCGTCAATATCTGTAACACAATCTGTCACATAACATCACATCACAACAGATCACATAACTTTACTATCAATGATTACCATCATATCATCAAAAAACCAATAATAATCATAACAATTTATCTATTTTTTATGTATGTATTATTTCTTTATCGAGGAAAATGGAATAAGTACTCATGTGCTTTTTTACATCCAGTCCTCGTGTGTAGGCATTTTTGTAAATTTTGTCATCTGTCCCACCAGCACACAATGGCCTACTCTTTCGAAAAGCGGAGCAGGATTTAACGTGTGCACAAGATGTTCTGCGTGCGTTCGCACTTGGGGCCTGTTTATAGTTAAGTTTCATCTGAAGGACTTTTGGGGAGAGTGAAGTCTGCCCTGATGTTAACTCCAGGGAAAAAGTTCCCTTGAATGGGAATGGAACCCAGGTTGTCAGTACAATGTTCTAACTACTAGACTATCCCCCCCCCCCCCCCCCCCCCCCCCCCAATAACACAACCACCACCACCACCCAAAAAAGACAACTGAGAAGAAAAGAAAGAAAAATCAACCCCCCCTACCGGCAACTTCCTCCAGCTGGGCTTTAGGCCAGTGCTCCAGTAACGCCTGCAGTAATGTGGTGCCGATGTTACCTGTAACACACACACACACATATACATAAATGTTACCTGTAACACACACACATATATAAATGTTACCTGTAACACACACACACACATATACATAAATGTTACCTGTAACACACACACATATATAAATGTTACCTGTAACACACACACACACATATACATAAATGTTACCTGTAACACACACACATATATAAATGTTACCTGTAACACACACACACATATATAAATGTTACCTGTAACACACACACATATATAAATGTTACCTGTAACACACACACATATATAAATGTTACCTGTAACACACACACATATATAAATGTTACCTACACACACACACATATATAAATGTTACCTGTAACACACACACATATATAAATGTTACCTGTAACACACACACATATATAAATGTTACCTACACACACACACATATATAAATATTACCTGTAACACACACACATATATAAATATTACGTGTAACACACATACACACATATATAAATGTTACCTGTAACACACACACACACACACAGTCATCTGTAAAGTAACAAAACATCCCTGCAACACATGCACACATTATTACCTGTCACAACCATAATGATAACCACCACCACCACATAGGTAATGGGAACACCTTTACCTTACCTTTTCCTGTTGCACAGGGAAGGATTCAGTGGTTAAACTTCTGTGGCTGTTCCTTTACAATTTTGTTGTTGAAATTTCTTGAGTTAAATAGGTGTTTATCCAAAAGCTTGAACACTAAATCTTCTAGGTTGGGTCAAACATAATGAACCCACAGCAAGCAAATCCATCATAACTCAGTCAAGGGTCCAGGGACTAGCACTAAAAATGAGCACACCCCTTCCTTTTACCAAGTCCAAGTGTGGTCAGTTTCTGCTATAGTTAGCATCAGCTGGGCTGGGCTGGGATAGACATAGGTGAGTTAACCAATCAGCACTAAAGTGTACAAATAATGCTGGAAAATAAATGTGAAGGGAAACAAGTTGAAAGATAAATCGATCTTGTGTAAATAAATGTAAATACCTGGAAAATAAATGTGCCTAAACGAGAGTAAAGGTTTTGTGATTAAATAGTGAAAGAGAATAAAGGAATCAGAATATTGTGGAAAGAAGAGATGGATAAAAAGAACTTTTTGAAAAGAAAAGTACTTTGGAAAAGAATAAACATAAGAATGATGACAAAGATGTAATGCAGGAAAGATATTTCAAGAATTCTCTCATTCCATTTCTTCAACAGGGGGGAGCCCCAGCTGTGAATGTTTTTGACCTCAGAGTCGGCAGTTCAAACCTGCAAGTTCTGACCATTTCTACTCCTGTGAGGGAGCTGTACAGTGACCTGTAGTCCTTCCTATCTACAGCTGTACAGTGACCTGTAGTGCTTCCTATCTACAGCTGTACAGTGACCTGTAGTCCTTCCTATCTACAGTGACCTGTAGTCCTTCCTATCTACAGCTGTACAGTGACCTGTAGTGCTTCCTATCTACAGTGACCTGTACTCCTTCCTATCTACAGCTGTACAGTGACCTGTAGTGCTTCCTAAGTGACCTGTAGTCCTTCCTATCTACAGCTGTACAGTGACCTGTAGTGCTTCCTATCTACAGTGACCTGTAGTCCTTCCTATCTACAGCTGTACAGTGACCTGTAGTGCTTCCTATCTACAGTGACCTGTAGTCCTTCCTATCTACAGCTGTTCAGTGACCTGTAGTCCTTCCTATCTACAGCTGTACAGTGACCTGTAGTGCTTCCTATCTACAGTGACCTGTACTCCTTCCTATCTACAGCTGTACAGTGACCTGTAGTGCTTCCTAAGTGACCTGTAGTCCTTCCTATCTACAGCTGTACAGTGACCTGTAGTGCTTCCTATCTACAGTGACCTGTAGTCCTTCCTATCTACAGCTGTACAGTGACCTGTAGTCCTTCCTATCTACAGTGACCTGTAGTCCTTCCTATCTACAGTGACCTGTAGTGCTTCCTATCTACAGTGACCTGTAGTCCTTCCTATCTACAGCTGTACAGTGACCTGTAGTCCTTCCTATCTACAGTGACCTGTAGTCCTTCCTATCTACAATGACCTGTAGTCCTTCCTATCTACAGTGACCTGTAGTCCTTCCTATCTACAGTGACCTGTAGTGCTTCCTATCTACAGTGACCTGTAGTCCTTCCTATCTACAGCTGTACAGTGACCTGTAGTGCTTCCTATCTACAGTGACCTGTAGTCCTTCCTATCTACAGCTGTACAGTGACCTGTAGTGCTTCCTATCTACAGTGACCTGTAGTCCTTCCTATCTAAGTGACCTGTAGTCCTTCCTATCTACAGTGACCTGTAGTGCTTCCTATCTACAGTGACCTGTAGTCCTTCCTGTCTACAGTGACCTGTTGTCCTTCCTGTCTACAGTGACCTGTTGTCCTTCCTATCTACAGTGACCTGTAGTCCTTCCTGTCTACAGTGACCTGTTGTCCTTCCTGTCTACAGTGACCTGTAGTCCTTCCTGTCTACAGTGACCTGTAGTCCTTCCTGTCTACAGTGACCTGTAGTCCTTCCTGTCTACAGTGACCTGTAGTCCTTCCTATCTACAGCTGTACAGTGACCTGTAGTCCTTCCTATCTACAGTGACCTGTAGTCCTTCCTATCCACAGTGACCTGTAGTCCTTCCTATCTACAGCTGTACAGTGACCTGTAGTGCTTCCTGTCTACAGTGACCTGTTGTCCTTCCTATCTACAGCTGTACAGTGACCTGTAGTCCTTCCTATCTACAGTGACCTGTAGTGCTTCCTATCTACAGTGACCTGTAGTCCTTCCTATCTACAGTGACCTGTAGTCCTTCCTGTCTACAGTGACCTGTTGTCCTTCCTATCTACAGTGACCTGTAGTCCTTCCTATCTACAGCTGTACAGTGACCTGTAGTCCTTCCTATCTACAGTGACCTGTAGTCCTTCCTATCTACAGTGACCTGTAGTCCTTCCTATCTACAGCTGTACAGTGACCTGTAGTCCTTCCTATCTACAGTGACCTGTAGTCCTTCCTATCTACAGTGACCTGTAGTGCTTCCTATCTACAGTGACCTGTAGTCCTTCCTATCTTTGGGATAGGTGCTGCCAGATCACTGGGATCTTCAATGGAGATTGAGGGACAGGTTTGTCCATAGTCCAAGAGTCAACCTGGGATGTACAAGAAAATGGATAGGATATATATGTCAATTTGTTGTGCTGGCCATGCGTGTGACTGGATGAACTTAGAACTGGAGTTTTGTTGCTGGGAAACTAAGTAGTAAATTATATGAATCTCCCTATGAAATTTTTTTGAATGAGAAAAATACTTAATTTGGGGAAAACTGGGAGAAAATAACAGAATGATAATTTTCTCTTTTGTTTTGTTTTGCCCCTAAGGTCTGATGTGGAGTTACGTTTGTTGGTGCGTGGGTGAATGTAAACACTGTTTGCACACATTCAAGCAGACACACACTACCATTCTGTGACAATGATTATGAAATCATATTTCTCTTCTTGTTGTGTCAACTAAGACTTTTATGGCAAAAAAAAATATCCTGAATCTGAAAACGCACACACACGTACACACACCATACACACAAACCATACACACACCCATCCACCCATATCTACATTCAGCCACCTACCCGCCCCACCCACACATACACAATCTCCTCTACCCTTACCCTCATCTACCCCCCCTACCCCCATACACACACACACACACACACGCACACACACACACGCACACACACACACGCACGCACGCACACACACGCGCACGCACGCACGCACACACGCACGCACACACACACACACCCACACACCCACACACTCACGCACGCACGCACGCACGCACGCACGCACGCACGCACACACACACGCACACACACACACACTCCTCACTGACTTTTGGTCTCAGGGGCCTCTGGAGGAATGTCCAGCCCCAAATCCCGCGTGGACATCCACGCAGCAAAGCAATCCGAGTCGTCCAGGTGAATGGTCAGCAACTGCCACACACAACATCAGACACTTCTTTCCTACTGGTCACTGTGTTGACATCAAGACATGTATCATGACTCACAGGATAAGATTAACAAACTCCTACATACTTCTGATTGTTTACTAAGAAGTGAAAAGACAGACAGATGTCTTTGAAATGTGCACCTATAGAAATGTTGCCAAAATAAGCTAGAAAGACAAAATATCAAACAAACAAATCATCACTTTACTATGACTCCAAAAAGAATGATCGAAAACAACCCAATTCCACTCTCATATTTTGGCCACGCAATGACAACATCATTGTCTCCCCAAACCACTGCTGTCAGGGAGAGTGGAAGGAAGGAAGGAAGGAAAGAAAGAGAGGTAGACAGAGGAAGACCCAGACGTCAATGGACAGTTGATGTCAAAGACTGGACAGGAGGCAGCAGACCCAGACGTCAATGGACAGTTGATGTCAAAGACTGGACAGTAGGCAGCAGTAGGCTGGCTGAGTTAGTGCATGTGACTGCTGGCCCAAGACAGAGGACAAGCTTGGCAGTCAACCCCGGTCTGGGGACGGCACGTAATCCCTCCACCCCCTGTTGTGGCTCAGGTCAAGAGCTGTGTCAGCCACTCTACTGAGGTCAACCAGGTGCCCAAGCCTACACCACAATGATGTTCTGCATTTGAAATGTTGGGTTGACACTGTCTTTAGCCACGACAACAATAACAACAACCTGGCCTCTCCGTTAATGGAGAAAAAAATCCCCTGAAGTTGGAATATGGCTACCTAAAGGTGAGGTACCTGAAAAAAGCCAAATGTGCAAAAATCCAGTCTGTACTTATGGTCTTACACTGATTCCCAGGTGTGATGAGTGAGACAAGAACAGTGCATCTTGGGGAATGCACAACTTCATGCAGCAACACTTCCTTGGGAAAAAAGAAAACTCCACCTACATTCACAGGCTCCAGAGATTTCCTGCCTGACTGACCTCTCCCTGACTGACCTCTCCCTGACTGACCTCTCCCTGACTGACCTCTCCCTGACTGACCTCTCCCTGACTGACCTCTCCCTCACTGACCTCTCCCTGACCTCTTGACCTCTTCCTCACTGACCTCTCCCTCACTGACCTCTCCCTCATTCCTTCAGGATTTATTGGAACTACTGCACTGATACGCAGGAAGTGTGTTCTGGGTATTGTAAATTTTGTCATCTGTTCCCACTGGCACACAATGGCCTACTCTTTCAAAAAGTTAAACAGGTTTTAACATGTATGCAAGATGTTCTATGTGCGTTCGTACACAGGGCCTCCGTTTATAGTCTCATCTGAAGGACTTTTTTGGGGTAGTGGAGTCAGCAATGATGTTAACTCCACGGGAAAAATCCTCTTGAACAGCTTTCAAACCTGGGTTGGCAGACTGTGAGCGCAATGTGCATCACTCTCCACCAGGCTTTATGTCCTGCAGACTGAAGCTGGCGGTGCCTATCCCTCTCTGAATACCTGATTGCATGCTGGGCATACAGGTGTCATCCATGAATGAATTTTATGCAGAAAATTATGCTGTAGCAATGAAACCCCCCAAAAATGAATGAATGAATGAATGAATGAATGAATGAATGAATGAATGAATGGATAAATAATTGAAAATCACCAAAACTTACCCCAGTTTTGAGGTCTACAGAGAACCAGTTGGGAACATAGACCATCTTGAAATGTCGTTTGATTTCTTCGTCAAAGTCCACCTGGCCCCGATCTTCCACCTTCTTGGCCTGGAGATCAATACACAAATTATTATTGAGTATTTTGGTGTTGTGTATTGTATTGCACTGCATTTTGTTGTATTATATTGTATCGTACTGTATTGTCATGTGTTGTATTGAGTTGTATTGTATTGCATTGTATTGTATACCACTATCGGTCACAGCAAATTTTTCTGCATGAAATTAAGGCTGCTCTCAAGAAGAGCGCAGTTCCTTATTTTATTTATTAACTTATTCTTTCATTTTGAGGATAATGGAATAAGCACTCACATGCTTTTTTTACATCCAGTCCCCATGTGTATGTGGTTTTGTAAATTTTGTCATCTGAAAAGCGGAAAAGGCTTTAATGTGTGCGCAAGATGTTCTGCATGCGTTCCCACACAGGACCTCCATTTATAATCTCATCTGAAGGAAAAGCAGTGCCACCTTTTCTTCTTTCTTTTTCTTTCTGTCTGTCTGCAAGTGTGCGTGTTTGCCTTTGTCAGTGTTTGTTTTCTGCCCAAGTTTGACACAGGGCCTCGTTTCATCATCTTCTCTGACAGACCAGATGGCTGTGCTGCACTGTCTTGTGTTGCTCTTCTGGGACCTTGGCCAGAGCTGCGAGGTTCACCAATGGTGAGATGTTGTGGGTGTGACCATTTGCCCAGTAGCCACATTCGTACTCCAGAGATGACATTACAAACAAAAAAATTATACCAGCGCGTATGTGATTGTTTATGGGGGGTTGAGGGGATGGCGGTTGTTTTTGTTTAATTTTGTCATCCATTTCTATCAGCACACAATGGCCTACTCTTTTAAGAAGTGGAACAGATTTAAAGACAAGTCAAATGTTTACAGCCTCATCTGAAGGACTTTTGAGGGAGAGGACATAAAAAAAAGAAAGACTAGCACCCACAACATCTGTGGTGGCTGCTCTGTGCCATTACTGACAACACAGACCATGTTAATAAGCATAGCACTGACTGTGTAGTGACTGACAGACACTGTGGTGGATGCACTGTGCCATTACTAACAACACAGACCATGTTAATAAGCATAGCACTGACTGTGTAGTGACTGACAGACATTGTATTGGCTGCTCTGTGCCATTACTAACAAGACAGACCATGTTCATAAGCATAGCACTGACTGTGTAGTGACTGACAGACATTGTTTTCGCTGCTCTGTGCCATTACTGACAACACAGACCATGTCAATAAGCATAACACTGACTGTGTAGTGACTGACACTGTGTTGGCTGCTCTGTGCCATTACTAACAAGACAGACCATGTTAATAAGCATAGCACTGACTGTGTAGTGACTGACACTGTGGTGGATGCTCTGTGCCATTCCTAACAACACAGACCATGTTAATAAGCATAGCACTGACTGTGTAGTGACTGACAGACACTGTGGTGGCTGCTCTGTGTAAAATTCCGGGGCTGGCTGTACAGCATCACAGTTTCCAACGTTTTGTACACTAAAAGGAATAGGTCATTCACAGGCAAATAACCAGGGGATGCAACCGTTCTGAGGAAGCAAACAAATTAATGGTTGACATAGACACAAGAAAGCTCACATCACTGCTAAAATGCTAAATGATTTGAATCTAAAATCATAGTATAATTCTTTGTCCCAGAAATCAGGACAACTCACCGTTAAGACATCCCACAAAGCAACATTGTTGTCTGTGTCTTTGGTCAAAATGTGTCGCTTGTCGTTGAGAACATGGTACTGTCGAATACTTGGGCCTCCTGCAAACAAACTTGTCTTTGTAAGCTGGAATGTTTGCAAATACACAGCAACTTACTAGACTACAGTGATCATTGTTACACACAAATGCGCTGTTGCTGCTGTTTTGATTTGACCTCTGTTCACTACTATCAGTGATGAGGCAACAGGGAAAGAAAGTGATTTGTGGTAACCCCCAACATTTTTTCTAAAACTGCTTATTTGACGTACACAAATACAAATGTACATGGTGCATTTGTGCATGTGTGTTCGTGTGGTTGAGTATGAAAGTGAGTGTGTGTGTGTGTGTCCATGTGTGTGCCTTGCTTTGTGAATGATAAGCTGTGAGCCTGACTGAGTGTATATTTGAATCATTGATATTTTAATTATTTGGAGCTAACAACACTATTTCTTGTAATAAAACATTTAAAAGAATATCTTATTTTATATATTAATCATTTGATACTAACAACACTATTTCTTGTACTTAAACATTTATGAGAATGAGATTATAGCCTGCTCAAGCCTTCACTGCATAATTTCTCACTGGCAGCCTGATGTTCTAGACACTGAAACCATACAGCACTGACTTCCCCCTCTCTCTCTGCCTGATGTTCTACAGTAGACACTGAAACCATACAGCACTGACTTCCCCCTCTCTCTCTGCCTGATGTTCTAGACACTGAAACCATACAGCACTGACTTCCCCCTCTCTCTCTGCCTGATGTTCTAGACACTGAAACCATACAGCACTGACTTCCCCCTCTCTCTGCCTGATGTACTAGACACTGAAACCATACAGCACTGACTTCCCCCTCTCTCTCTCTCTGCCTGATGTTCTAGACACTGAAACCATACAGCACTGACTTCCCCCTCTCTCTCTGCCTGATGTTCTACAGTAGACACTGAAACCATACAGCACTGACTCCCCCCTCTCTCTCTGCCTGATGTTCTAGACACTGAAACCATACAGCACTGACTTCCCTCTCTCTCTCTCTGCCTGATGTTCTTCAGTAGACACTGAAACCATACAGCACTGACTTCCCCCTCTCTCTCTCTGCCTGATGTTCTAGTACACTGAAACCATACAGCACTGACTCCCCCCTCTCTCTCTGCCTGATGTTCTAGACACTGAAACCATACAGCACTGACTTCCCCCTCTCTCTCTGCCTGATGTTCTGGACACTGAAACCATACAGCACTGACTTCCCCCTCTCTCTCTGCCTGATGTTCTGGACACTGAAACCATACAGCACTGACTTCCCCCTCTCTCTCTGCCTGATGTTCTAGACACTGAAACCATACAGCACTGACTTCCCCCTCTCTCTGCCTGATGTTCTAGACACTGAAACCATACAGCACTGACTTCCCCCTCTCTCTCTGCCTGATGTTCTTCAGTAGACACTGAAACCATACAGCACTGACTTCCCCCTCTCTCTGCCTGATGTTCTACAGTAGACACTGAAACCATACAGCACTGACTTCCCCCCCTCTCTGCCTGATGTTCTACAGTAGACACTGAAACCATACAGCACTGACTTCCCCCTCTCTCTGCTGATGTTCTAGACACTGAAACCATACAGCACTGACTTCCCCCTCTCTCTCTGCCTGATGTTCTAGACACTGAAACCATACAGCACTGACTGTCATCTTGAGCCCTTTCTGCCTGGAGAAGCCTAGGTCCACCACAATCAACTTGACCATCACACTGCCTACAAAAATGTCAGTACAGTTCCCAGAACTCCTCTAGAAGTCCTGTTAAAAGGTCAAGTTAGTCAAGAAGTCAAGTCTGTCAAGAAGTCCTCAGTCAAGAAGTCCTCAGTCAAGAAGTCCTCAGTCAAGCCAGTCAAGAAGTCCTCAGTCAAGAAGTCCTCAGTCAAGAAGTCCTCAGTCAAGAAGTCCTCAGTCAAGTCAGTCAAGAAGTCCTCAGTCAAGTCAGTCAAGAAGTCCTCAGTCAAGAAGTCCTCAGTCAAGTCAGTCAAGAAGTCCTCAGTCAAGAAGTCCTCAGTCAAGAAGTCCTCAGTCAAGCCAGTCAAGAAGTCCTCAGTCAAGAAGTCCTCAGTCAAGAAGTCCTCAGTCCTCAGTCAAGAAGTCCTCAGTCAAGAAGTCCTCAGTCCTCAGTCAAGAAGTCCTCAGTCAAGTCAGTCAAGAAGTCCTCAGTCAAGTCAGTCAAGAAGTCCTCAGTCAAGAAGTCGTCAGTCAAGAAGTCGTCAGTCAAGAAGTCATCAGTCAAGAAGTGGTCAGTCAAGAAGTGGTCAGTCAAGTCAGTCAAGAAGTGCAGTCCATGAAGGAGTGGTCAGTCCAGTGCCGGCAGCAGCAGCAGCGGCGGTCAGCTGCCCACCTTTGATGATGAAGTCAGGCTGGGTGGCTGCAGGGCGGATGCGGTCGTTGTCGTACTCTCCTGACGCTCTGGGGTTGGGCAACCTCACCGGCTGTCGTGCAACACACTTCACAGTCAACGTTACCCACAACTGCTTGCATAACACATTCACCTGTCATTCTGTACACTTTTTTTTCTTTCTTTTTTTCCATTTTCATACCACTGTAAGTCATGGCTGCTCTCCCTGGGGAGAGTGTGTCACCACAAGAGCAGCACCGCCCATTATTACTATGAAATCACTCTGAAATGAATTTTTCATCCATTCATTCAAAATTCCAAGATTTTAGTCACATACAACACACAGCATACACACTGAAAAAGAAAAATGTACAAATACATTTTTTTGTTTAAAAACAATTCCTGCTCAAAATGGGCAAAACCTTCAAGCCAAGTCCTGATTGGCTTGAGAAAAGTAGCCAGCCATTTGAAATCTTCACGTAGAAGTAAGTTCCTCTGACTGTACATGCCCAGGTAGAATAAGCTGTCACCAACAACTTGCCAAAGCTGGAATGGGGGTTGGGTGGGGGGGTGGGGTGGGGGGTGAGGAGGAGAAAACTATTTCCTAAACAGATAAACATGGCTGCACCACTTTCACCACTATTTCACGTTTTTCAGCCATGTTTCCCTGCCCGTATCGCCAATTCATACTCTGTGGACATCGGGAGCATTGCATGATGGTGCACGGCAACAGTTGGCTGGCTGTAACGCTAGGTATGTCTGCATCCATAAAGACCTCTGCTCTGCTCTGCTCTTCTCTGCTCTTCTCTGCTCTTCTCTGCATTCCCTTACAGGGTGGGGTGCACAGTGCTGGGTCTCCTCCTGTGCTTGTAACTCTGCAGGAGGTCTGCCTGCTAGCCTCATCCTACACATTCCAGCTTCAGACTTGCACACATGTACATAAAGACCTGAACTTTCATCAATTGAAAGCCATACACTGCTGTTTAGCAGCTAAACATAAGATAGATCTATACCCTACAACCCTTGCTAAAACTACCAACAACAATCATCATACAGGCTGCCGTAAAAAAACCTTCCAGGATTGCCCAGCTTGTGATCAGCTGCTGTAAGAAAAGTGTTGGGAATACACATCCGACAGGGCACCTATTCACGCACACAAATGCACACACACACAAACACATGCTCTTTCTTTTAAACACACACACACACAGAATGAATATTTCCCATCCCATAAAACGTTTCTATAGAAAGACCTTGACCCTTACCCAGTTTTTGATGCTGGAGTCTGTAGTGGCCACCCACAGGGTTGGGGGGTCTGTTGGCGTTAACTCCAACTGAAAAACACATCACAATCCTCTTCAGATTCAGCACTGTCCTGTCATCATCATTATTGTCAGTTGTCGTCACTGTCATGCAGTATACAATAAGACTGTCTCAGATTCGATGGTCCTGGATGCTGTGGTCAATGTAACCTCAGTTCTGTTTCCCATACCATACACTTCTATGCCTGTAGTTTGAGTTGCTGTTGAAGACTTAGGGGTCAGAGTTCATGAGAGAAGGTCATGGGTCAAAGGTTCATGAAAAAAGGTCATTGGAGGGACACTGGTGGTAATCACTGTCTAAATCTGGTTCTGTGACAAGCTATTACTGTTGTCAGTAGGGGGCTTAGTAGGTAACGTCCTGCACATGCTGGCTCAAAACTGGCAACTCTGAACATCACAAAAGTGACACAGCAGGGCCCTTCTGGCTGGTGGCCCTATGGTAGACCAACACTGATAAGTTCCCCATGAACTTCTGACCCTGAGGATGAACCATGATGAGCCTAGGTATGTATGACTGGAGTGGAGAGGTTTATTTTATTCTTTTATTTTGAGGATTATGGAATAAGCAATCATGTGCTTTTTTCATCCAGTCCCCGTGTGTATGCAGCTTTGTAAATGTTGTCATCCATTCCCACCAGCACATAATGGCCTACTCTTCCAAAATGTGGAATGGGTTTTAATGTGTACACAAAATGTTCTGCATGCGTTTGCACACAGGACCTCGGTTTATAGTCTCATCCAAAGGACTGATGGTGGAACAAGCAGCATGGAAAACAGCAGGGCCAGGAACGTCGCAGAAGATGAAGAAACACAACAACAGCAAAGACAAAACCAAACAATAAACCAAACGCAAGCAAAAACAAACACCACCCCTCCCCCCAAACCCTTTCTGTCATTCTGCCGCTACCCTTTAGTTAAGCTATACATGCCACAAACACACACACACAACACACAACACACAAACACAAACACACACACTAAACACAAACACACACACACACACACACACACACACACATGTTAAGATGCCTGATTTGAAGCTGAGGGAGGAAAAAAGTGTTGTCTTCATAACTATCGTTTCTACAGCGCGGCGTTTTCTGCAGACCTGCCACTGACCTTCAGCACTGGGGCCTTCTCCTCACAGACCAGTTCCCGGTTGTCAGGGTTCCTGATGTCTGTGGCCCACACCTGGTGGTCACGGCCCCCAGAATACAGCGTGGAGAAAGAGTCGTTGGCCTGCACACCATAGTCCACACAGGAACACATCCACACATGAACACATCCACACATGAACACATCCACACAGGAACACATCCACACAGGAACACATCCACACAGGAACACATCCACACAGGAACACATCCACACATGAACACATCCACACAGAACACATCCACACAGGAACACATCCACACAGGAACACATCCACACAGGAACACATCCACACATGAACACATCCACATACACAGCAATACAGGGAGAAATACGGCGAGAGTCAGTGTACTCACACAAACAAGGCAGACATGCACACAAAAAACTGTCAGAAAAAACAAACCAAAAAACAAACCACTGATAAAATCTGTCAATAGCAATAAATAGATAAACAAATAAGTAAGCTCTCAAAGAAGTCAGTATATCATATACAGTTAATATATAGATAAGTAAATGGATCACTAACCAAATAAAATGAGAAGAGAAGAAGGTTTGAATAAATAGAAGTACATCAATAAACAATACAAAAGCAGATTTGCATGCACATAAGTTTTAATGAAACATAATAACTATATAATTATGTACGATAAGATTTTTTTAAAGTAAGATATCAAGCAAACACCTCAAGCGCTGACCTATTTCCTACAAGATTTTAAAAAAAAATATATAGGAATCATTTAGGAGGGGGTAAAGGAGGTAAAGGAGTCCCATAACCTATAAGGTCGTAGGGGAGCGAGGCGTCAGAGACCTCACTTCTCCAGGGCCAGCATATTGAGGGCGGCGCCCATCTCCTCTCCCTTGCTGCTTTACCTTCCCTGACCCTTAAGAGGGCAGGTACCCATTTACAGCTGGGTGAACTGGGGGAACTGTACTGAAGCCAAGGCGCGCAAACGGTCACCCATCCAACTGGTAACCACGCTCGACGCTGCTTAACTTGGCTGGGGGAAAGTGAGTGCTCCGACCACTGAGCTATCCCGTCCCCAGGAATCATTTACAAAAAGTAAAAAAGGAAGATGATGATTAAAAGCAAAGACAAGACAAAATAAACAAGATCTGTACACTAGCGCTTCATATAAACAAAATCATTGTGAACTGCCTGACTCTGACAGTGAAGGAGAACAAGCAGCAGGAAACAACTCCATTACATGGCACATTATGTTATGTGGCTGACACTTCTGTCTCATCTATTTACTTCTGATCTTACACACAATGGTATATCCATTATTTTTATCATCATCATCACCAGTCCCTTGACCGACACACTGTTGACCAGTGTTCTCCAGGATGGTCAGTCTGTCTTCAGCCTTTCCCAGCAGCAACACCACACAGCCATGTCCAGGCCTGTCCAGTCTGTGATGTTAGTTCTGCATCATCCACTTCTTCATCTGTCTGTCTGTCTGCCCTGCGTCTTCCTCCCTTTGTATGTCTATACTCTATAAATTTAACATGATCCCTGTTCTCTTGCACAAAATGTTCCTTAGAATCAAGGGTAAAAAAGAATTATAAATGATGTTTTTCTTTAAAATGTGGGTACAATGTTTTAATATAATGGAAAATTCATGAATGCTCCCAGTCACTTCTACATTGTAAAAAAGGGATGGACAAGTGCATCTGCTGAGTGGATATTCACTGCGGAGTCAGCACAATGTCAGCAGGCCATACATAAACCAACACATGGACAAAGCAGACACCATCTTGTGCAGCAAGCAAGGACAGAGACAAACTCAGTCACATCCATTCTCTGAACACAGGACTGAAACAAAGGCTTTTTCAGCCATTCCAATGGTACATTTGCACTTTTAGCTGATTCTTAAACCTAACTGCACCCTTTCATTTTGCACACACCCTTTGACTCATAATAATAATAATAATAATAATAATGTATGGAATTTATATAGCACTGAATCTTGTAAAGCAACAAATCAAAGCGCTCGTGAGCTCATGAGCTAGACATCTTTAAAGTGAAGGTGTGCAATAGTGCATGTACCTTAGTGACCAACAGAAGCAAGCACCAGGTGTGCTGCAGTGTATCAGAGAACAAAAAGAGTATCCAGTCAGTAAAAAGCCACGGGCAATTCTCACCTGCAGTGCCCACACTCCTTCGTCATGTACCCTGAAGGTGGCCACACACCGCTGCTGTCCCAGTGACCACAATCGTATCGTGCCGTCAGAACTTCCCGACAAACACTGCAATACGCAGGTCTTTCTTTTAGTCACAAACACTCTGTACTGCTCACAAACACACTCTGTACTGCTTACACTCTGTACTGCCTACAAATACACTCTGTACTGCTTACACTCTGTACTGCCTACAAATACACTCTGTACTACCTACAAATACACTCTGTACAAATACACTCTGTACTGCTTACAAATACTGCTTACAAACACACTCTGTACTATTTATAATTAATCTCTGTACTGCTTACAAATACACTGTACTGCCAGCTGGTTTTATACACATATTCTTATAGAATATGACTTAATGCTCTCAGAACAGTTTTGTAAAAATGATAAGTGCATTTGTGGTGAACAATTTTCTCTGGAACACTGCTTACTGTTTTGTCAGAAGCTTCGTGGTTTCTTACCCCAAAACTTTTTAGACAAAAATGCTTCTGAAGAAAATGTCAATGTCATTTTGTCGGGTGAAAACATTCTTTTTGCTATTTCAAAGTCTCTTTTACATAGCCCAGTTTTCTCGTTTCTTTAAAGTTCTGTGATATTGTTTTCCCTATTTGTATTTTTAGGCATTACATTGATGTTTGAATACCAATCTGTTACATGACTCTCTTTCCCTCTGTCTTCTATTATTTTTGCTATAGGTCCCCCCTCCCCCTATATATATATATATATATATATATATATATGTATGTATATGTACATATATAGATATATATAGATAGATAGATATAGATAGATATATAGATAGATAGATATATATATATAGATATATATATATATATAGATATATATATATATATATACATATACATACACACACACACACACACACACACACATCCAAAACAATGACAAAATTAAGACCACCCACCCCAAAAGCAGACTAACTACCTGTGTGCCGTCCCGATTCAAGACCAGAGCTTTGACGTTGTCTGTGTGACCTTTCAACTTCATCTGTTTGTGGCAGGTGCGGGGGTCCCACACCCGCAACACTTTCTCCGTTGACCCTGACACAATCACCGTGCCTGGCGGGTTCATGGCCAGGCTATAAATAGAATCCTTGTTGCCCGTCAGGCTTGATGCTGCAAAACAAAATAATACATGTTCTGGTGGGTTTTTTGGTTTTGTTGTTTGTTGGTATTGCTTTGTTTCTTTTTTTTTCTTTTTTTGTTTGTTCCTCAGCTAGAGTTCTGAGGTTCACAGGAAGGAAGTGATATTTTGCAAACGTGGCCATTTGCCCACCACTAGATCACAGAGAGCACTGACACTATCAACTTCCTGTTCACAGAAGGATTTGGCCAAAATGAGCTGAAATGGGTAGGTATGTTTGAAATAATTATAATCTCTCTCATACTATAAAATGGATCTGAAGGAAATTTGAAGATAATGTTGGCAAATGATTGTTACATTTGTTGCATTATTTTTTCTTACACATCTGTGCCACGTGTCTTTACGTGTTGTCATGTGTTGTTTACGTGTTGTCACATGTTGTTTCTTTATTTTGTCCATAATTATGATGTAATCTCTGGTAAACAACATAAAACTCAAGTATGTCAGTGATGTTTGCATGTATTCTGCATGAAAACACTACAGTACTAAACAAACAACAAATAAAAAACATAAAACATGCTTTATGCAGTAATTTTTTTTATAAAATTAACTTGATGCTGTGTTGTCAATCGCACCACACCAATGAATATCGGAAAAAATCAACTGCCACAAACGTCACTGTCCAAGCCATACACACAAATTCCAATTTTTTTTTTTTTTTTTTTTTTAAGAATGCAAGTTCATGATCCACAACTAAAACAAGTGATTAACGGTTTTCACACACCCCAAAAATCAGACATTTTAATCCAGATGGCAGTGTAAGCAATCTCATCACTACACAAAGTGACAGGTCTAAAATTTCAAAACTTGCAAAAACCCAAGCATGATACTGTATTTAGGTGACCCAGTTCCATCTTCCATCACTCTTTCTTCTCCAAAACCAAATGCTTATGTAATCCATCACAATTTTTCATCAAATACCCTATAACACATTAAGCAGACTTGACTTAGGTATCAAATGCAGCTTTGGGCACGATGAAGAAAAAGTGAGCCACAAAAAATCTGGAGAAAAAGCTTCCATAGATGCAAAAACGATGTTGCCGCCATCAGCCATGAGACAAACACTCTCCTGAGGCATGCACCACGAAAAAAGGTCTTGTTGGTCAAACTCAGCTTCTGAAAAAAGTGTATGGTGATACCGCTTATTACTGTACTCTAAGAGCACCAGCCTACCTACCACATTTCGCCATGCCTCGTGACACCGAGAGTTTTAAGGTAGCCACATTCTGACTTTGGGGATGATGCCTAAACATGCATGCCGTTTTAACACAAATGTGTCATTATTTCACACAGATGTTCTCTGTGTGTTTGCACACGAGACCTCAGTTTACAGTCTCATCCAAAGAACTTTCCGAGGAGTGAATCTGGTACTGATGTTTACTCCAGGGCTAAAATCTCCTCAGACAGGCGGTAGTTTTAACCTGTGCTATCAAATTGCTAGGTCAGCACTCTGACCACTAGGCTGTGTGTCCCCCCCCCCCGTTCTGGTAAAGTCAAGATACTGCAAGATATGAAATATTAAATACACAGACTCTATCACAAAGAAACAAGTGCGTCAAAGTATCCATGTACACATGTATAAACCAGGATCTGCTGACTTCAGTCAGGAAAAGAAAACTATGCCGGTATGGCCTCGATACAAGATCCAATGACCTGGCTAACACTGTTCTACAAGACAGAAACATCACAGAAAATAAAGCAAGCAACCAATAACAAAAATAAAGATAAAAATTAAAAAACACCACCACCAAGAACAAAATTTTGTTTTAATATTGATATTATTGGTGGGAGGAGGGATTGGTTAGTTGTTTATTTGGTTGTTTGCTTTTTTTTTCCTTTTTTTTTTTTGCTCTCTCTCTCTCTCTCCCTCCCCACCCCTCTCTCTCTTTCTAGCTGGCTCATGAACATCAAACTCAAAACTGACTGATGTTTCTGCTGACAAAGAAATGCATTGATTTATTTGATTTATTTATTTATTTTATTTATTTATTCTGTTATATCGAGGATAATGGAATAAGCACTCATGTGCTTTTTTACATCCAGTCCTCGTGTGTATTTAAAGAAGGATGTCTGTATAAAATACCCCAATTATTCACGGAAGATTTCTCTGTATGAAATCTGGGCTGCTCTCCCTGGGGAAAGCTTATCACCACAAAAGTAAGCAGCCCATTTTCCTTGTTTGCATACTTATTTCCTTTTGAGAGTGGACTTTTTCTGCAGAATTTAGCCCGGGACATCTCTCTTGCTGCCATAAATTATTTTACATGTGCTAACTGATGCTGCATGCATGCTTCACATCCAGACCACCAGTCAATGAGGGCAAAGTCTGGGTTCAGATGGGAATTGAACCTGCCCTCTCCTGCCTACCAGATGAGTGCATAGCCTCTGACCGCTCAGCCACCCTGCTGTTAGCACCAACACTAATCACACTGACAGTCAAAACTGACTCACTCATTTTTCACTGAGTAATCAATGATGAATAAATTATATATGACTCTAGTTCATATTCATGAATACCAACCAGCAGAAGAAAAAATGAGTTATTCAAAGAGGATTTCACCTAGCACTGACACTGATTACAAACTTGATGATCTTCTCCTTCTCTTTCTTCTTCTTCTTCTGTGTTCCCTAGCCATGCTATCTGTGTATCTGTCTGCATGGCCCCACTGCAGGGACTGTACAGCCTGGGCTTCTCCTGTGCTTGTAACTGCATCTCTGCCCGCTGGCCTCAGCTGACACATTCCAACTTCAGAGCAGACTTTATCATCAAAATGGACTGGTGTCTGCCTGAGTAGAGCAAACAAATAATGCCTGAACAGCTTAAAAATAAATAAAATCAAACAACAAAAAGAGTCCACGCAATATTAATCACAAAACAATCCAAACAATGTCATTAAAAACACAAACTAACTGCAACTGTTCAAAGATTCATCCCATTAAAAAAAAATTTTTTTAAAGAGCAGGGGAAAACAACTTTATAACAGCGTTCAAGCAAAACAAACAGAAACAAAAACCAGAACAAAAACTTAAAGAACAACAGCAAAAGGAGCAGGTAACAAGCATGCATACATCTAATGATATGTATCATATTTATCAACAATAAACAGTGATGACAATGATGACACATGAGGCCACATCCAGTTGCTGTACAGTTAAGCTGTAAAATCTAAAGATTTTTTTGTGTGCTCGCATGTGCATGTGCACATGCTTTATTAATTTATTTACTTTATTTAATTCTTTTATATTGAGGATAATGGAATAAGCACTCATGTGCTTTTTTACATCCAGTCCCCACGTGTATGCGGTTTTGTAAATTTGTCATCTGTTCCCACTGACACACAATGGCCTACTCTTACGAAAAGCGGAACAGGATTTAACATGTGCGCAAGATGTTCTGCGTGCGTTCGCACATGGGACCTCGGTTTATAGTCTCATTGTACATGCATGTGTGTGTGTGTGTGTGTGTGTGTGTGTGTGTGTGTGTGTGTTGTGTGTGTGTGTGTGTGCACAAGTTTGCATGCGTGCATCCATATGTGCATCCATGTGTCTGTGAGCTGGTGGTTATACAGTTGTAACAAATACTTAGCACCCACCCAGCATTCTTTGCAACAAAAACTATCTTTAACCCTTTCAGTACGGCAAGCTACCCTTCAGTCCTGTAAGGAGGAAAACCGGCGCAATCGAATTTTCCTTCAATTCCTGGGTTTCTGAGGTACAGAAGAGTGCAAAACGGGTACCTCGGTAAATCTTACATAGAATTTTGCATTAAAGCATAAAATAGTAAGTGTTATATACTGCTGTGTGCAGAATTGAATGTAGGTTTTCTTTAAGATTAGAACTGTGCACTTGTGTGTGTGATGTATGGGATGGGTGTCAACAAATGTGACGTTTCCTATGTCACATACAACACTTGATAACAAACGTGTGCAAATAAACGACTGATAAGATATGAGCGTGCCAAAAATGAAGTAACTTACAGTTTGATGTCCTCAATATCTCCATCACTTGCACAGAGCAAGGTATCCAGTCACACTGATTGTCACAGTACTCATTGTCACCTCAACTGTTATGTCGGTTTCATTTAAGAAAACAGCCATGCAATAGAGAAATGTTTATGTACATTTTGAATCAGTTATGGAGGTTATCACAACCAAAAACACAAACACTACACTACTTTTTTGTCAGGTTTCTACTGCTATACACTTATGTACATGTCACTAGTCTGCATCCTCTGTCACATGTCACACATAGGTGACACAGGTGTGGAAAATCTTGAAACAGTGCCGGTGATAAATAAGTGGCAAATACTCATCGTCTAGTTCATCACCACTACCACTGTCACGGTCACGATTTATAGCAGCATTAATCTCTGCTCTTTCCTCTTCATTCAACTCAAACAGGTCAAAATCGTCAACATTTTGATAAATTTCCATTTTGCGCAGGACAAGTGGCAGAGAAAAACAGTGCAAGTTAAAGATATTCTCTCTACTAAAATCTACCAACCCAGGAAGCTTATATACATTCTCGTGGGAAAGGAGAAGCAGTGTTTGCCTTAACAAAACTATTTACCAGAGTCTCGTTGATGCCAGTTAGCCGCATGACTGATCACTATAAACAACCCCTCCTCTGCTACCGTTATCGCTGGAAAATCGGCTGACAGGACTGAAGGGTAGAGAGCCGGGGTAGAAATTCAGGACAGGGTAAGTAATTGTCAGCAGATATCCAGTACTGTAAGGGTTAAATTACATTTTGTTGTACAGCTGTGTCTGTTAAGATTAAAATAACAAAGCATTCAAACAAAAACTATTCTGATATTAAACCTTGGCCACAATTCTCTGTTAAATTGTATTAAAAAAACAACAACAAAGCATATGAAACTCATAACAAAGCCACATCAACAGCGCATGCCATGCCACAAAAGACCAGTTGATGGCGACAACTTTTAAAAAAAAGAATTACTAAATAAGGGTAGCACCTTGCAGTACAGCCACTGAAAATGCAATCACCACATTAACTTCAGGTTAACACTATGATCACTATTCCCAATCCAGATACTTTGGGAGAGATCTGAATAGATACATAGACAGACACACAGAAAGAATGACAGTTCAAACAAAGGGAGGATGACAAAAAAGGAACACTGAAAGTTGTGGCTCCAACAGCCCTTGCAAAAGAAGGCCTTGTAGACTGTGTACACTCCTACATTAGCACCATTCCCTCCATTCAAAGTGTGTGTGTGAGTGTGTGTGTGTGAGTGTGTGTGTGTGTGTGAGTGAGTGGTGTGTGTGTGTGTGTGTGTGTGTGTGTGAGTGTGATTTTGTGTGTGTGTGTGAGTGTGTGTGATTTTGTATGTGTGTGTGTGATTTTGTGTGTGTGTGTGACTTTGTGTGTGAGTGAGTGAGTGTGTGTGTGTGTGTGTGTGAGTGTATGTGAGTGCATGTGTGAGTGTGAGAGAGTGCGTGTGTAATTTGCATGTGTGTACAGTGTTTCTTTATATGCTTCTGCTTGTAGCTCATATAATTTTATCCCTGCCCTGCCTCCTCCTTCTCTCACCAACACTTTTCAATTCTCCCAACCCCCAACCCCCACCCACCCCTTTCTGAAACTGCAATCACACCGGCAGGCCAGCCTTCTCTGTTCATTTGTATAGTGAAGGTGTTCCCTTAACTTATGCAGTCAAAAGACCTCAGCTTCTCTAGGGGCCAGCCAGCATCTTGAGGGTGGTGCCCATCTCCTCTCCACTGTTTTGTTTTACCTTCCCTGTCCCTAAAGAAGAATATGTGCACTTTATAAATCATATACATTCACTCTCTTGTTCTTGTCAAGTTAAGTTCAGTGCACAGTATGCATGAAACCTCAAGGAAAAGATGGCCTCTCTTCTCCACCCAACAACTTCTTGCCTTGTGAGTTCAGACACTAACCGTGATTTAATTTGACTTCTCCCTTACTTCCTTGAGGAGTTGCTGAGACACATCCAGCCATGGTACTGGAGGAAAAGCATTTTTCCCTGAAATGGTTTGGGGGTCCAGGGGGTCAGGGGACGTTGCCCCCTGAAGCTGAAGGGTTTTCAGCAATTCTAGCCTGTAAAAAAGCCTCTCCTTGAACTAATTTCAGTTCTTCATACTAAGCATGTTCTGCCCTAAAATAAGCTCTCCTACAATGACTTTATCAGTCATTTCTTAACCCAAAGGAGGTTTTATACCCAAGTAATCACACAGCAAAAATGAGGACATATTTAGACAACTGTGCACCAACACAGATAGAGGAAGGACAGACACAAACAGGTGGAGATGGAGAGAGAGAGAGAACTGAACTCTTAAAGTTCAGTGTTCTCTTTCTCTTTCTTTCTCTCTCTCTCTCTCTCTCTCTCTCTCTTTGAGAGAGAGAGAGAGAGAGAGAGAGAAAGGGTGGGGTTGTGGTGATGGGGAAGCACATGGAATAATACAATAAAACATCTGTGTGTATGTGTGTGTGTACGTGTGTGTGTGAGTATTTTTTATTTATTTATTTATTTGTTCTTTTATATCGAGGATAATGGAATAAGCACTCATGTGCTTTTTTACATCCAGTCCCCATGTGTATGCGGTTTTGTAAATTTTGTCATCTGTTTCCACCGGCACACAATGGCCTACTCTTCCGAAAAGCGGAACAGGATTTAACATGTGCGCAAGATGTTCTGCATGCGTTTGAACACGGGGCCTCGGTTTATAGTCTCATCCGAAGGACTCTGACATTCAGTTCGATTTTTTTGTCAAACTGGGAAGGGTGCGTGTGTGTGTGTGTGTGTGTGTGTGTGTGCATGTGTGCACATGTGTGCGTGTATGTGTGTGTGAGAGAGTGGGTGAGAGAGAGAGAGAGAGAAAGAAAGAAAGAGAGATGGAGAGAGAGAAAGAGAGAGAGATGGAGAGAGAGAGTTTGTGTGTGTGTATGTGTGTGAGAGAGAGTGTGTGTGTTATTGTTATTATTTTTTATATTTTATTCTTTTATATTATTTATTCTTTTATATCGAGGATAATAATGTGTGTTTGTGTATGTGAGAGAGAGAGAGAGGAGGGTGCACTCCCTGAAAAAGAAGGGGGAGGCTGCTGATTGTTATGTTTACAAAGATTGCTCTCTGACCACAGGCAGAGCTGAAGTGGAACAGGCAGTGAAAGCGAAAGTGAAAGGATTTCCGCAAATTCGCGGAAATGTACCATGACCGACAACACTACATTTTTCAGATAATGGATTGTGGGCAAGCTGAACCTGAAACAGCCCATGCCTCTCCAGGTAAATCAATGCATGCTGGGTATGTCCAAGTTACCTATCCCACAGGTCATAGTTGGCTTTCTCTGCTACAAAACGTGGACAGGGGTTTAACATGTGTACAAAATCTTCTACACTATTTCACACACAGAACCTCTATCTACACCTCCATATGAAGAACTTCAGTTTAGGGAATGAAGTCAGTCAGGGAATGGAGCTAGTGAATGGAGTCAGTTAGTGAATGGAGTCAGTTAGGGAATGGAGTCAGTTAGTGAATGGAGTCAGTTAGGGAATGGAGTCAGTTAGTGAATGGAGTCAGTTAGGGAATGGAGTCAGTTAGTGAATGGAGTCAGTCAGGGAATGGAGTCAGTTAGTGAATGGAGTCAGTTAGGGAATGGAGTCAGTTAGTGAATGGAGTTAGTGAATGGAGTCAGTTAGGGAATGGAGTCAGTGAATGAAGTCAGTCAGGGAATGGAGTCAGTTAGGGAATGGAGTCAGTTAGGGAATGGAGTCAGTTAGGGAATGGAGTCAGTTAGGGAATGGAGTCAGTTAGGGAATGGAGTCAGTTAGGGAATGGAGTCAGTCAGGGAATGGAGTCAGTTAGTGAATGGAGTCAGTCAGGGAATGGAGTCAGTTAGGGAATGGAGTCAGTCAGGGAATGGAGTCAGTTAGTGAATGGGGTCAGTTAGGGAATGGAGTCAGTTAGTGAATGGAGTCAGTCAGGGAATGGAGTCAGTCAGGGAATGGAGTCAGTTAGTGAATGGAGTCAGTCAGGGAATGGAGTCAGTCAGGGAATGGAGTCAGTCAGGGAATGGAGTCAGTCAGGGAATGGAGTCAGTCAGGGAATGGAGTCAGTTAGTGAATGGGGTCAGTTAGGGAATGGAGTCAGTCAGGGAATGGAGTCAGTTAGGGAATGGAGTTAGTGAATGGAGTCAGTCAGGGAATGGAGTCAGTCAGGGAATGAAGTCAGTTAGGGAATGGAGTCAGTTAGTGAATGGAGTCAGTCAGGGAATGGAGTCAGTGAATGGAGTCAGTTAGGGAATGGAGTTAGTGAATGGAGTCAGTTAAGGAATGGAGTCAGTCAGGGAATGAAGTCAGTTAGGGAATGGAGTCAGTTAGTGAATGGAGTCAGTCAGGGAATGGAGTCAGTCAGGGAATGGAGTCAGTGAATGGAGTCAGTTAGGGAATGGAGTCAGTTAGGGAATGGAGTCAGTTAGTGAATGGACTCAGTCAGGGAATGGAGTCAGTTAGGGAATGGAGTCAGTTAGGGAATGGAGTCAGTTAGTGAATGGAGTCAGTTAGTGAATGGAGTCAGTTAGGGAATGGAGTCAGTTAGGGAATGGAGTCAGTTAGTGAATGGAGCTAGTGAATGGAGTCAGTTAGGGAATGGAGTCAGTTAGTGAATGGAGTCAGTTAGTGAATGGAGTCAGGGAATGGAGTCAGTCAGGGAATGGAGAAGTGTATGGAGTCAGTCAGAGAATGGAGACAGTCAGTGAATGGAGTCAGTCAGGGAATGGAGTCAGTTAGGGAATGGAGTCAGTCAGAGAATGGAGACAGTTAGTGAATGGAGTCAGTCAAGGAATGGAGACAGTCAGGGAATGGAAACAATCAGGGAATGGAGACAGTCAGGGAATGAAGTCAGTCAGGGAATGGAGACAGTCAGGGAATGGAGACAGTCAGGGAATGGAGACAGTACCAATGACGTCTCCAGAAGCAAAATCCCTTCAAACCCCAGGACAGCTCAGCAGAGACTGGAGCCAGCCACACTGTCAGTTACTGTGGTCAGACCATGAACACAATGCTCCAACCACCAGGTTGTTGTTGTTCCCATGCCCAGCACAACCCTCACTTACTGGTGACCGTGTTGTTGGAGGCTGTCAGTGCAGTCAGTGTGTTGACGTCCCACAAGAAGATCTGCCGATCCAGACCAGCCGATGCCACCTGCTCCTTATCACGGGCGTATGCCAAGGCCTTCACATAGTCCTGGATGAAAGACGCATCACGCAACATCACGATCATGCAACAATGCAGAATCATGTTCAGTCTCAAACAGTGCTAGCAGAAGCCTTTCTTTGACTGGCACATTAAGATCATTATCTTTTTCTTTTATTCTATTTTATCTTCTTCCTCATTGTCTTTGTTCTTCACACAGACACCCAAGATTCATGACTGAAATGAATGAACGAATGAATAAAGGAGAAAAACTAAAGGAAAAAACTATCTGCCATTGCAATTCTGAGTGTGTAAAATATCAACTTTCAAAATCAACAAACCCTTTTCAACATAGAAAGAAAAGATCATGTTGAAAAAAAAAATGGCTCACATTCTTGAAGTTATCTCATGTAGATTGCACATTTCAAACCAACAACACAGGTATACCACACTGTTGGAGATCTGCATTTAACCAGATGCCCTGGAAAATCTTCAAATGTATTCTCAATTTTTCTGCTTTTTCTTTTTTTCCATTTCCACAATCCACTGTGTATTGAAATAAAAGAATGACAGTACCTTCTGCATACATACGTCATGTTCTACAAATGCATTTCCACAAAGATGAGCAAGGCACTGGTGGGTCTGCATGCATGCACGCACACACACACACACACACACACACACACACCCTCTCTGACCAGAAAGTTGTAAAAACTCAGCCTAATCCGCCACTGGCTCTCTGGATCTGAACATGCACCTTCTGGACCACTAGGATTAGAAACCTGTCACTTTCTCATGGGTTTAGCCCCAACCATCTGAAATGTATGGAAAAGTTATCTCACAGGCCTTTCAAACTGACCTTGTGTGTGCGCAGTGTGGACATGCAGAAACCTTTGTGAGCATTCCAGACTTTGACTGTGGTGTCGCTGGATGCTGAAATCACTGAAACACAGAACACCACCAATATAGTGCACAACACACTTAGCATTATCATCATTATCTCACATTCAGTGTCAAAATGTTGAAGACACTGAAACCTAAACATTATAGATCTAGCACACAACATCCTTGTGGATTATCTTCTTAGCTCATATCCAACCGCTACGTGCTGAAATAAGTGAAACACTTCCACTACCAACATAGCCCATAAGACACTTAATCTTCATTACTAACTCACGTCTAGTCTCTAGAATTTACAGTCACTGGAACACAAGCACATAGACAGAATTCATTATGACTACATGAATGCACAGGTTAAGGAATCTATAGCTTTTAAAGTACAAAAAGTCCTCTGCACTAACAGGTGTGATGATCATCCATTTTCTAGAAGCTTAAATCGCTGAAACACATAACCAATGCAGCACACAACTAGCATCTATCATTAAACACAGCATACATGATACCTAGTATTCATTATAGAATCATTTAGCTAAATTCAATGGATCAAAGGTTATGCAGAGAACATGCAACACATTTAGTAATCCTTTCTCACACCTGTCCAATGGAACAAGGAACCCAGAGTTTAGCAGCTTTGGCAACAGCAGGCAAAACTTACATTTACTAGGGGAAAAATATGTTTCCCATTGCAAAATATTGATGTTACATGTATATATATGTAACAGTTGTTAAGAGTATTCTCCAGTTTAACACCCTAGGTGGTCACCCAGTGTATACCCTGACTCACTAATTACACCTGGAAATCACTGCGAAACCAGAACTACACTATAAAATCAAAATCATGTACATGAGGCTGTGACAAAAGGTGCTCCTTCAATACCCCATGCTTGTCTGTCAGCAATATCACTTTTCCCTGGTGCAGCTGTTTTATTGTTTTTTTTGTTTATTGTTTTAAGTAAACTTCATAGAAATACAAGCAATGCAATAAAATCAAACATAATATCCTCTGCTTTTCAATATAAAAAAAACCCTTGAAACATACCAAGCAATGAAACATACTCAAATTTTTGCAAACTGATGTTGACAGCGAAATGACCGGGTTGGATTGACCTCACTTTGTGATTCACAAAATCAATTGCATTCCCTGTATTCAAACCCAGTAAAATTGATTAAAAATGATAACCAGAGAATATTTTTAGACTGAAATGAGCTTCCAACAGGTTCATAATAAATACTGTGCAAAATTGTTTGTATAACAGTCATGAGATGCTGTAACATATGTCCAAACATCACAACTGTCAATTTCTTGATTTTTAAAAAGTGAAACAATTTACAGTTCCCATTTTCACTTTTACGAAAGTTGCCATGATGTATTTCAAAACAAACCTAGTCTTCCAATACAGCCATGCTGTGAGAAAGAAAAGAAGGCAAGTGAACACAGTATGTATGTCCATTATTTTTCAGTGACCAGAAATCATGATGACTGTCAGATTCATAAGAAAATCTGCCAATAAATCAAATTTGTAACAGTATTCACAGTTCGTTTGGTGTTTTTTTTTAACCATTCTAAACAACATTTTGTTTCTAAATGGAAATGAAGCTAGTTTAGTATCCTTTCCATGTGTACTTTTGTTATTTCATCTATCATGACTCTGAGTATGTCCAATGTAACAAACATCAGATGGATCAGTCAGTAAAAATATTTACAAGTGCAATATAGACCAGCAGAAGACAAGGATTTTATTACCTTTGACATTCTTTTCAGAGATAAACCTGAAATATGTCCACCACAGCTGTGTAAACTGTAATGGCCATCAGATGAAGTCCATTCTTCATTTCTTGCAGACTTTAAGTAACTATCTTCTAACCTTTTCTTATGCGTATTAATGAGAACAGAAATTGTTGTCCAGAGCATTTTCTTTCTTTTCAGCATGTTTGACAGGCAATATAGGCCGACTGTTGTTACACAGAACAAAAAAAACCTACTAACTTTTTTTATGTGCATATCGCAAACTGACTCTGTATTCTAACTTTAAGAATACATTAAATACATGCTCAGTCATACACTGATATATTACTTTTTACTAATATGTCCCTTATAGTTATAACAACAATTGGACATTGGTGAACATGTTATCAACCAGATATCTTAAGACTGAAGGCTTTAGTTATCAGTTATAGCTTACTGAAAAATACTGCACAATCATTACTCTTTCATCTCACAAAACTGTTTTTGTCAATTTCTTTATCTCAAAAATTGAGCTACTGTGGCTTTTTCTGGGGCCAACTTTTGTCACAGGCTCACAAGTATACTGGATATAACATCACATAAGAAGACTGCATAGATTTCAATTTATGCAGCCATACTCTGACTTCAGACTTGTTTCTGCTTTAACAGAGAGTTAAAATTATTATTCTTGCTTTAAATGAAGTCACATTAAAATATAAAATACAATTTTTCAATGTCTGACAAAACATAAGTGTAGACCTAGGCACTTAACTTGGCTATTAACAAAGCTTCTGCCCAAAGTTAGCTCCATGACAGTGACAGTGAGACAATACACTTACATGTTCGCCCATTACAGCACAGGACGATGTCATTGACCCAGTCTGTATGATGTTCCATGGACAACATGTAGGGGGACTGCACATACACACATACATGTATACACACACAACCATACATATACAGACACATAATTATGGTTGATGGATAAAAGCAAATGAATTGTTCAATCAATGTACCATCTGGAAATAAAAATTTGACTTTGATTTGATTTCCACACGCACGCACACGCTCATGCATGCACACACACACATACACACACATGTATACACATGTGCAACGCACACACAATGCCACGAAGGCAAGAGCACACTCAGTTAAAATACCTGGCAGAGTATGGCAAGCAATCAATGATGATTCCTGAAGAGCTCTAGTCATGTGTTTTGATTTCAGCAGTACTTAATACTTGTAGTGTTATTAATCATAATTTGACATGAGTGCCACATGAGTACTTGGCTAAAAAGTAAATGTTACAATAATAATATGCACAGTACAGTAAAAGAGATAAGTAATGAAATATGTGCATGGGATGAATTGTTCTATGGCAGACATGCCACAATCAAATATCGTCATTACTCTGTGGGATGTTGTTGAACATTACAAGCGTGTGTGCGTTGGGAGGGGGGAGACATGTGTGTGTGTGTTTGTGTTATGTGAAAGGAAAGTATTTAAAACTGAATGTCCTTTTTTATGAAATATTACAAAACACTTAACATTAAGTCCCAAGTTACACAAGATGCCTTCAATACACACACACACATACAACACACACACACACACAAATTTACAAGGCAACATCTGAACAAGAAAGCTCTCCCCCACCTCTCATCCCCATCCCCGTCCCCCACCCCCTTCCCCAACACACACACAAAAACACACACACACACACACGCATGCATGCACATATGCACGCACACACACATGATACATACACACACATGTGCGTGCACACACAAACACACACACATACACAAACATTTATAAGCATACACACACACACATGAACACACACATGTATGCACACACACAGCACACACACACACACAATGATTGATACACACACAATGATACACACACACAATGATACACACACACACACACACACACACACACAATGATACATGTACGTACACGTACACACACACACACACAACACAATGATACATGTACGTACACGTACACACACACACACACACACACACCTTCTTGGAGCATGTGTTCCAAATGCGGATGATGGAGTCTCGCCCTGCTGAGTAAAGGCGATTGAGGATGGGATCAAACTGAAGAGCATTGACCCCTGACCTGTGCTGTCTTTCCACTTCATCACGTATGACAAAGGATACCTGAAATTGATGACAACAGAACAAATGATTTTAACAATTGTCATGTGTGTGTGTATGTCTGTGTGTGCATGCGTGCATGCAATTACAGCAGTAGTTAGATGGACTTCATAGTACTTTTGGTAGTGACCCTGACAAAATCTGAAAATAGTGCACACAAATGGCTTTTGTTTATGAAATGACTTCTTCCTTCTTAATTAATGATTTTGATCTCTTAGCTATTTCTAAATCTAATGTTCATATGTTCTGCAAACAATTGTACAGGTTGCATAATGATGGTTACATGCAAATATTATTCAGCACATGAAACTCGAGAGTGTGGAACATGCATGTCTTTTCCTTCCTTTTCATTACTGCATAATGACAGCTGTACACATGTCATGATTATTGTTTCAAAGCATACATAAGCATGTTCATGCTGACTTTTTCTTCTTTCTTCCAGATTTTTGCTAATTATAGGACTATGAGGAGGAGCACTTCAAATTCAATACTGCTCCTGCCCTCACAATTTTAACGTAAAAGTACTAAAACTAAAATGAAGTCATGGCTTTACCTGCATACTGAATGATGAATCAACATAAAAATTCTTAAAAAATTATTATACTTTATATATTAATTAAGCTGTCCTTCAAGAGAAACATGTCATTCAAATTGATTAATCCGATTGTTCAAGATATTTCTTTATTATTGTGTTTACATCCTATGGAGATTAGATTAGTAGATACTTCCAAAATGCGCAAGTTCTAGGCCAATATTTGGCAATATATTGAGATCATGAATATTCTTTTTCAATGCCTGATCTTAACTTATTAAGTTATTTCACAGATAATCTGGCAATTGTGGTAATTAGGTCTGTCAATGTAAATTTTGTAATCTACAATAACTTGGCATAAGTAAAAAAAAACCCATTTCTTCTAAGTTCTAACTCTTAAGTCATTTTCAGCTCAATTATTAGCATATTTATTACTGTATTTTTTTCTGTTTCTTGTTTTATTTTGCTCATAAGTCTAATGAATTAATGAAACTCGTAATAATGTAATATCACTCTATTACAATATGAACAAACTTTTTTTTTAAAAGGTCAACAAGAACACCAAATCAGTGAATCGAGTGCACATGATGGACAAGCAAACCTCATATTATCAGTTGATAGGTGATCTCTTCAGTGCCCTGCAACAGCTTTACTGTCATGTTTCTGAATCCCTGAAACTAGTTAAAGTGCCCCATGACACTTCTGACAGGTAAAGTCTAAAGATGATCCCATCGTGAGTTTTCCCTATGCTATTATTTTAGTATCTTTCCTTATAATGCTATTATCTTATTTTCTTTGGATCAGAATTATATAAATTTATCATATATAATATATACATGTCTCCAACAGTACACATTAACAGCAGGGCACATCATATACCAATTGTCAAAGTTTTGTTTTTGTATGCTTAATTGATTACCCATTTCCTGATCCTGAACCAAATGCCACTTCGTATATAATGGGTGTGGCTACAAAACGTTTGAAAAACATTTTCCCGGACCTAATCCTTGCATACCAGTAAACCACACTTAATTTTTTTTTAAGTCATAAGCACTGTGCAGGAATACCTGCGTGCATGTATTTTATGTCTGTTGACGAGCGTGTGAGTGTATGCGCCTCCATGGTCATGTGCCAGCACTCTGCACATGCACTACGACACACTAAGTAACCTACTTTGGATCAACAGGGACATAATCGACCTAAGCCACCTCCTGGGAAGTCCGCAACATGGTTATGAAGCTTGTCGTTCCGTCTCGGGTGCGCAAAACAACCTCCTGATTCCATGGCTAGTGGATAAAATTGCATATAACAGATATATATAATATAGTTTCGTCCTTTAGTTCTCACCTGCACTTTCTTCCGTCCCTGACCTGCATTGCTTCTATGAGTTGTCATCATTTGTGCGGCTTGTAATGTTCACAGCGAAGCACCTACTTCCAAGAGAAGGCTTAATGCACTGCTCACTTATTGGTAATATTTTATTTCCAGTTATGAGAATATTCAGTCGGCATTCCCTATCAAAAATGCGCACAAAACCATTACTTTCATTAGTTGGTTTGCTGTAAGTAGTCTGTTTATTATTTTTAATATTCCGGAAGCGGGTGAGGTTTTGTCCCTTGGAGCTACTAAGCAGGGAAACTACTCTATTCTCATAACAAAAACAGTCTGTTTATCGTAATGGGACGGGTTAAGTTGTGCATTCGATTCGATTCTCACTCGTGGCCACAAGTTGGCAAACGCGTTTTCGTCGAAGCCAGTATCAGTGTAAACACCAGTCTCTTCCAGTCTTTCAATTCTAGGAAACAAACTCTTTGCTGAACATTACCAAATCCGATTAACAAACCCAGTACAGCCAAATGTGTCTGTACACTGAGAGTTCATCAAGAATGCTTTCAGCTTGTTTTTCTGATTGACCATTCGACTCTTAGAAGTTGCCTGTAGAACCATTATTTTCGGCTGCCTTAATTTGTCTCTTTCCAATTTTCGTTGTGTCCAGGTTTCTGGCCCATACTACAGCATTACAGGCCAGTTTAGTGTTTCGACAATTCTAATTTTGAGTACCAAATTTTAGGTCTGCGCTGCCTCTGTCTCTCCAACATGTTGTTTAACTGAATGCATTGACACTGTGAAGCCATGGTAAATGTGGTAATTGTATCCATATTATGTTGTTTGTTGATATTGTAATTGTTTTAAACTATGTACCAGTTAATGTGGCATCATGGTCAGTGTCAGCCCGTTAGTCAGTTTTTGTTGTTATTGTTTTTGTTGTTTGGTTGTTGCTTTTCTTTTGTGGAAGGGGTGGGGGGTAGTTTTGTTTTTGGTGGGTGTGTGATTTATTTCCCGGCCACATTGAGATTACATAAGAAATGGAATTGAATGTATTTTTGTTTGAAGACACCACCATGTAGAATGAAAAATACTCAAAAACTAGATATAAACCATCCATAGATAGCACAAATGTCTAGAAAGTGAGAAGCTGCCAGTTCCATCCTTGACTTTGATTGGTGGTCTGGGTGCTAGTCTTTTGGATGAGACAATAAACTGTCATCCTTTTTGCACACGCAAAAGAACCCATGGCAAGAGTTGTCCCTGGCAAAATTCTGTTAGAAAAAACAAAACACTGTTCTTTTAACCTTCCAGTACATGGCCTTTTTTTTGATGGGCAGTACCTTCTGGGTGTACAGCAACCCATGGTTTTTGAGAAGGTATAAACCTGCTACCATACCTTCTAGGTGTACAGAAACCCATGGTTTTAGAGTAAGCACAACCCCTACCATACCTTCTGGGTGTACAGCAACCCATGGTTTTAGAGTAGGCATAACCGGATACTATACCTTCTGGGTGTACAGCAACCCAGGTGTTACTGAACAAAGAAAGCGAATGTACTAGCAAGAATTATGTTTGGTCATTGTTTGGCATTTCCTGTGACATGTTTAGTAGGCAGTTTGAAGGTTAATTTGGCAACAGAAGCAAATTTTACACCTGCTCCATCCCAGTGACCTGCAGTAGATGGCTCTGTCCTTGGTAATCCAGGACTCAACCAATCCGGCATCATGCCGCACTGTTTTCCAGCCATCATCATGTCCCCTCTGTGTGCTTGAGGATACTCCTTGGCGGTGCCCATCTCTTCTTCACATCTCCCAATGTTGAGTAAGAACACACACTGGACCTGTCCACATGTTTAGCCTACCGCCAGCAGAAGCAGTTACTAGGGTGTGGCTTGGCTAGGAAAACATCCTGAGGCATTCAGTGTCAGATGAGACCTAGTGCTCCTGTCTGCCCCAAGAGCAGCACCGCCAGTGGAAAGTCAAAAGCACTCCCCTTACCTCACACTGCATGTGGCTTGTACGCCTATGGGTAAAAAGAAATGCTTATTAAATCAACACACTTCCATCCAATTAGTCTATTAAGTCATGGGTTCAAATCTTGGCAGCGTCTGGTGAATTAAAGGTGGGGATTTTTACAATCTCTCAGGTCAACTTCAAGTGCAGTCCTGCCAGTGCCTTAATTTCTTTTGGGTGTATACATAATTATGCAGAAGATCAAATATGCATGTTAAAGATCCCATAATTCGTGTCAGCGTTTAGTGGGTTATGGAAACTTTAACAGACCCAGCATACATCCCCAAAGTCTGGATGCAGCTACCTTCATGGTGATTAAAAACAGTTTTATATACACAAAATCTCACCAGTGGTGAACCTTAGAGCTCTACCTGAGGACCAACAAAAAAACCAAGGAAAGCAATCAATAAACCAAGGGAATGCAGAAGAAGAAATCAACAAAAACTTTCCCTGTGTCATGGGTCAAAAAGTACCCATTGTAATCATTGACTGATCAAACCCTTTCCCTGTGTCATGGGTCAAAAAGTACCCATTGTAATCATTGACTGATCAAACCCTTTCCCTGTGTCATGGGTCAAAAAGTACCCATTGTAATCATTGACTGATCAAACCCTTTCCCTCTGTCATGGGTCAGGAAATCCCCATCATGCTTTATGATAAAAGCCCATTCTGTAAGCTTAGGATTGCACTTATCAAAGGCTGATAATGGTTTGCTAGTATTTATTTTATCGAACAATATTGTTTCAAAGAATACTTCTCTTCTTTTGTTCCCTTTTTTTCTCTATGGATAGATATTTATTTGCTGATGAACCTCACTGAATGACAGTCATCATTTGTGTGTGTGTGTGTGTGATAGAGAGAGAGCGAGCTTGCAGGTGTGTGTATGTGTTTGTTATGTATGTATGCTGGTATGTGTTTAAGTGTGTGTGTTTTTGTGCCTACAGGCAATTCCACAAGAGCGTATGTGTGTGTGCGTGCATGTGTGCGTGCATCTATATGTGTGTATACATGCCCACGCATGCCCAAAGAGTAATCATCACACTCTTAATCATATCCACAAGACCACAGACAATGCAAAACAACAGTTTAATGGCTGAATGTTACTCTTCTGTCATGCTAAGAGGCACTCTAAATCAACAAAAAGACGGGGGGAAAAAACAGATTACAATACTCAGTAAAGCCCACCTCCACAGCCTGTTCGCAGCAGCTCAATACATTATCATATGCTGATATATATATCAAAATGGTAATAGGGAACACCATAAATATCAGTTTAGTGAAATACCTAAAATAAAGGAAAACCAAAACAATGGTGAAATAATTATGTGAATGATTAATTAAGCAGGTGAGTGATATTTGCTAAGATAGCATAACAGAAAAAAAGTCATTGAAGTAGGAAAAATGTATGATCTATACACACACACACAAACACACATACACTGTACAGACTTTCTCCCATATGTACACACATAATGAGGCATTGTATGGAGAAAAAAAAACACACAGGAAGAAATAATCTACTAATCATGAATGTATGCATGCACTTGGCAACACACAACAATAATCAAATATATTCCATCGAAAGCATCTGACTCTAGTAAACAAAACTTCAAAAATTAAACTAAAAACAGCAGTTGAAAAGCACCAGTGCTTAAAAACAACACTTCACTAAATATTGTTAAATCTCATTTATGAAAATAAACCAGGCAAAAAGTAACAAATGAAATAACAAATGTCATTCATTTGAAAGACTTTAAACATTCCCATCTTTAATCGTCTTGAGTTTTTGTATGGAGAAGGAGGAGGGGGGTGGGAGAAGAGTAGCAACTCTATAACTCAAAATCTTTTTTATACAACATCCCCACCCCCCACCCCCACACAGTCACATATTATGCCCATCAAAAAAAAACAATAACACAAAAATCCCCAAGCAAGAAGTCAAAACCCCTTTGTTCAGTTCTCAAAGAAACAAAAAAAGAAAGACTATAAGAAGATGCACTTCTTACATTTTTTGTCCTTTTCAATAAACTTTCCAGCCATGATTACACAGAACATTTCTATAGTACATCGATTAAACTCTCTTCAATATCTGTAAGAACACAGAACATTACTGTGAAACAGTGTGTGTGTGCTCATTCTTTTGTGTGTGTGTGCGCATCTATTCTTTTTTTAATTCTTTTAAGTTGAGGATAATGGAATCAATGCTCACGTTCATATTTTTACATCCAGTCTATGTGTGCATGCAGTTTTGTAAATTTTGTTATCAGTTCCCACTGACACAAAAGGCCTACTTTTCTAAAAGGTGGAACAGACTTTAATGTGTGCACAAGACGTTCTATATGCATTTGCACATGGGGCCTTGGTTTATAGTCTCATCAGAAGGACTTGTGTTCATGTGTGTGCAAACATGTGTGTGCAAGTGTGTGTGTGTGCACACGTGCAAGTGTGTGTATGTGTGTGGGTGTGTGCATGTAAGCACACGTTCATGTGTGTGACACATAATGTCCTGTTTTGGTATGAATGCATACATGTTGAAATCAAACTGGAATAATAAAAATACCAAATCAGCTGTTCAAAACAGTCTTGTTCATAGCATCAGTCCAGATGTATATAACCCATACAACGAAGGGTATAAAATCTAGGATTTGGGGGGTCTATAAAATGTATTACAAATATATAAAGCAGATCTAATTGAAAAAATGTAATACAATATGTCTGCTTCAATATGAAGCTTGAGTTAAGCAATGAAATACATAGACAACTTTACAATATAGTTACTATTTGTTCATATCCTTTATATAGACACCTTTACAGTATGATTGCTATAAACAATTGTTCACTTTTTTCTCATCCGTACAAGCCTCGAAATATCATGTATGCTATGTTTTCTTTATGAGATATATATAATACACTAGACAGCTATAAAAGATATGATTTAAGCTGATTCACCTTTTGTAATATAAACATTCCTGTACGTTTTAAAATGACTTAGAAATGATAAATGTCATCTATCAGTATAAAAATAAAAGACAGAGACAGGAGAGAGACAGACAGACAGAGAGAGAGAGACAGAGCGAGAGAGGTGTGTATGTGTGTGTGTGTGTGTGCATAATGCGGTGTGTGTGTGTGTTCATGTGTTCATAGAAAAAGAGACAGAAACAGGTAGACAGAAAAAATTCACAGTACTAAGCAAGCAAACAAAACAATGAAAAAAAAACCATCCTGAGTTTTTAAAACCAAAAAAAAAAAAAACCCACATAAAAACCATAAGACAAGCGCAGCTAAAATCTATGTATGTATACACAAAGTCCACATCTACTAAGAGAGATGAGATAATAAACTGTTGAAGACTGCTTGAGCTCTGAAAAGGAAAACATGTTGCAAGTATGACAGCATGACATTGCAAACACATGGCCATAGCAGAACCCCCCAGACGACAGTTTTTTTAGGGTTTGTACAAAACAGCTAAGGTCAAGAAGTCTTCGTAGGCCATGGTGACACTGCCAGAGCTGTTGGTGTCCCGCTGCCGGAAGGCGTCCGTCAGTGACTTGAGCATGATGCAGGACTGGATGAAGTTGTCCAGGGTCAGGGTTCGTCGGCCAAAGTGGTCGAACTTGTAGAGCACTGTCTGCACGAAGCGGGGAGACACGTTGAAGCCCATCTGCTGGTAGGCTGTGGTATTCGTGACAGAGAAAAGACTGGGTGAGTGTCATAAGAAAAATGTGACACTACACTACACTACACTACACTGCAGTCTATCTACATTTCACAATATTTCAATCTATCTACATTACACAATATTTCAGTCTACCTAAATTACACAACACTTCAATCTACCTTACACAATATTTCAATCTATCTACATTACGCATTTCAATCTATCTACATTACACAATATTTTAATCTATCTACATTACACATTTCAATCTATCTACATTACACATTTCAATCTAAATTACACATTCCAATCTACATTACACAATATTTCAATCTATCTACAGTACACAATATTTCAGTCTATCTAAATTACACAACACTTCAATCTACATTACACAATATTTCAATCTATCTACATTACACATTTCAATCTATCTATATTACAGAACATTTCAATCTATCTACACTATGCAACATTTCAATCTATCTACATTACACAATATTTCAATCTATCTACATTACACAATATTTTAATCTATCTGCATTACACATTTCAATCTATCTACATTACACATTTCAATCTAAATTACACATTCCAATCTACATTACACCAAATTTCAATCTATCTACATTACACAATATTTCCATCTATCTACATTACACACCATTTCAATCCACCTACATTACACACCATTTCAATCCATCTACATTACATAACATTTCAATCTACCTGTCAAACACTATCTCATCCTTACATGTGAACTTCACACTTCAATCTATATCATGTCAAATACACTATCATTCCTAAATATGAATTCATCTACATTACACTAACACTGTAAAATTTAATTTCACATGTTTGCAGTTCATAGCTTTTTTTCTTAACTTTTCAATCCTTCTCTCAAATTCACTATTATTCTACATGTGAACAGCTCTACACTTTAACCTTCTAGTTGTTGAATTCTTAGGTTTTGGGCTCCAAAAGTTATTTGTGCATGCATGTGTGTGTGCATGTATGTGTGTGTGTGTGTGTGTGTGTGTGTGTGTGTGTGTGTGTGTGTGTGTGTGTGTGTGTGTGTGTGCATGACAAGCTTTCTGAATGAAATTTTGTCACAAGCAAGATATGTCTTTGTGCTTGCATTTCTAAGCAAGTTTGCATGTCTGGTCACCATACATCATATCACTATCATCTAATATGTCACCAATCCATGGTAATCACATGATACAATACACTAATAAAACATGCGTGGATATGACAACAGTTCATGCATATTGGTGTAAAAAAAAAACAAAAAAAACTTATGCCTACCTGAAGTGTTCAACAAAGGTTATGTGCAATTTACTTGAAGCATGTGTCACACAATGTCACCAAAACACTAGCTGTTTTATACAATGTCTTGAGGTGACAGAAGCTTTGTTTACTTGTTTTTCTTTTGAAAATAAATTGTATTCCAGTTACATCTAACCATCATACTACAGTTTAGATCTGTATGTGTTAACCCCACGCGCACAAAAGTGTATTATTGTACATGAGCGTCACCTGAGATGCTGCATAGATGTAACAAACACAAAACAACACAAAAGTACTGTCCTCCTATATAACTTTTATCACACACAAAAAGTGTAAATTGTGGATGTATCAGAGGTGTACCCCTTGCTGTCATCTGTCCCACCTTGGCACACTGGTGACCTACCATTTTGCTTTCCTTCTTGCTATTTTCTTATCAGCATACCTGTTTGTTTCTGCAACAGCAGTTTCAAAGAATAAGTGCATGAATAGCAGAATGTAGCTTGTGGCATGTTATCTTCCAAGTCACTCTTCTCCTTCTTCTTCACAACTTCAATGCCTGACTCTTTTAACATTTCTTGTTCAAATTTCTTTACTTCAAAAACAGCTTTCAATTCATTCTCTAACTAATCCATGAAACTGTCTGCCACAAAAGGATACATATGCCATTTTTTCGCAGGCAGTGCTTTCCCTGTTAACACTCCCTAGTGCATGTGCTAGTGGTCTAAATCTATCAACAGCACCCTCTGAAACAGTGCCTGGATCCTCCCACCAAGTTTCAGACTCACTGTGTGAGAACCAAGAGATCTATTTGTGATGGAAAAGTACTGCCCACATGGTCACTACAGCTGCAGTCATAATGAAAATTACAGGTGCCTGTTGTTGATGTCAGCTGCTGCTGCTGTACTGGGTGTAAGGTTAATCTATCCATCAAGTTTGCTATTACATGCTCATAGTTTGTTGCTGTTTTCTCTGAGTTTCAACCGTCTGTCAATTTAATTTACTGTTATCTGTCAATTTACTTTTTTCTGTCAAGTTATATAATCTGTCAATTTACCTCAGTTTAAAGTCTCATCTGAAGGACTTTTGGGGAAAACAGAGTTGGTATTGATGTTAACTCCAGGGGAAAAAATCCCCTTCAACGGGTGCCTCCGTGGTGGCTTGAACCTGGGCCATCAAACCATGACCACAATGGTTTAACCACTAGGCTATCCTGCCCCCACTCCAGGTTTCAATATATCCGTCAATTCTCTAATTACCTGCTTATAGATTGCTTCATTTTTCCCGGTTTCAATGTAGCCTATCTGTTCAATGTAGTAACCTGCTTGAGAGCCCACAGACCGGCCTCCCTAACTGTACAGTACAGCCAGGAAGGTCAGGGCAAAACAGACTGAGGGGTCACTGTAAACCTACACCTCGAGCCTCCTGAAGTGTCAGGTTCAACTTGGTTGTTCTGAATAGGTCCTGGTCTATCTCCAACTGATGGCTGGCATCCTCACGCCAATCAGAGCTCAGTTTGAAGCTTCAGGTCACACTGTGCCCACAAGTATGTGTGTCTTGTGCTTGTGACTGAAGCCTTGGGACATGCAGTGTCCTTCGCTTTATACAGCTTTCAGACGTTTCGCGTAGCAGTTTGTCGTTTTCACACGTGTCGGAAAAAAGGAGCAGGTCTGAAATGCAAGACTGAAAAGTGTAGTGCATCAGCTACTATACAGTTCACTGCTGTTCTCTCTCTCTATATATTTCAATGTACTAGCTATCAGGTAGGCCGTTACCTGTTTGGAGTTCGTTGCCCTCAATAGATCCTGAGCGGTTAGAGTCGTAGCGTTCAAAGGTGCTCCTCCATTGCTGTATGTAGTGCCACAGAGACTGGAACTCATTGATGTCAATGGTGCCACTCATGTCCCGATCAAACATGCCTGAATGACAACAACAGACATAGTGACATGTTGAGCTGAGTCATACTGTATTTTGTGTTGCACTGTTTGTGTTGTGTTGTGTTGTACTCTACTGTACCATTATGTTGTCACTGATGCCAATGGTACAGCTCACGTTACAGTCAAACACACCTGAAATATAAAGCACTGTGTGTTGTATTGAATTGTACTGTGCTGTTGTACCATACTTTACTGTACTGTGTTGTGTTGTACTGTACTGCACTGTAATGTGTTGTATTGTTTTGTATTATGTTGTATCGTGTTGCATTGTATTGTTTTGTATAGCAGTTACAGTCACAGCAGATTCTCTGTCTGAAAACTGAAATTCCGGGATTTCTCCTCAGGGTGGGAATACGAGGCACTGCTATCTTTTTTTCACTTTGCTTTTTAAAAAAAAATTCTTGTTTCCATATTTGTTCCTCTTTTTTTTTTTGGCACTACAGAATTTTACTGACAATTTCTGACACTGATGTCTGTTTTATCAAACATGATTATCTCTTTTTCACAAATGTGACCTTCCAGCACATAATGAGTCTCTTCTCACCATCCGGCTTTTTTCATGTTTTATGTGATTCAAAATGTACTTTGAATGCTCTTTCTACTGGTGAAAACTCCATTCAAATCGGATATTTAGTTTCTGAGATATGGGGTTTAGAATGCGGAATGCCTGTGCGCGGCCATTTTGAGAAAATGAAGGAAAACTGAATCACACTTTCAATGTTGGATTTTCCTTAGCAACCGATGTTCAATCTTCATGAAACTTTGCATACTGATTGCATACATAAAAGAGTACATGTTTACAAATTTTTGTGGTCATATGTGAATTGAGTCAAATACAAAACATATTTTAATGGGGGACTACCGTGGTCTCAGTATTCATTTTGGCTGATTATCATAATCTCGGGTTCTACAAAAGATTTTGTAATGAAATTTTAAACAGAAAGAGAATACATTATTTAATGTTAGAATATTAAGTTTCAACAGCTAATATTTTGAAGAAATATTTCAGTGATTTTTTTTTAAAAGGTGAAAAACAGGTACACCTGCTCCTCATCTACAATTAACTAATGTATGGAGTGTTGAAGCTAAAATAATTGCAAAGCCAAAGGGCATGAATAGAAAGGTACCATGGATACAAATTTGATTGTGTGGATTTGCATAGGTGTAGACAACACCAATATGGATTTTGCTTAAAATCAACAAATTTACACTATCAGATTATTTTAACCTTGCTTAGGACCAAAACCTTCATAGACCAGTCATTTTTAAAGGGTTGCATTGCTCTTAGAAGCCACTTTTGCATCTGCATGCAAGGTTTTAGGGCAAAAGTTATTATAAAATTTGCACAGTAAATGAGGCAATGTTGTAGATATTGAAAAATTTTCCAAAGTTGTAACATAATATGAACATGTACAAAACACAATTCTCTTTCCTTAGCCAATTTTAGACTCTGAAAACGCACAATGCTTATACTGTAATTTGTTCAGCTACAGCTTTGTACAACACTAACTTACATGGGCAAAAACACATAAAACATTTGCACACTGGTACACCACACACAAACACACAGTGAACAAACACATAATCTGAAACACAGAGACACAAATACACACACACTAAAACAAGTGTAAATTATCATTTTTCTAGAATTAAATACTTATCAGCTGCTATGTCATGTATTGCAAAATATTTTCATTATTTGTCATCCTGCTACCTATAATTCATATATCTGTTTATCTGATGAATGCACATGTATGTGTGTGTGTGTGTGTGTGTGTGTGTGTGTGTGTGTGTGTGTGTGTGTGTGTGTGTGTGTGTTCCATGTATAGTCTGTCCATTCATTTGATGTTTACTTTGTTGTCTTTTTTTTCTTATGTCCAGGTATGTTGTTCATTTTGTCTTATCTCACAAGTTAACTGATATTGTTGTTTTTGTTTTCATCTTTTAATGTTTTATTTTTATATGATTTATAACAGTTGATCTTTATGGAGCAGTTTTGCTTACAACAGTTTTTCCTTGTGAGAGCAAGATAAACAAGAATGACATAACTTGATATTTTGGCAGTGAATATTACTTTTGATTTGACTTCACACACACACACACACACACACACACACACACACACACACACACAAAGTTACATACAATCCAATACAATGCAATACAACACTTTCACACACACACAAAGTGGTATTCAATACAATGCAATACAACACACACACAAAGTGTTATACAATATAATACAATAAAACACACACACACACACACACACAAAGTGTTATACAATACAATACAATGCAATACAACACACACACACACACACACACACACACACACACACACACACACACAACACACACACACACACACACAGAATTCTGCAAGCATTCATACAGTGTGTCCCACACCCACTAAATTAAAAGAAAACAGCACAGATATACTGGCATGCAAAATTAGGTATTAAAGACAACACAAGTTCTGTCTTCTGGTGTCAGGGCTTTCCCCTCCTCCCTTCTTGACTCTTGAAGTCATTCCATTTTCATAATCATGAGTGGTCAGTACAGTCAACTTGTTGTGGCTGAAGCTGAAATACAACAAAAACACTATCAATATAAAAATCAAAGGCTTGTTATAAAAAAAAAGATGAACAAGCACTGTTAAATTAAAACATGAAACAAGAGAAAGATGTGCATTTGTGGTATATTCTTAATATAGTTCACATGTATACATGTGTATAATGAATATATACTCTGTGTGTGTGGATATGAGTGCGCGCGCATGCGCGCATGTGTGTGTGTGTGTGACACAGTTAGAGTGAGTGTGACATGTGCTACTTATAATCTAGGTCTATGGAGCAACTGATTTCAACACTTTTTTAAAACTAACTATTTATAAGCACAACAGCAGACTCTTTGCTACTAAGATCAAGTCAGAAGCGTTCACCAATCACTGCCATTACCACATTTTCCAATTAAAATATAAACTTATTTGATTGAAAGATAAATAAATAAAAAAAATCAGCACCAAACAGAGAACAAAAATACAGTCAAACAAAGAATAAAACAAAAACAGTGAACTTGTTTGTTTGCAGATATTTTTTCCCTGTGTGTGCCTAAACTATATTTCACACCCACAGATAAATGTAAGTTTATGCTGCTCTGCATATTTAATATTACATTTGCAATCATGAAGATTTCTGGCTTTGATGGCTTCTGCATGGTTTGACCACAAGGTTTTCAAAAGGTAAGTTTACTAGTGCTGCTAGGCAATCACACTAATATGCCAAATGAGATGTTGTCTTTCAGGGCTGGAAAAGAAAAGGCATAACACACACACAGTGAAACACACACACACACACACACACAGTGACACACACACACACACACTCACTCACTCACACACACTACCCCCAACATACCTGAAATTCAACATGTGTGTGTGCACACACACACATGTGAAATATCCCACAGACACACAATTATAAACAAAATTTCTCATCTTGAGTGCATTTTGCCTTATTCAGTTTCTGCCAGTAGTTCATCTGATGAAAACTTTGTCATGCAAGCTCTTTTCAAGTGTGCTTTATTTTACTGAAACTCATTAGCCCAAATCAGTTTTCATTTGTTTTTCAGCCTATTTTTAGCAATTGGCACTTGAAGTCATATCACTGAACGTTTTTTGCTGCGAGAACTTCTGTATTTAGTTTGATAACTTCGGTGATGTTCAGATAAGGCACAACGGCAAAATATATTTGACTGTTAATATCTTCATCGCTTGAATCTGAAGCGCTTGAATCAGAAGCACTGTTAGTTTTCTGTTCACAAGTAACCAGCAATGGTTTCTGTGTTCAAGTGGGCCAGTCAGGGATTTGGAGATCATCGGATGATAGCTTTCGCTCATGTTTTCCTAACTAGCACTGCAATCGGTTGTAATATAGTCCTCACTTCATTACTAAAGCTCTTATGAGTTCTATCCATCCAGAATAGTTGCAGAACCAGCAGAATTTCGAGGTATTACTATCGATTGTACTTTCGAAGCGGACGGCGCCATTTTGGTTACAGGCATCGCCTCGTTGGCCTTCGTAGGTCACATGGTCTCTTCGGCCAATGACAGGAATGAAATCTCCCCCCTAGTGATGCTTTGTTTACGACTGCTCCCCTATTTTGAGCGTTTTCATTGGATAAAGTTTTAATTCAAGCCAGATATAGCTGACACAGTGTGAAGGTCGAAACTGTGAGCTTTCAAATGGTGTGTCACTCGACTGGTCTATTGTAAATCTTGAGGGGATACAGGTTGCGGAAAAGTAGTCTCTTTTGGGTCTTTTTCATCAAAATCGCTCGTCTTCAGAGGTGGGTATGTGTATTAAAATCCGATTTTCATAAGGAAAGAAACTAAATATTATTATTTTATTGATGTTTTCCGGTTTGGAAATGTCTATATTATCAGTTTTATCCAAAATCAGAAAATCGGAACCTGACACCCCTACTGCATATTTTGGCCTCTAGCGGAAAAAGGCCTGAGGTGACAAGCGACTCATTTCGAAATGGAGAGTCACAAATGAGGTTGTTTTCCATATGACAGTTATTTACTTATTTATTTATTCTTTTATTTCAAGGATAATGGAATAAGCACTCATGTGCTTTTTTTGAGCGCTTTGATTTGTTGCTTTACAAGAATCAGCGCTATATAAATTCCATACACTAGTATTATTATTATTATTATTTTACATCCAGTCCCCATGTGTATGCAGTTTAGTAAATGTTGTCATCCGTTCCCACCAGCACACAATGGTCTACTCTTCTGAAAAGTGGAACGGGTTTTAGCACGTGCGCAAGATGTTCTGCGTGCGTTCGCACTCGGGACCTCGGTTAATAGTCTCATCTGAAGGACTTTAGGAGGGGGGTGATGGGGGGGGGGAGGTGGTACTGATGTTAACTCCAGAAGAAAAATCCTCTTGAACGGGAATCAAACTCGGGCCAGCAGATCATGAGCTGAAGTTATAAGGATTTTTTTTTTTTGTAAAAAAAAAAGTCTTTTTTTTTTTGTGTTGGTCAGCCATCTTCAACCATTTCCATGGCTTGAAAAGTCTAATTCCACATATTTCTGTCAGTCCACCTATGCACTTCATCACATGTTCACATGATTTACTTCAGCAATTACAGCTGCCACGTCTGCCTTAGCCCTTGGAGTGCTGATGTCACATTTCTGCATCATATCTGGCTTATTGCTGAATTCATAGAACTGCAAAGTACACAGTGATGTCATGATACTTTTACTCTCAAGTTAAAAGGGAGAAGAAGCAACCAGTTGATCAATATTAATGCCAAGGGATTTCCTTATGTATTATAACTAATTCAATATTCTAGACACCTTTATTATCTTGTAGAAGAAAATTCTAGCAGGCATAGTGCAGCACTACTTCTAAACAAAGACTAATCAAAACTTATTTGACACAAATATCAGTTATTTATACCCAAGATGAAGTAGCACACAGTCATAACACTGGAAACAAAAATTCAAAATGAGTACTGAACATGGTATCAAGTACAAACAGTCAACATTGCAAGATTTTGAAGCACAGATCCCACATGACATCAAACAAAACAAAATAAAACAAAACAAAAACCTAGGAACACTGTCTTCTGATGCGATAATAAATTGTTCCCAATAGGAGAATATAATTCACATTAATTTTATTTCTTAGAAAAACTGCAGGCATTGGGGATCTGTGCAGATCAGAGTGGGTGGTGATGAAAGGGTTACTTACCGATCATGAGGCGACATGTTTCCTGGTTGAACTGGGACCAGTTGGCATTGACCAAGGCCTGCTGCAGCTCTCTGGATGTGATTCGCCCTGACCGGTCAGTGTCCACTGTCTGAAACCACTGTGCCACTTGTGGGTCCACCCCTCCCCACTGCCCTCCTGATGACACAATATATACCATAATATACCATTGGCAGTGATGAGGAGAAGTTGTTCATGAAATAAACACATAGGTAAATAAATAAAATAATGGATAAAATAAACAAACATATATAAAAATGAATAAAATAAACAAATAAACGAATCAATGATGAATGAATGAGTGAATACATAATATTGCAAGATGAACAAGTACACAGATGAACAGGCATTCAAATCAATAATCTACTGTGTCCTGTCAAAATGAACAAAGAACCCAGCTTTGATCAACCAATGAATCAACCAACCGATCAATCCACCCATCCATCCATCAATCAATCACTGTGAGTTCTTAAGAGGAAAACTGAATGAAGAAATTATCCATGTTCCTCTCTAAGGCAGGAGACTGAAAAACATGTAGTTGGAAGAATATTACACTAGCATGCTTGTGTGCACACAAATCTTCACGCACACACACCCTCATTCAGAAACACTGCATACACAAATGCATGCATAATTAATATGTACACCACACACACACACACACACACACACACACACAACACACACTCACTCACACACACACACTCACTCTCTCATACACACACACACCCGGGTTCGAATCTTGTTCAAGAGGATTTTTCCTCTGGAGTTAACATCAGTGCCAACTCCACTCCCCCTAAAAGTCTTTTAGATTATTAAACTATAAACCAAGGTTCTGTGTGCGGTGGCACACAGAGCATCTTGCGCACACATTAAAACCTGTTCCATTTTTCGGACAAGTATGCCATTGTGTGCAAATGGGAATGGATGACAAAATTTATTAAACTGTATACACACAGTGACTGGATGTAAAAAAAAAAAAGCACATGACTGCTTATTCCAATATCCTCAAAATAAAATAATAACAAAAACACATACACACACACACACTCATACACACACTCACACACACACAGAGTTCAACATCTTACGCACACATTAAAACCTGTTCTGCTTTTCAGAAGAGTAGGCCATTGTGTAATGGTGGGAATGGATGACAAAATTGACAAAACTGCATACACATGGGGACTGGATGTTAAAAAGCACATGAGTGCTTATTCCATTATTCTCGAAATAAAAGAATAAAAATAACATAAAAAATGATAAACATAAAAAACCCACACACACCATAGAAATTGTCTTTAGAAAATTTAAGACAATGGTTCTGTTTATATCATATCAATCATAGGTTGTTTATCCTCTTTTTTCACTATAATCATCATACAATGTGACAAACAATAAACATTGCCCTTCATGGGATGATTAAAGTGTTTTTGACTTGACATTAACACAAGAACATTACACTTAGTCAGGAATGCTCAAATTTTGATAATACAAATGCCCCCTCACCCAAACCTTTCAATCAACAACATAATCACAGTTCTAGCAATTATCTTCTTCTGCTATAGCTGCTTCAACCGAGTGCTTCTGTAAACCTCTCTAATCTAAGTACGCCCCCAGACAGCCAACGTCTCTACCTTGAGGCTGGATTGCTGCATAGATCACCACTGCCATAAAAAGCAGTCATGCTCTAACTTCCAATAAAGCTGAAGTAGGGCTGCCCATATTACGCAGTACTTCAAAACCTTCACACAAAGTCCTCATCCAGTGTGCACTCAACAGCTGAGTGCATATTGTGAGTGGCTTTCAGAGTGTTGAAGCTGTGAAATAATCAGCAACAACAAAATAAAAATAACACCTTTCTGATGATTCTATGACTGCAGTCAAGATTTCTTCTTCCACAATGAATGGATGACGCTCACCAGGAGGACCTCCTGTATATCCAGAAGGTGGAGCTCCAGGTCCATAGCCTCCGGGAGGAGGGGCACCTCCATAACCTCCAGGGGCAGGGGCTCCTGGATACCCAGAGGGATTTGGGGCTCCTGGGTAGCCAGGCCCTGGTGGGGCTGCACCATAGCCCCCAGGAGCTCCCTGCTGAGGGTAGCCAGGTGGTCCACCATATCCATGTTGCTGCAAGAACATAATTGTTGAAACCAACATGCACATTTCGAATAGATTCAGTTCACACAGTTAAGTGTTGTATTATTTTTTAATCCTTTTGATAGCAAAGAGGAAAGAAATGTGGAGAAAAAAATGGTTTATTTTATTTCTACTTTACTTTCAATTTACTATTTTGCACACACTAACAGTAACACCCCCTCCCCCTTTAAAAAAAAAAAGAAAAGAAAAACAGTGTGGTGCACAGCACACACACACACACACTGACAGCGACACACACCACCACCACCACCACCACCATACCATACCATACCACACATGAACGGATTAAGTGATGGTCATAATTATTTGTTAAGATAAGGTCCAGATGTTCAGCATTAAACTTACTGTAACAGTCAGTATACTACTAACGCTAGTAACGGGTCACTGGTGTGCCGGTGATTACTTCCTGAAGTTCCTCAAACAACAAAAATCAAAACCAATTTGCTTACAATAGAATTTAGATGAGACAATATTTTCCGTTAGTTGCACAGGAAGATATTATCTATCTGGGATATTCAAGATCTTTAATTGTCGGGTTAGCTATAATCCTACTTTCTTGGATTCACTTCCACACATACAATGATACACATATCGGGATTGCCGATTAGGCTACTCATTGAACCAATCATCGTCGCTGGGAAAGACTGCAATATTTGGAACAATCCAGGCAGCGGCTCGGATTTACAGCAAAAATAAACACAAACATCATACAAGTGTAATCAAGCTCTTCTGGACTGCTCTATACATATATTTTCAAAAGCGAATTGGTTGAATTACCTGGTAAGGGTATGCCATTTTTTTCTAATTCTGGATTATCGTTCGTTGATTACGCTAGTACGGCAGAGTAGTATTCCTTGAAAATTTTTTGCATGCAAGACATACTATTTTATGATTGGACAATTTGGTATGTCTTCTGTTCCAGATTATCCAATGGCTTCAGCATTTTAATCGGCCTTGTGAAATCGGATGTCTGCTCAGACCATGCCTCTCGTGCGACTGACTATTCGATCTGACCGGTTCACTTCTCATTAAGAATTTGTCTTAGGCCATGAACTACTAAGGTCGCTAGGAACTCGTCATTTGGTGAAAATAATAGTCTATACAAACTAATGTAGAGATTTATTTTTAGTTTCATCAACCATACATTTTCTTGTAGCAGACACTTTTTTTCAGGTGTGTTATTTTAAAACTTGAAAAAAATCATGGATATTTTGAAGTCTTTTGCCCATCCAGATGAAGTCTATGCTCTCTTGCGCTACAAATTTGGCGGCTGCGAGGCGGTGAAGACGAAATGTGATCAGGTAAGTTCAATCTTTGCAAACATTATATTGGTTAGAGATTAAAGTACCCATGACCCTAGTCAAGAGGTCATCAGATCACAGTCACATGGAGAAAATAAGGAGAGGTCGGATACAAGTGTGTGTGTGTGTGTGTGAGAGAGAGAGAGAGAGAGAGAGAGAGAGAGAGAGAGTCCGTCCATTCGAAATTCAATAACTGACGTACTCAAGTAACTGACTAACAAGTAGTAGGAATTTATTCATGAAGTACCCTCTTGCATCACTGAAATTCAGTGGAATACATTCACTGACAAAAGTTCTGCATTGAGCTTATGGCACATCAGTAACAAATGCACTAGATTTTGGTTTACACAGAAAATGAATTTCGAAAGAATACGTAAGAAAGTGGCACAAAAACACAAGTGTGACATTGTGACATATTGTGACTGGAGACTGTGGCAGCATTTAACAAACACACACTATTCTCAACTAGTGCACATACTTGTTACATCATTTAACAAATCAAAAAAGCAACCAATGAACAGGTCAACTGTTTGACGGCTGTTCAACAGGATAGGCTACACTACATACCTTTGCTTGCAAGAATAAGTGAGAAAAATAAACACATGATGATAACAATATGGTGATGATGATAATAGCAATTTAATGATAAGAAGAAGGAGGAAGACGAAGGCAACGAAATCAGATTTAATAATAATAATAATAATGTATGGAATTTATATAGCGCTGATCTTGTAAAGCAACAAATCAAAGCGCTCAGATTTGAATCTCGGCGGACTCCCCCGGAACGGAAACGCGTCGCCACTAGCGCTCGCACACCCTATTCAACCCTTTTCTTTTTTTTTTTGTTTCTTTTCTTTTCTGCAGCTTACTTGTTTCCCTACAAGTGGCTTTTTTCTAAGAATTTTGCCAGGACAACTCTCTTGTTGCCGTGGTTTTTTTAGACGTGCGCTAAATAATTACGTGTAACACACGGGACCTCGGTTTATCGTCTCATCCGAAAGACTAGCGCCCAGACCACCACTCATGGTCTAATGGATGGGGGAAAAATTTCCGGTCCAAACGGGGTACGA